>JAGDYQ010000022.1:5441255-5519934 GCA_021962125.1 Bulinus truncatus
GTATTGGCAATAAATTTAAACAAAATCAATTGAAGGAAATTAAATAAGGGACAGTACTCAGTTTCAACAAAAATAAGCAGTAATATTCATAATAAATTTATTAATTTTAATTCATTTTCAATGCAGATATGTTGCCAAAAATAAATATGTAGATTTGTTTATTTTGGAAATTTTTTTTTTATAGCTTATGATAAATAATACCTCATGCTTTAATAATAGGAAATGAATGGAAGACACGATTTGAGACACAGACAGAAATGAATCAACAGTTAGAAAAGCAAATCTTAATGTTGCAAGAAAAAATTGAAGACTCAAAAAGAAATCTTAAGGAAGGTAAGTTAATCATGCTATAATTTCCTGTTATTCTTTACCCTATTGTCAGATTTTTAAAAACAGTTTATTAAATAATTTTTACGAGTTAGTATTTTTTCAAGTACTGGTAGAAGATTATTTTAAAAAAGCTAAAAATCTTCCTATTTCCATTTTGTACTATAGCTGGAAAATCTCCTAGAGACAACAGAATTTTTGATGATCTTGCTGATGTGAGTGGATTCTTGCTTGACAAGTCAGCTTAAATATTTTATTATTAGAGCTAAAACATTTGAAAATCATTTAATATCTGAATGATAAAGATCCATTCTGTATTTTAATACAGGCTAGTCCACACATGGTCAAATCTTTGGAAAGAGAAAGAAACAGTTTGTTCAATCAACTTAGAGACTTGGAATGGAGATTAGACCAAGAGTCCAAGGTAAATGCAGTTGTTTGAATTAAAAAACATAATAGACCTGTAAAAAAAATTTTTTAACCACAGTTTGTAAACTATTGTTTTTTTTATATTTGCCTTTTCACTTGATTTCAGGCCTACCATAAGGCTAATGATGAAAGGAAACAGTATGTTCTAGAGATCAATGCAACAAAAAGTACACTTGGGGATCTGAGAAATAAACAGAGACAGCTAATGTTGAATGCACCAGAAGGGCCACCGAGAATCACTCCCAGAATTTCTGGTGACAACAATCCTAAAACATACAGAGATGGAGGAGGGTAAGACAAATAATCTTTGAATGCTTTAGTCTAAATAAATGTATAAAATAAAAACATAAACAGAACTGTTTTCCTTCTTACTTACAAATCAAGCACAACTAAAGCCCACCGAGTGCTCGTCAGAGGGGATCTACAAACCTTTGCGAATTACTCCACATGGGTAAAAATTATTGGGGATTATGAGTACTCAGCAGACATGAATAAATTTAATCGACTGGGTAACGACAATGCAAACAATATTTTGGGTTCAATGTAATAGGCTTGAATTTCCCCCACTCATCAGGTATTGGGTTATGATGTCTGCCAACAGAGGTCAATCACATCATTTTTTCATGTAGTTAAATTGAAGACCGACATCTTAGTCAATTTAACATTTAATGAACAAATTTGATAAAATAATAAAAAAATGGCTCAGCGGCTAACGCTTAAAATTCACTATTAGATTTACATTTGCTCATCTCAGAAATATGTCAAATTTATTTGAATACAAATAATAAATTAAATAATTATGTCGATTAAACTTGCATACTTTTCGATTAAATTTTTAATTATGCATTAATTACGATTAAAAAACTTAACCGAACAGGAGCTTTATCTGTAACACATAATTTTCTGTTTAAAAAAAGGAGGAATATTCCAGATGATCAACGTATTATTGATGCAAGATACGGACCTATTAAAAAAACTGCTGCGGTCAAAGTTCTTCCCAGTTTAGATGCCAACTAATACTTAAGCAGGCAGTATCAATGAGATTTACCAAAGTTTATGCTACCTTATGTTGAGTATTTGTTAAAAAATGTTATTGTTAAGCATTTATTTATGTTTTAACATGTACTGCCCAAGAGAGGACACTACACATGAAAAAGCCTCAGTTTCTTGAAGTTCTGTAATTTAACAATTCAGAAACTTAAATTTGTAGAGGTTTTTCTTTAAAATCACTTATCCTTGAAATTACGGCCTTAATATTATTGTGTATTATTTGATTGATGTCATTGGACATACATGTACATGTATTGGTAGCTATTTTAACATTTTATGTACACTTGATACTTGAAATTTATTTTGCCCTAAATTGTTCTTGAATGTTTTAAATTAGTAAATCTAATGTAAAAAAAAAATATACTGTTCTCAGCATTGAGAATCATACCCTCCCTGACATTATTTATGAAACAATTTTATTTTTTATCTAATTCCAAGCTTGTCTGAAGAATAAACTGCTGATGCAAATATCTGAAAATGTTACGGTTTTTAATAATAAATATTCAATGTGATATTTTTAAAGCTTTTAATACATAAAGTTTTTAATGCACCTTCAAATATGTTCTTGTTTGTGTTGAGTTTTTGTACTAAATAAATTTTCAATAGAGATATATCATTTGCATATCTTAATAACAATGAAATAAAAATCAATTGATATTATAAAAGAAACGAAGAGACTTTTTTAAAAATATAATTTATGTGTAACCTTTTAATTTACATGAAAAATTTGACATCTTTCATTAATAAAATCCTCTTCCAATTCTTACTTCTTTGAATTCTTCATTCTCTTTATCAAGGAATTTCTCAAGGCAACCTGAAAAAACAAAAAAAAAGGTTCTCTATAATTTGAACACAAATTTTACAGTCAAGTGCAATCATTTAGTTGAAAATACTTCCAACCTGTTTATCTTTGAAAGACCTTTTGACTTTGTTTCGTCTTATTTTGTGTTTGACCATTGTGAAAGCTTTTTTCTTGGCTTTCTCTTTATTTGTAGTGCTGGCAAATGGATTCATTTTCTGTGGCCCGTGGGCAAATTTTTTCTCTCCTTCACGACCAGCCTAAAATATAAACAAATATGTATTTTACTGCCAATGTTAATGAAGGCTTTAGGTTTAATATAATTTGTAATTAGAGCTTTTTTTTTTTAATTATCTCAAGGTCCTGAGAAGGCAAATAATATTAACTCAGCATTCGATCTTGATATGTAAATTTAATGACATTGATAATATGACCTTTAGTACTAGAGCAGGATACATGAATTATTACGTAGTTACTAACTGCATAATACACTGTAACATTTATGACAAATGATTTTAGTCAAAAGTTTCTAGCAGTATGTTAAAATTAACTTAAAAACTTCATCTGTATCTTAATCTTTAATTGACTTTTATTATTTTGGCACAAGATCCAGTTTTGACCATGCTGAAAATATAATTTATTCAACTGGTTTGCTAAAAAAAGGCTAAATATGCAGCAAATCACATAAAATTTACAAAATGGTTTTGTTTTGTAACAATTTAGCAAATGTGAATGAAATAAAAAGCAGATCTATTTAAAAGGATAATAAAAAAGCTAATTTTTTAGTTCTGGTAGCCCAACTGGAAAAATCAATGCAAATGTACTTGGTGGAAGTATTTATTGTAAATTTTAGACAATATGTGACAATACATTCTTATGTTTTTTTTTTTAAAACAATCCTCTCTGTATGTCACAAAAATTACCTAAAAATTGGTGTCTATAAAATAAAATGTGGCATATTTGCTCATTTAATATACTTTCCTTCAGTTTTTTTAAGCATGACCCTAGATGAAATTCTTAAATTTAACAATGGTGCTTTGCAAAAAGGAAATTTACTTCGGCAGAATGCGTTTGATATATTTAGTATTGAAAACTACAGTATCTAAGCTTTTTTTCCCCCCAGTTTTATCTGCTTTTATCAATCTTCTGCTATAAATAATAAACGTTTTTTAAAAGGGCAACAGTATTATAATAGTATCCACTACAAATTTAAAAAAACCAGTTAAAACTTCATATGAGATTTTTTAGTACATACGAACTCGACATGGGAAAAAAAAAATCAATTACCATAACAGTGGCAAGCCTGGATTCTTTATCGTGTGCTTTTTTCTTGTGAACCATTTCTATATCACCAAGTTTAGGAAGGTTATCACTATAAAACAATGAAAACAATATATTTATTTTTATCTGCCCTACAAATTATTATAGTCAAAATGTTTAGCTATTAGACAGATGTTATGAAAATGGCAGGAAAAAAATGAGCAGATTATAAAAGTAAACCTACAGAATTCAGGTTATAAAAGTAAACCTACAGAATTCAGGTTATAAAAGTAAACCTACAGAATTCATGTTATAAAAGTAAACCTACAGAATTCAGATTATAAAAGTAAACCTACAGAATTCAGATTATAAAAGTAAACCTACAGAATTCGGATTATAAAAGTAAACCTACAGAATTCAGATTATAAAAGTAAATCTACAGAATTTGGATTATAAAAGTAAACCTACAGAATTCAGATTATAAAAGTAAACCTACAGAATTCGGATTATAAAAGTAAACCTACAGAATTCAGATTATAAAAGTAAACCTACAGAATTCGGATTATAAAAGTAAACCTACAGAATTCGGATTATAAAAGTAAACCTACAGAATTCAGATAATTCACTTACTTATTTTTTTCATTTTCAAAAGCCTCCTGTCTTTTTCTCTTTCTTGCCCGTGCTGCTTGGGCAGAAGTGATGTCCTTTGATATCTGCCTTGCATTGATAATTTTAAAATCTTCGTCTGTCATAATCTTGGTTGAAGAAATCTCTTCCGCCAGTTTCTGCTTCTCTGCCAGTTCAGCTGGTGTGACAGTTTTCTCTGGCTGGATTTTCATAAAAAAAAAAAAAATAATAACAACATAATTGATCAATTCCATTTTAACGATGTCAATATTAATTTATGCATTTTCGGCCAGACGGTAAAATATTGATAAAAGAATACTTTATTAACTAACTTGTTCTTTCTCTTCATCTGAAGAATGATAAACATCAACCCATTCTCCATCACTGTCATCATCAACTTCACTACAAGATTCCCAGTCATCTAGATTATGAAAAATAAATATTGTGAAAGCGAATTAATACAACTATCTATAAACTATTCAACTAACTGAAGATCTACATACATAAAAAACAACAACAAGGCTGCAGTACACACAATCTAATTTTTTATCAGATTGCACATCCTCATGTTGGCTAGTACCTATTGTAATGATCTAAATGGTGGATTTTCTCAAAACCAACAGTATTTCTACCAGTAATAAAAAAATATACTTATTTATTGTAGCATTACTGCACCGCGTTTTACCGTGTATTTTTAAAAAAGTCAGACCCCAAAGACACAGAAAAGGACGCAGCATCTTATTTACTTAGATTTACATTTTTTTTAAGTTATTGACCATCCAGTTTTTTAATACAATATCTTTTAAAAACTTGAAATATTTTTTTTTCATTGAGTCACATATAAGTAGGCAGAATTTTTTTAAATGACACGAGCATCATTGTGTTAATTAAAATTAGCAATACATAAATATATAATTTTTAAAAAGCCTACTTCAGTACATGAAACAATATTTATTAAACAAAATGAAAAAAAGTCCCTGGATACAGGAGAGGCCACAAGCCATTCAATGTTGGATTGTTGGAATGCATAGTATAAAATAATGTATATCCTGTTCAATATAAATTCTGTGCTTTAGTATGTTAGTTCTTATTGCACCAAGATATTATCTTTTTTTATTGCTGAAACATATATACCGTATTTCCCCATGTATAAGCACCCCCTTTGTATAAGCCCCCCCCCCCCATTTTTTGGACTGTGAAGTTTTGAAAAAAAGATTTTATTAGATAACCGCAAGTTGGGTTTTCATAGTCTCTGCAATCTTCTTCACATATAAAAGTGTACCTACTTTTTTTATGCCACCCTCCCCCTACTTTTTGGGCTTGAAAATTTTGGAAAAAAGGGGTGGCTTATACATGGGGAAATATGGTAATTTTCAGCAACCACATTTTCAGGTGCTAGTTTTAAAAAAACATGAAATTTTCAGCAGTTGATGTTATAAAAATTACAAAGATTCGATCCGGTATCAACTGTCATGTTAATGCACGTTTAATAAACATTCCACTATGTTCAACTACTGACCCTGATCTTTCTCTGCTTCCACTTGCTTTTCTTCTTTCTCTGGAAGAACTTCAGCTCCAGGTACAAAAGTCTTTGTGCCTAATTCACCATATTTCATAATTTTCAGCTCTTGCTGTGCTTCTGTTGGTCTGCCCTGATATAGTCAAGTAAGAAAACAAAACTTAAATACCATAGTAAAAAAAAAAAAAGACCAATAACATAATACATGCAATCAGATTTAACCATAATTCAAATATTCAAAAATAAATACATTGCACCACATTAGTTAGTTTATTTAAAAATTAGGACTCACTCTGTCTCTTCTGTGCAATAATTCTGGGTTTGTGTGCCGGAAAAGTTGAATCAAAGACCTGGCTGCCATCATGACGGCTGTGGAAAATATATTATTTTATTTAGAGAATCAAAAATCATGAAGAGTGAATATCATTAGTTTAAAACTAGAGTTCAAAGGAGATAAATTTTTTCAATACACGAATCACATGAGAGGAAAATATTCTACCTTTGTCTCTGTGAAGCTTATACTGAACCAGATCCCGCAGCAGATCCTCTGACATGGCGAGTGGACATCGTAAGCAAATTTCTCGCACAGCATTTAAACCTACTGCCATTACTTCACTTGAATTGCGCTCCGCAATGAAGTTGTTTGCAATGGTCATCAGAACTTCTTCCATTGCATCAGGAGGAACGACGTCATGACTACCTTGTGCCAAGTACAACAACAAACGTGTTACCTAGAATAAAGAGAATACAGTATTATAGGTAATTAACAAAACAGTATGGTGAAATGTCATATTATGTAATTGAAAAGAAACTCTTAATATACAGAAATGGAGTATATGGAGTATAAGGACAATTGAAACTGTTGCGTACTGCTAAGATGTAAAGTAAGTAAATGTCATCTATAAAATCTGAACATTTATTGTAACCTACAATCCAAATCGGAAATTATAATATTTGCCTACAAAATGTGACTCCAAAATCCCAAATTTATTCCAAGCTTTACTGATTAATGCAACCTTCAGTTCCAGACAATAAGATCAATGTTTTCTAAACAATATTTTAATTATCATCTTTGCTAAATGCGATCCTCAGCATCAAGCAAGTCCCTACTCAAAATAATAAGTTACTATTGTAATCACTTGTCAACTGCAGTCCTAAACTGTTTTATGTTTGAAAGATCATTTCTTAGCTGGCTAGTTGGGAAACACTACTCTTAATGACTTGCTTATAACCACCACCCCACACATTCTTAATGCCTTTTAAAATGCTATCATTTAAGTGTCTTACTTCTTAGCGCACCCTAGCCCTCCCAACACCATCTCACCCAAGAGTAATGTTCCCATGTACACATGTGGCTGTCCTATACTGTCTTGCTTATAGTTCTCTTCTTCCTCACTTTTTCACGTTGCTAAAACTCAACCCTCGCTATTAGTTGTTACATAATACAACACCTGGTAGAATGAATTTTTACCCAGAATGAACTGTCCTATGCAGTAGAGTTTATTAGGTGTTTGTATATTCACACACCAGCCAGCTGTGATAGTTGTTAAGCTGATGCTGAACTGAGATTTGGGAATTTCAGTTAATTTTGATAAGGGATTAAATTAAATATCGGCAAAATTGCTATTTTCAGAAATACTGAAAGAAAGAAATTCATTACAACAATGCTTTTTAAAAGATGTTGAATAAGCAAAAGGGAAGGAGCCCATTTTTTCCCAATACTGAATTTTTTGATAAACTGAAGTTGATAATAACATTTTCACTGCATAAAAAGGGGAAACAAAATTCAGTGCAGCAAAAATTAAAGAGACTGCTTAAAAAAATTACCTCTCTCTGATGTGGCTGTATGAACCTTTTCATAAAAGGGTAAAGTTAAGCAAAATGAGTTTGTGAACTCCTATGAGCCTGGATATCAAATCAATCATCATCAGCTTCACTTCAAATCTCTCAGTCGTTTTCTCCAGCTGTCGAAATAACTTATCGCAAAAGTCCTGGGGTCGAATATCAGATGAAGGGCAGAGAAGTTGTATGCTTCTGGGGCTGACTTTTTCTTCTGGTGTTTACTGACAGCTTGCAAGGCCCTATCCAGTTTTTTTTTTCTTTTCTTGGTTTTCTTTGCAACTCTGTTTCCCAACACCAGCTCTTTGGCTGTTTTTTTGGGGTCCTCATCTTTATCAGAGTCACTGTCATTCTTTTCCTCCAGTTCATCTTTACCTAGGAGATTAATTCAATCGAAAAGATACATTTACTCTTTCCAATACAGCTCAACATAAAAAAAAAAAAATTCTACCATATAACTATCTCAGACATATCACACTGCTAAAAAATATATATGAGCTGAAGACAAATTTAACAAAAAAAAAAATTAATTTATTGATTGAAATAATAATAATGTACACATTGAATCCAACATTACATAAGTTGAATTACAAAACTCACCCAGAAAAAAATTTCATGGCGACCATTACTTTAGTTATTTTTGAAAAGCAGGCAGTGGCTATTACGTTCACTGTTTTAGAATCATTCCAAATGTTTCTTCTGTATAGCTCTATCATGACATCAAGAGCCGTTTTGACTGTGACAGCATTATTCTCCTGCAGCATGGAAAACATATAGGTCTGAAGAGCAGAGTTCAACTTAGCATTCTTGTGCTTAGAGTTGATATTCTTAATGTCTGATACAATGTACAGGTAAATCGTCTTCCTCAGCAGCTTATCCTCACAGCGCAGCAGTTTGAAAAATAGCTGAAGAATGTCACTAGCTGAGATAAGCTCTTTATTCCTAAGCATAATCAAAGCTTTAATTAATGTCTGAAATAAACATACAAAATTTAATAAAGATTAAACAAATAGAACAGGCAGAGTAAATACATGTACTTAAAAAAAAATGGTCAAAAAGAAACCCAGAACATTCTTAAATACCCAATTTCTTTAAAGAAAAACTTTGAAGCATGGATATAATTGAGCCTTCTTAGAAGAATATGTCAGAATATTTTAATGAGGATAACAAAACAGAAAGTAGTGATTCATTTCAATTAAAATGAAAAAATTGGAAGTTTATAATTTTATAACAGGCAAGTACAATGCAGAAGATAAAATATTATCCTTCAAAATGAACACAAAATATAAATAGAATGTTCATGAATTCAACTTCTTCTCGTGTTGTTTATCATTTATGTAAAAATTTCTTTCTGCATTTCTTGGAGAAACATTCTTAAAATTATATTCCTTATTCAACTTTTGTAAAAAAAAAAATAAAAATTCACAACAAATAAGCTAATTCTGAAGTTCAAAGGTGAGCTTACCATTCTCATTGTTCTATCCAGTATTGTACTGTGATTTTTAAGGATGTCGCTAAATTGTATGGGCAGGTCGACCATTTCATCTTTATAGCAGTGACTAACCTGTAAATTGATTAATGCCATTATGAGTAAGAATTAAAAATGTTAACAATAAAAAAATTATAACTTTTAAAAGGATTTACCTGAGCTAGAAAACTTATCATTTCGTCAAGTCTTTCATTATATTTTGAAGGTTGTAGTTGAAAGGTCTGCATCAAATTGTGATAATATTGCCATTGTTTTAAAAACTGTAAAGAAAAATAATTTATTAAGACTGTATTTATCGATTGTAGTATTGTAAGAAAACTTTTCAAAATGAAGATTATTAGTTTGATAAAAAAAAACATTAACTGTTGCAATATTCATAATGTATCATGACACTGATATAAATTCTGAAATTGTAACTTAATTGTTGGAAAGTAAATAATTAAATTAACTCCGCCAAGGACGGTCCCAAGCCCGGCTGAAAAAGGAGGAGGGTTGGTGTCAAGGTCCCCTTGCGGGGTCCCTGCTGTCGTTGTCTACAGGCATGATCACCTACTGAGTTCTGGCCAGCATTTATATTTGTCCCAGCCACGTGGTTACACAGGACGTACAACACAACGATAAATTGAGCACAAACTCAAAAGCAAATACGATACAACGAGTATTTATTTACATTAAAAGAATGAACATACGAGGGCCCTAAAAGGGCCTAGCTTTACCAGCTACTACAAGACAATATTATACATCAGCCTAATACACATATACAGAATGGCCCTTACCTGAGTTGGATAGTTCTCACAAGAACTCAGTACTGAGCCGGTCGAAACCAGCCCAGACTGGTTTATCCAACCCGGACCCACTCGTGTCGACTTCACTCTTCAACTGATCAACGCTCACTGAAACCCCGCCTCAACTGACCGGAAGTTCCGCCACGCACATCGGATCTCCCGGCATGCGTGCAGAGACTTCCGCTTCACTGACCAATTGCAGTGACCGTGTACGGCACACCCATCACTCGTGCCTTCACGTGTGATCAATAAAGGGCACTCCTCTCTCGCCCCTTTCCACTTGAATACTAACAAGGGCATAGATTATCTCCCCTATAGACATTCTCTTCCCAGGTGACAATCAGTGATAAGTGGGTGCTAGACAGACTGACCACAGTGTGAACACCTGGGAAGACAAAGCCTTTGTCTATCCTATTTTGTTACCTTCCCCTGAGGTCAAGGCTTGGACTTGATTTCATTACAACAAAATCACAGAATGTGACAGTTGGGCGTGCGGCTAGCAACCCCACTCTGTTAAAAAAACCCTTGCTACAGAAACACTAAATAAAGAGAAAACAGATATTTCAGTCTTGGGAGAAGAAGGTTCTTCATCCTTGAAGACTCATGAAGCTTAGTTGTGGTGAAAGCCGAAAGAGAAGCCACAAAGCCAACTACCCTTCTGACAACCAGGAAAAAGAGAGAGAGGCCGGCCAAGAAACACCTGGAGGCGAGAATTTGAAGCGGACATCACCAGGATGGGGCTCAGCTGGAAGCAGCTGGAGAGATGGCTCAGGACAGAAGTCGCTGGAGATATTTAGTTGGTGGCCTATACTCCGAATGGAGTGATGGGCAATGATGATGATGAAATAATTAAATTAGAAAAAAAATAATAGAAATTAGACTTTTATATGTAAAAAAAGAAGCAGAAAACAAATGTGCACATTTTGTCCATAACTAAGATATTAAAGTGAAGTATTTTAAACCTTTTCTACAAATAAAAAGAAATATGCATTCATGAGGGAAAATAACAACAGAAAGACATAACTTGTAAAGAAGTTAATATTCAAAACAAAACAAAAAGGACATTAAAAAAAAGGCAATGGGACATACATAACTTACAACTTAATATCTAATATAAAAAAAGGTTATTTAAAAAGGTTATTAATTTCATTCATAAGTCAGTGCCCATGTCTACAAAATATTTAGTATACTTATTATATTTTAGGACACTGACTGATGGAAGTGGCTTGGACCAAACTACAAAACTGACTAGTCTAATTTTTTCAATATATGTTAGAAATATACATTAAATTATGTAAGTTTGTCACTAGTAATGTGTGTAGTTTAGTGATTAGACTAACGGTCTAGTCTAGTACTCTAGTGTAGTGTTTATATTTCAGGTCAATATATGAGTAATATGACATGGTCATGGGCCAAGATTGCTTATTTTCTGTTTAACAATAAAGTAAGGAGGGTTTACCTAGTTAAAATGATTAATAATCATACTTTCATATACTTGATATACACTGTATGATAGTATACATTGAGTAAGCAGAATGACATTACCGTCTTAGAATATACATTATAGTGTCACAGACAGTGATTAAGATTTAAGTAACGAAGTGGCTTCGCTTACGTCAAGCGCCTTCTATTATTATATCTATTGACGTAAGCCGGAAAAAAAAATACGAATTATGTCTTGATGTTACCGCTGCCACTGCGTAAACAAAAAGGGTTAGGGATAAGGTTAGGGACAGTGTTAGGGTGTGAAATATCTATTGACGTAAGCCGGAAAAAAATACGAATTACGTCTTGACGTAAGTGTAGCCTGTCCGTTTAAGTAATCATACTATGAAAGGTGGATCATCTACTAACCTCATCTTTATATGAAATAGGATCTCTTTTTATTAAGTTCTGTAGTTGTGGTAGATCACCAGCAAAATGAATGGCTTTTGCTGCAGCCTTTCCAGACATATTTAAAGTTCAATATGAAATATTTTAACTTATAAAAGTAAACAGTATATAGATTGCTCTGACATGCCACACAGAAAAAATTATCAATTTATCATTAGTTTGTACTGTAGTCGTTATACATTAGTAGACTTCACAATTGAAGAGCAGCTGTTTTGTAAAATAAACAGAAAAGAAACGTCGAAATATGTTGTTTGTTATATTATCATTTATTTAAGAACCGAAAATTCACTTGATTTTATGGCACACTTTGATGAAAAAAGTGGTGCGGTACAATGCAAAACAGAATGGGGATGTTGGTGGCAGACAACTGACGAAGTTTTCATTGAGATACATTCGCAAAATGTTTTAAATGCTAAAGATATTAAATGTTCAATAAAACCAAGACGTTTAAGCGTGCAAATAAAAAACAACATACTATTAGAAGTAAGAATATTTACCTGTTTTTATATTCTTCCATTTGGGCCTTTGGCTCTGCAGCCCATGACCATTTACAGGCTTAAAAAAGTTAACAAGTTAAAGTAGTATTTTTTGTGACATGCTGGGATGAGGTGTTGCCAGTCATATTAATGTGTATAGAAAATGCTGTTTAATGGTACCGTGTTTATTGAATACAATAAGCATAATTATTCATAATAAAATGACTACATGTTTAATATATATAATTTAGTTATATATAATCGTATATGTTGTTAGTCAAATAATTTATTTGTGCTCTGTAGGCCTATATAGCATAAAAACATCGATAAATTTATCTCTAAGACTAAGCTGTATGACCGGCAACTCATGCCTGTCTCTTTGGTGACATGTCATGAAAATTTCAAATTATTTAAATTTTGTCTTTATATCACTCAGAAAAGCTTTAGATGAGTTTTCTATATTGTTATAAGTTATTATAAGTTACTTTATTGCCGGTAATTTGTGAAAAATTATTTAACTTTAAGTGGATGATTTTGGTTACTAGAGACAAAGAGGAAAAAACCATGTAGTGGGTGGGGGGGGTCATGTGTCTTCCATCTCCCAGAAATGGCAGTTTGACAGTGAGTTGGACAGAGTGGAAGGTTATTGTGTGCCAACCACATCCATCACTATTGTCAGCTATGATTACCATGGTCTCTGGTTATCTACATTGACCACATTTTTTAGCTTGGCCAGGGACACCAATGATCCTCCCCAGACAGATCTTGCTAAATATATTCCAGACCAGTTAGTAATTCACACTGTATGAAGCCAATCATATTGATGAGAAATGATCATGTGACTGACCCGAAAATGTTTACTATACTAACATAATTATATCTGTGATGGGTATTATAATATTGGCTTTGTTTTTAAACATTCATTAAAGAAAAAAATACACCTACCCGGGTAGGGTATCATAGGTAACTATTGGTTTAAGTTCAGGTTAAGTAAATACCTGCTTTGGTCGGTACTCACCATATCTGGTGAGCTTTTTCCTATCCACAACCTGAGGAGATGCCCAATTGGAATCAGCCTTTCCACACAGGTTACCTATTTTACTATTCATAAATTATTGTTCTGACATTGCTGAGTGCAGTTGTCAGTACTGTTAAATGATTGGTGAACATGTGCATGTAACATAGTCATAGACATTGTTAAAAACTTGGAATCTTCCTTCAAAATATTTGTGGGGCCCTCCTCAAAAATAACACATGGCATTTTTCTCCTGTTTAGGGTCATGACTCATACCCAAGCTATGGCCCTATTTAAATGCTACTGGTCATAGGTTTCATGGGCACTTAGACAGTATTTCTATGAGGCACACACATTTTCTAAGTACAGAGTATTTTTTTGCTTTATCTTGAGCTTTTTATGGGGGCCCTAAAGCTCAAGCCTAGACGGTCGACTCTCTCCTTGGGCTCCCTTACTGTATACTAAAGTGCATACTAAAGTTTAAGTCATATTGCGTTTGTATTTAAAAGCAGATCAATAGATATCTTTGGACAATTTTTTTTACAATTATACACAAATTAAAAAAACAATAGGACTATTATTCACTGTACGTGTATTATGTTTATGGATTTTTCTATCTTTAATTTTTAGGGCAACTTATACGAACCAGTTCATGCAGATGATGCAGTATGGACGTTAGGTAATAACAATTTGATTGTTTCATGGCAAGTGATTTAATAAAAAATAAAAAGGAACATGACAGTGCTGAAAAATTCACATACATGTATCTGTGAATGTATTTTCTAAAGTATTGTAAAGTGAATAGTTGGTTGAGGAGGAACAGTTTTGTAACGACATCTTCACTGTAGGTACACTGTTGACAAAATTGTGCATGCTACAGTTTAAAAGTCCCTGTAATTTCAGTCACCCATGCTGCCATGCAAAATAAAAAGACTTAGGCTTTCCTGCTGCTTACATTTCTGTCTATGGTGGGATGTGCACATAAGCATTGAGTATGGGTTTAATAGAAGGTTCACAGATAAAAGCTGATGCTTACTTGACAGCACCTTGCGTGTAATTACAAAGTTCTTGCCCATTTATATAAATCACTCATTATTTTTGAAAACCAACCTTGTCATGTCAATTTTCTATTGTTATAAATTTTTTCTATATTTTTATTAGTCTGAGAAATAATTATAGCAAACAGATTACAATTAGTAACTGAAAAACTACATTTCTGAAAAAAAAACAATAACAGTAATAGACAAACACAGAAAGACCTTTGTTAATTAATAAATATCTCGATGTGATCATTTCAAAAGTGCTTATTTATGGAATCTGTAATCATTTGATTTTATATATAAAATGTCCTAAAAATGTAATAATTTATGGTCAAAAATGTTAAAAACACTTTATAAATCAACTTAGTCAGGAATGATGGTGGTTATTTATTGCTATGTATGTGCAAAAAAAAAAATGCCAGTCATTTTAAACGCTTCAGTAACTTTACAATTTGAATATCTCTGTTAAACTGAAAGGTCCTTGATTTTGCCAAGTGAGTAATGATGAGTTACAAGACAGAATTAATTAACCCTTGAAATAGTCTTTTTTTTTTTCAAAATTAAAATATGGGCATTTATAAAAAAAAACAAAACAAATAAATCAATATTTTTACTTAATTGAAAAATGCATAATTTGTAATTATGATCTATAACACTTTTATGTTGTTTTTTTTCAGAGGATAAATGTTTGATTCGAATCTGTTTAAGTAAAGCTCACAACACAGCTGCACATTGCTGGCCTTCTTTATTGGTTGGAAAATATGAAGCAGACCTTTTTACATTTGATGAAATGCAGAAAAAATTGACATTGCAAAGGTTTCAGTATGAGGTAAGTCATTGAAGATATAGATTCTTGTATCGGTTTATAAGTACAAGTTCTTTTTTTTTTATAAATTAGTTTGAATTAATCTGTATTAGTGTTTGATAAAAATCCATTTACAAGTTTAAAAAGCTATGCAATTTAATACATTTTTTTGTATTTAAATGAATATTTGTGCAGAATCCTGGCATGGACTTCAGCAATGCAACGATGACTGGTAACTATCATGGTGGTGGACCAGAACTTCCAAGCTAACCATTCTATTAAAGAAACGTGTAATAATTAAAAATTTTTTTTATATATTTGCAATAAAAAAAATGCTGTTTTTAAATTTTATTTTTTGAGTTGTTATGCTTTCTACGTAAATCTTAGATTTTAATGACTGCAGATTTTTTAAATTTGGTGGTAGGGATCCCTTTACTAGTAAAATGTACTATAGGCGGATGAAATGGGAAGGAGTATTCTTTGTTAAGAAAAATGTCATTTTTATCTGTCTTGTGTACTATACCATAATTCTTTATCTATGTAGTACACTTCTCATGGACAAATTTGTTTTTTTTTTTATTAAAACACATAAGTTAATTCAGTCAATTGATATCTTCCTATAATCGAGTTATAAACAAATATATTGTTTTTGTCAAACGTTAAAAAAATTAACGCTTTTATTTAAATGTACTAAAAAGTTTTGAAAAAAAAAAACATTTTATTAAGACATTACTTCCAGCAAACTTTTAAAAATTTTAACAAAGAATAGAATGAAAGATAATTTTGTTACTTCATTAATTATGTTATATACAATCTGGTGCCCACAACGGACAGAGCAAGTTTAATTAAAGCAAGTAAATATTTTTAAAGAAATCAATGAAAGTAATTCACTTCTATTTACTCTAATTTCTCTTCTACCTCGTGTAAAGGGCCCATTCACATCGAAAATGTATATTTTATTCTTTTGATTGGCTATTGTATGAACTTCCATTACATTGGTTTGACCTTAAGTTACTAGCTCCTAGAGCCCCCAAATATTTTCAAGCTATATGCTCTAAGTTAACTTTTAAAAACAGTCATAAAAAAAATGAAATCTTTTATGAGCTTCTAATTAAATTTCCTTTGCAATGGGTTTCTGGTTGTGTCCTTTATCGTTTAATTCACAATTTTGTGAGAAGGCTGAAATTCAGCACTCATTTGGATTCTACATGACAATACACAAGGTGGCTTAAGTTGAGAGGTTTAACCATGTTTTATGTGTCCAAAGGATTGAAAAAAAAATTCAATGAATTTATATCCCTGGAAAACGAGCTTTATTATACATTGTAAAACTTTAATTAGAGTTTGACTGTGCTTCAAATTTTAAAATAGGTACCATATAATATTCAATAAAAATGACATTTTTTAAATATGAAAGACTATTTATTTGTTACTGAAAAAATGGACCATGTCCAACACACATAATATTTACATATAAGAAAAAAAGCCCTAAAATAGCCACAAAAGGCATAACAAAATGGATGTATGCCTTTGTTTCAACATAATAAATTTATGAGATAAAATAATATTTTTTAAAGTAAAGCTGCAGTGTAAAGCTTCAATACATTAGCAAAATCTGCAAATTTAGGGTTATTGTAAAAAAAAGTTCTTCCTTTAGATTAAGAGGGCCATCGGGGCAGATGAAGTGTAAAATTCACATGTTTCTGTGACCACTGTATACAAAAGGCATTGTGTGGCTAGCACAATGCCCAGTAGCCGTCACATCCCCAACTTAAGCCAGGTACCCTTCTGAAGCTAGGTGGACGTGGACTTGAGGACATCAACCAACTTTCACCATGACAAAATCAAGATTGTTTTTTTGTGTGTGTGTTTAAAACTAGGCAGTTTCATACAACATTTTTCTTAAATACAAAAATTCTTTACACTTTCCCTTGAAAACATCAGTGAATTTCTGATTTACTTACAGGTCATCAAATATGACCACTTTATGTTACTGGCACATAATTTAAAAATCAACAAAACATCATCTCAACATTGCATTAATTATAGTCAAAATGATGATACAGAGTTTTCATTAAAAAAAAAAGGTAAAATATTACATACAAAGTAAGAATCAAATAAAGAATGCATGTACTGATTTTTAAAAAATGTCATTAAAAAACTAAAAAAAAGCTTTGAAAAAAATGTACACATTAAATAAAATAATATGAATAAAAATATCTTTTCAACATACCAAAGCATGATTACCTCTTTCATAAGTTTTGTGGTTTTCATTACTTTACATGGAAAGTATTTTATAACATGGAAAACCAAAAAAAAATGTTCGCAATGTTATTTCCACTAAAACAAATGGAAAGTAATAAAAAATGTATTTACATCTTGGGACCATATCCTCTAAATAATGTAAACTGTTGATGATCACCCTGATGTAATGAAATGATGTTTAATCAAAAAAACAACATTTTAATTCATTAACCGTTTATTTTACCAGGTTGGATAATCTAGTATGGATAATAATGTACTTAATAAACATAAAAAAGTTATTTCACAAAGAAAAAAAAACAAACCTCAAACAGGTTTAGTTAATTTACAACATAAATAATAATATCATTAAGAATTTTTTAAAACACAAACCTAATTGCAAATGAGTTTAGTAGCTTACTTTTAAAAAAAAAATATAAAACATTTAAAAAGACCAAAAAAAAAAAAAAAAGGTTTTTAAATGTATTTGAAATCATTTAATAAAAAAACTTTAAAAAAAAAAGAATAGACGTTTAAATAAATGGGTAACACATGCAGTGTGTGGCTAATAAGACTGGATTTACAGCCCAATGAAACATAACAAGTACATGTATAAAATTAAAACAACAACCATTCATTCATTTATTTAATGGAGTCCTTTAAACGAATACTAAAATATGTACAGAGAAACATTATTGAAAAAAAAAAAATTTGTGAGTACCAAAATATTTACATACATATTAACCAACTAAGAAATTTTTGTGGGGTGATTTTCATTTTTAAAGCAGAAAAGTATGAAATGGTAAATGTACCCAGTAAACTACTATATTATAATTTAAAAAGAAATATAATGTACAGTATCTGATTTAGCTATAAATAGATTTTTAACACAAGTGCATTGGATAGGTAGTTTGATAACTATTTGTAGCTACATCTGTAATAATAAAAAAATGGAAGGTAGTGAGATACCAAGAGTACAGAAATGTCAAGTGATGAAATCAGCCGAACACAGTTCGTTGACTAACTAATTTAAATCATTAAAAGATAATAATCAAAATATTTATGTAGTAGGAAACATAACTTAATAAAAAGTTATGCATTTTTATCTGTAAAGATTAACTTTCTAATTGACGTATACTCTTGAATGTAATCTCATTACAAAGCTTCAAGAAATATCCATCTAAGTGTGTTAGGTTTTTATTGTATTGTTTTTAAATTATCATCGAACTTCTTACATTGGAATGTTATGACATATAGACCTTAAAAACAAGGATTAAGAGTCTAATCAGCTATGTACATTAAAAAAAGTAAAAATTGAGCTTAAATGTAAGAGAAATAGTATATATTAAAACATATTTCAATTACTTAATTAAAGATGGGTACTACATACATTTTTAATAAAATAAATTCAGTTTTTAACTCTCAACCATTGTTCATTTTCAGCCATTTTTTAAGCTGATTGCAGGGTGTTTTGTAAAACTAAACATTTTTCATTATGTTATAAGCTACCTAGTGATGTTATATATCACTGAATTCAGAAATGAATAAGCTATTTAATGATATAAAACTTTTTATATAATAGAAATTTTTAATTTTGTAAAATTATAGTGTAAATGATTTTTTTATTATTTTTTTAAACTAAAAATACAAATACATCACAAACAGTAAGAATAAAAAAAAAAGTATGAAGAATTTAAACAAAATCTTTATTATTTACATAAACATTATTCATTTATACAACACATAAACAAATTTGGACTTAAAATTTTGACAATTTTTTTTTATTCCTCTATAAATGATACTATAGAAAATTGAAAAAATAAAAAAAAATAAGGACTGATGCTTCTAGTGTGAAAAAAAGACATATAATTCTCACACAATAAGTACAATGTTAGACTAGACAAAATTGATCATTAAAATTTATATATTATTATTATAAGTGACAGGAAACACATTTAAATGAATTGATAATTACTTTAAATGTTATTTATGATAAAGTAAAAGACAATTTCTGTCATCTTGAAAACATAAGAAAGTATCACATGCAGAACATTTAGTTCTTGTTTTTCTTTCAAGTTTATAAAGTGAATAACATAATTTACAGTTTTTTCTTTCCTTTGAAGGAACCATTACAGGTAAAATAGGATGATTAGTTTTTATTTTATATGCTGTCGCTGTCGGAACCTCATCTAAGTCATCAATCTTTCCTAACTGTCTAATTAACTCTATTGTGTAATCTAACTGACTATATCTTGCTGGTCTATTTAATTCAATAATATCTGGATTTTGTTTCCTCCAGTCTTGAAAAAGAATATAACTATTTACCCTAGCAATATCAACAAAATGAAAAAATAAAGTTTTCCACCATTTATTTGTTTTTCTAAGCATATTATATTTATTTAAAAGTTGATCACTTTTGTCTACCCCTCCCATATTAATATTATAATCCTTGACTAAAAGTGGTTGTCTTACTTCTAATTTTTCAAAAGTCCCATTTTTTTTATTTCTTCTCATGACTGAATTAAAAGAATTAGCTTTATGCATTGTAGAAACCAAAGATACTGTTTTGTTATCCCTCCACTGCATTGTTAAAGTTTCCTCTTTCCTAACCCATCTCATATCACCCCTCTTTGAAGTCTTTTCCCATTGTTTTACATTTTTTAATTCAGTAGAAATCCTTTTCTAGTAGTCAAAATGGTACCACAGGCTAATACACCTTTTTTTAACAAATCTTTTACTAAAACAAAACTAGTATAAAAATTGTCGAAAAACAAACGATAGCCTTGATTAACAATGGAAGATATTAAATTCATTACAACCCCATAAGCTAATCCAAATGGTGATAAAGTTTCAGACTTACCCAAATAAACATCAAAATCATATGTATATCCAGTAACAGAATCCGGAGCACCCATAATTTCATCCCCACTTAGTTGGTTTATCTCTAATATACTGACGAAATGAATATCTTCCTTTGTTTCTAACCATTCGTTCATCAATTGAAATATTAGGTCCAGGCTGGTATAATTTCATGCATTTTCTTCTAATGAAATCAAACAAAAACCTAACTTTAGTCAATTTATCCTCTGCCTTTTCGGTGTTTCGGTTTGAAACTTTCAAAAACTAAGTATTTGTTCAAAACGTGGCCTGGTCATAAAGGCTCTTGCCCATAGTCCATTGAATAAACTTTTTTGTTCCAGTAAGACTGAACATTTGGAGCTTGTATCATCCCCATGTACATTAAAAGTCCAATAAAGCTCATAAATTTTTCTTCACCTACATCTGTCCAGTTTTTGTACATGGCTGGTTTAGTTGGTCCAATAAATGCAGCATTCTGATTAGTCGTGTTGCATAGCTCTCTGACCAAAGTTGAAGTAAAAACAGAGAAAAAATGGACAGAGGAGTCAGATACTTTTTTCTGTCTTGTCTTGTAAATGACTCTGGAAAATGAGCTCCAGGAGTTCTCTCAGGTTTGAAGGGTGGCAAAGCATAAGGAGGTCCAGAATCTTGGTCATCATAACTGAAGATAAAAAGATGTAGTAACATTAGAAACATTTTTTTTAAATGAAACAATGATATTTTGTTAAAAATTTATTCAACAAAATATTCAGTAATAAATTAGCCATCTAAAATTGTTGAATTATTTCTTTTGTTTTGTTCAAATGTGAAAAAAAAGATACGTTACCAATGTAAACAAAAGAAAGTTACATTTACTATGGCCCTAAAACAAATATGAATTATAAATGAATGTGTGGAAAATGTACCTTTAATTATATAAATAGTTAAACTAACATAATTTTTGTAAATGTTTTGATACCTATAAATATCTACTAATGAATATACAATTAACAAAATAAAAAAAAATTGAAAAAAATTGCCATGTGCGTTTCGGCTTTGCCACTAAGACTAATGTTTACCTTCCATTGTTGACTTGTTTAGTGGAAAATCGATGTATATTTTCAGTTTCACTGACTTCTTCTTCTTCCTCTTCAAGCCAAACTTCATCCTCACTTGAAATATAGTCATTTTCATCGTCGGAAGATGAATACATATCCATAATTCTTTAAAAAATTGAGACGCTAATAAAAAGAGGACTGTCGTAAAAGTGACAAAATGGCGACCATCATCCCGGAAGTTTGTGACGTAAACACGAGACTTTTATTTAATATTTTTTTATTTAAAATGTAAAAAATGTGTAAAATGTATTTTTTGCTAAAATATTCATTTTTTTATAACAAAACATAAAATAAATTGATCAAAAGTAAAAATATAAAGAATTATAACATAAAAAAATCGTCGATCACCGGTGATCGAAAAGCCAATGCTACGATGGTTGAGAGTTAAGGCATAATTAAAAATGTTAATCTCAAATTATCTCATTTATTTTTTTTATTCAAGCAAGTTTGTCATTATATTCTATCAAAACAATGGCATGATAAACAAGTCATCTAAATTTATGAAATCTCTAAATTTCATTTTGACAGATTATTTAAACATTAACCTATATGTTTACTGAATTATTCATTCATACCAGCTTATTCAAATGTATCAATCAATTCACTTTGTTATAAACAACAATGTCAAGACACATGTCAATCTAGTGTTATAGATACCACCCCATCCCTGCCACATTTTACCACACCGCTCCATCTCCCATCTTAAAAAAAAATGACACATGGCATTTTGATCTCAAATTTCCTGGGCGATGCTTGCTTCAGAGAGTCATAAAAATGTCAAAGAGTACTGAACATCATTAAGGTCATTTATGAACATTATATTCATATGATATTTTGTTTGTACAGATTCCTATGGATCAGCTTCTTTTCTTTAAAATGATTACATAATCTTGTTAAATTGGTTGTGTCATAGAATTTTGATAGTAAAATCCTGATTAAGAAAAAATAATGAGACTTTGGGCTAATGGGCTTCCATAAATTAATTTTTAAGATTGCAAGATATTAACTGAAAATGAAAAAAAATAATTTCTAGGTCATCCAGATGCTATATTTTGAGTTAACATGACAGTTCCTGTGTTTTCTTTCCCAGTTGTTTTGATATATGATGATCAATCTAAAACATTCAACTTAAACTTCTCAACAATAACCAGACAACGCTGAATCATATAAAATATAACAAGAGACCTAAAATAAAACCCACTTCTGCTGAACCAGGACTGCAAGTTTCATTTCATAACATTTTTTGTTTACTTTGAACTCTTCCCCTTGTGTGCAGCTTTGAGTACCCCGCCAAAAGTCTTGAATAGACTTTGCTTAGTGGGTTATTTGATAATTTTTTTATATTGTTGAAACTGATTAACCAGCAGCCCTTTTTAAAAATATTTTTTTCTAAATATCTTACCTTGACCTCATGAAAGATTAAGACGCCCCAAAACAGAGAGGCAATGGCACATGGGGCAGTGGATACAATTGGGAAAGAGATAGCTTCAGAGAGTTCAGCATTAGCAACGAACCAGCAAGTAGTTGCGATGCCCCACATGATTCCAGACACAATACCAGGCAGAATGACTTTAGGATATACCTGTCAATGTAATGCAATATTTTATGAAAGTAAATACAATGAATCAAACCATGCAATTCATTAATTACAAAGAGTTTAAATGGATCTATCCAAAATATAGTGAATCAATAAATTAATTTAATAAGCTTGCCAAGTACTTTAGCTTACGAAATATAAATTGCTAACCTTTGGCTTGTTTTTCTGAAATGCACAATATAAAAAGAAATAAATAGAGCTTGTGACATATATACCACTAAATTGTGCAAAAGTGTAATCCAGGTCTGAAAGTAAATGAATCAATAAAGTTATTTATACATTTGCTCATTTTCTCTAGGAGGATCTAAACAATTAGCTAAGTAAATATATAATGAAATACTTCAATAAGAAAATTACCAACCATTCTGGCTTGCATTGGCATAATGTTCCTTGACATATATGGAAGGAGTAAAGTTGATCCCATACATTATACCAGAGAATACAGACAGAACTGTACCACTGAAAAGAAATATAATAATGTTCTCTAATTAAAATGTATTCCTTCAAGTTGAAAAATAATTACAAAAACAGTGCTAACAATATAAAATCTTAAAAGACAAACTGTGTGCACTCTGTGTGTTGATAAACAGACTTACATTATTCTCTTTCTCATTGGAGAAAAATTTTCAATGAAAATTTTGTCATCAGCTGCTTCATCCTTTTCTTGGTCCGACTTTTTCTTTTTTAACTTGTCTTTAGCTTGCTGCTGTTTAATGATACAAAATAATATTTCATAAAAAAAATGTATTGTATTTGATATGTAAAAAAAAAATCCTTTGCCTAGAATGCTAGTGAGTCAAAGCTGATTTTTTATTAAATCACTGTAACCCCCATGCATTACCACAGAATGTTTCTGATTCACCAAAAAATCACAGAATCATCTGTTCATGCCCAAGACATTTTGGCAACTGGTGTCCATTTTAAAGCAGCAATGAGAATGTTCATCTATTTCAATATTGTTTAGTCAACTTTAGGACAACCTCATTTCCAACTTTCATTTAAGGAGCATAGGAGTAGCCATAAACTAACTTCATCCCCCGACTCTTATATCAGTACAAACAGATGAAAAGACAAGCTAGAATACTTACAAGAGGACTGTTGTACACAAGTATATCTCCGTTTCTTGAGTGATCAATGGATGATGATGAGTATGAATTTCTCTGGGACTCATTAATAGAACCAGTCTGGAGAGGAATGGGTTATATAATGAGTATAGCTCTCCTACTTATATGTTCCAGTGACTTGTTTAAAAAAAAACCAGCTTTTTACTTAACCTATCACTATTTTGATAGTTATTTAGAAACAAGTGCAGAGCCAAATCTAATGCTACAGGCCAAGTGTTCTTTGTTTTCAATTTTTGATCATCACCATTACAAATATGAAATTTGTAAAGATCACTCAAAGAATAGCAAATTTCACTTACTGTTTTAATGAGAGGTGCTTCTTCGTCCGCCTCGACGATAACTTCCATGTCAGTCTTGGCACTGCTGACCTCATTTTTTACCAGAACATAAAGCAGGATGCTACAAAACGCCAGGGCCACGCCCAAGTAATTCATAAATGGCTTGCTGATGTTATTGGGAATTGTATCAAACCATCCAAATCTGAGTGAAAAAATTAATAAAATGAAAAAAAAAAATCACCACTGAAGCCTCAGAAATGTCACTAAAAAAATGGACAAAAAACAACTGAAGGATGTCATGCACTCACTTTCCACTGGCCCAACCTGTGACAAGACCAAATGTTCCCCAGATGCTCATGCCGAGTCCCATGCCAATAGTTTTAAATACGGGGACAACACAGAGGTTTCCTACATAAAAAAAGAAAATGAATTTATCATGCTATGTTCCAACAGTGTCAACTAGCTTTACTTCTTTAAAACAAAAAAAAAAAAATCTCACCTGTAGTCCATATTGCTCCACCAAGCATAACCAAAGGATAAAATGAGGATTGTCTGACTATCTGTACAACCATCCCCACCAGGAAGATGCCGCTACAAAGAATCCATTGGAAAAACATCCCTTAGGAGAAAGAAAGAAAATTTCATGATTATAGAAATTTCATTGTACAGTACAAGACTTTCTCTTCATTATATAACATTTGGTATTAAAAAAAATTAAAGTACAATTTTTGAGTTAAAACAATAATAACATAATCGCCGTGATGGTGAAAGGTTCATCTGAATATTAAAGTGTTCAAATAAAATGCTGTGTCTAGAAAACTAAACAAGAGAATTTGATCATTCAAAGTACTACCAGTACTTACCATCACCGGTGTAGAATTTTTTTATTGGTACAAAGTTACTTCCATACATGATTACAGCAACAAAGGCGCAGATGTAGCCAACTGAGACTGGGTAAGGAGGTGGCGCATGTGTTGTTGATGGTGTTGTCACATTTGTTGAATTTGAGAAAAGCATTTCCATATAGCTTACAGTTGTCATTGTTAAGAATTTGTACTAGTCTGTATATTTATAAGAGGACTTTTTATTTTTCTGTTAAACGTCTAAATTTTGTTTCAGTCTTTATTTACACAGCTGTTAATCTGTAAAAAAAAAACAAAACAAGAAGTCAATCGCTAGAATTCTGAAAAACAAACCTAGTAAAAAAATGTATTCGTAAATACAAGTGGTCAATATGATATGTGCACACACCCAAAAAAACTAACATTTCAATTTTTAACCTGTCTTTGATATATATACAAAATTTATTTTAAAGAAACAAAAAAAAAAGTATTTAAGATTTATATTAAAATGAAAATTTTTTAAAGAAATCAATAAAAGAAATAAGCACTTACTAAATTAATCAATAAATGTTTTCTATAGTACACTCCCTAAGGTAAACAACACCAATTACTGCTATTAAGAAAGTCACACGGTTATAAGCCACTCAAAAAAGACTAAACACTCAAGGTTACTTTATCCGCCTGCTAATGGTCAAACAAGGCCAGATCGAGGTTGATATACTGCTGGACCAATACTGCGTAACACTGGACACCAGCAGTCACCTGGTTGATAATCAACTCCATTTTAAGATGAAGCGCAAATAAAAAGTCACGTCCCATGGAATTGTGTACAAAGGGATTAGCCTCATAAAATAATCAGCTCACCTCCCTAAACACACCCCCAGCCTGCCCATTTTCACCAGCTTATCAAGACCGAGATAAAATGTTTTACCTGTATAACCACAGTAATGGTTATTGTCCTTTGGTTTTCAGGTGGAAAAAAGAATATATGATTATTGTTAAATAAATAAAAATGATGTTTAAAATTTTAGCAAATTAACCGATTCTCTAATATTTAAGTTTCTAAGTGAAAAGTAATTGGTTTTTCTGTTTTCATTATATGCATGTACTATTTAAAGAGTTAAAACTTAAACTTTTAAAATTGGTAAACAGATATTGTTGGAGGTGACCATAGTCAACAATAGAGAGAATATGGAGCAGATTTTGAATATTTTTTTTACAAGATCTACAAGTACAGTTTTTAAAAAGATTATGGAATTAAAGGTAAAAAGTGTGCTAATTAAAAAAAATTAAGTCTGAATTATAATTTTCCAGTCTTTTTTACTCCATATTTTTTTTTTTTTTTTACAAATTAAGTTTAATTCTTTATAATTTTTTGTTACCATCTTTGATGATAACAGAGATTAGAACAAAAAGTGAACCATTTCTTTGTTCAAGACAAAATAAATTTTAAAATGAGTAAAGACCTCTAGCCATTAGCCAAAATATGTCAAGATCAGACTACTCCAGAGGTATTTGAAGAAAAAAAAAATACCCTGATAACCTCTTTAACATGTGAATAACATCATGACAATGACCTCAGTGATTGATAAAATTCTACATCAGCTATCAAATAAGATTAACTACAAAGCCACAGGATAATACAGAATAACTTATCAGTGGTCAGATGATTGGAAAAAAATCTAACCTCAGTGGCAGTTTGAAACAAAGCACTGGGAAATGAGTAGGGGGTTGGTATGTCAATCTAATTTTATACTGCAGAGAGAATACTTGAAATAAGTAACCAAACTGAGTCATGAATTGGACTGACCTGATTAACACAAGAACAAGGTCACTATTATTTAAACATGTCTTATCTCATTCAAGGCCATTATTGATATTTTTATTTGACACTTGAAAACTGAGCTTTCCTTAAATTATAATAATTGACAGACTAGTTATTCATTTTTCTTTCAGCATTAGACAGTTTAGAATCAAATACATAGTATATAAATAACAGATTTAAAGATTAGTTTATATAGTGATTCATAAGCATCAAAAGCATTAAAATTAAATTGGGTATTTCATCACTGATGTTTGCAAAAATGCTTTGATGCAAATAACTATTTTGCGTGATTTCTGTAAACTAAACTAAACAACACACAGAAACTAATGACAAAAAAAAAATTTAAATACTACTTAATTTAGATCTAAGTGATATTGATATCCTGTTATCAAGAGAAGCAAAACAAAATTATGAAATTTAAGTTTCAATTTTACATACCATTAATGGCCATAACTTGCATAACTAACACGATTAGTTGCATAATTTATAGTTGATGCCCCTCCCCTTCCCAAGGACGGATTATGAAATAGCTGCCCCAATCTACTGTAAAAAGCCTTAAAGTCTAGTAGTGAAAATGTAGCCACTGGCTGGGGGGGAAAGTAAGTGCCACCCAAGGCAGACCACCCCTCCACTCATGTTTTGACAGCGCAGTAAAAATGTGGTGCACAATGCCAATGTAAAATCTAAGTAAAAGAATTATAACTATTTGGAAGCTAAAATTAAATATGCTGTTTTTTTTTTCAATAAAATAAAGATAAGAGTTTCAGTTTACAAAAGACACTGCCATGACATCAAATCAAAATAATAACATGCCAATATAAGGAGTAACTAAAATGACTCAATAAGATGCAT
Organism: Bulinus truncatus; assembly: GCA_021962125.1. Classification (NCBI taxonomy): domain Eukaryota; kingdom Metazoa; phylum Mollusca; class Gastropoda; family Planorbidae; genus Bulinus; species Bulinus truncatus. The sequence goes on from JAGDYQ010000022.1 coordinate 5,469,324, forward strand.
GCTTATGAGATGTGGTTATCCAAAGTGGTTTATATCAATATAATTTAATTAATTTAGTATATTTATATTGGTTCATAGGCATAAGAGAATTTAGTGATAATATATCCTACGTCATGTAAGCATGTTACATTAAATTAAATGATTAATAAAGTCTTAATTTCATCACCATAGCATGCTGTAAAGTTTAATAAATTTTAAGAATCAAGGACAGGCAAAGAAAAAAAGTCTTAAGTCAAGTCGGTAAAATATGACAAGTGAAGCTTACCCCAAACAGGTCATAGTTTAAAACAGTAAAAATGCTAACAAAAATTCAATAATAATGACACCAATATAAGTCCATGTGAATGTAAGTTATTTATCACTGTCTTACTAGGTAGGAGTTGTACAGCTGTTTCACTGTCTGTGGACTTGATTAGTCAGATTACTTACACTTACACCCTACAGGAGTACAGCTACACTCGCTAGTCCCACATACTGACATACCATACTTTATCTTTAATTGAGCCAAAATTATTGAAAATGTAAAGCTTATCAAAGAATTTTATCAAATATAATAGGAATACTGCACTATATAAATAATAAAATTGGTCTAAGAATAGTAAAAAACTTATATAGTAATATAATGATTTTATTTTCTAAAACAATCATACCTACTTTAGTTTAGTATAAGAATTACGACGCTGTCGAAAGGCGTACAGTTCAGTTTTAAGTCAGATGAATCAGTGAGGGTGATCAGCTGACTGACCATGAAAACGATTTCAACATGCATACAGTCAATACAGAGCAGACAGTATTTGAATCATAAATATAATTATAAAAAGCAAAAAAAATTAAGTTAGAATTATAAAAGTTAATTATTAAATTCTAAGCCTACTAACTTGTATAATAGACATTGTAAAACGAAACAAACGAGCAACAAATAAACTGGTGTGGTGCTATGGTCGCTAAAAGTACATTCTAATAACTACATTTGGTAGGGACTCAGGGAGGGGACTATGGGTAAACATTAACCACAATAATCTAGGGGAAAAAAAATCAAGACAAAGTTTATAAACAATCCAGGGGTAGATCATTCTAACTTTACTCAAATACCAAGAAAATACATCACAGCTCATGTTCCAGTAATTCAGATAATATTTTTTACCTTATAAACAGCGATTAAATTATCTTATATATATATATATATATATATATATATATATATATATATATATATATATATATTCCACGCGCTCTTTTTATTTGACTTTGATATATGTAATATATAGTGAGAAATTATAGAAAATATTTAGATTATAATTATCCCTGAAAACTGAGACTTGAGGTCACTGGGGTTGGTAGATATTTTTTTATACAACCTTTTTTTAGAAGAAGGCTATGACTATCTCTTAAAGAATAACTAATACTAGGAAAAGTGTAACTTAAATGCCACTTATGCAAAATTTATATTATTACTTCATATATCGGTAAAATCTTATAACTTATGGTTGTGGAGAAAACTATATTTTTTTTAATGGTTTATTCTAAGTTATCACCCTGGTTGTCAACCAGTGGTATGTATATCCCAAGGGCTAAGGCAAAGGGGTACAGGAAAAGTTGGTCTGGGTATTCAGCGACATATAGTTTTCATTTAAAACAATCAAGAGTTTGAAGAACTTATGTGTGAGGGGTACCGAGAGACATACTTTCACACCCTTTGCGGGGTACATAATAAGCAAAAAAGCCTGAGAAACACAGGTTTTTTTTAACTAAATAGTCTAAAAATTACATTGTCACATTGATTGTCAAATACTTATTTTAAATGCATTCTGTCCAAACATAATATCAACGATTTAATTCACCTTTAAAGTATCACATTTAGTACATGATCTTTTTTTCTCCTTGTACGTCTTAAACTTTAAACAGTCCGATTGTTTTTAGAATAAAGCACCCAGATAACACCATTTTTTCAACATTAAAATGATTGGCCAGTAAAATTCCATCGTAGAATTAAAAGATAATAATGACAATTTTAGGCAGACATTAGAATTAATGATGACGACCAACTTATTATAGACTTAATAATAATTGATACCTATATTTTAAATATTAATACCATTTTAAACTGCTTGTACAGTAGGGTGGAGTGAAAAAAGTTTTTTTTTTATTCAAATAGCTCAAAATGGTTGCCAAATGTTCTAAGTAGTTACGGCCTAAAATATCTTTTACGAAGTGTAACGTTTACCGGTGCCCCAAAGGCCTTCAAATTTGAAAGGATGCAAACTTTAAAGCATTATAACAATTTTGAATGAAATCAACATCTCAGTAGTGATATTTGTAATGTTAATGTGCAAATATGAACTGCTGAAATAAATTATGTTTATGAATTAACAATTTAAAATAAGTCAGGATCGTCGATTTTTCTAAAGGCAGGAGACAAATAACATGACAGGAAGATGGTCTTCCACAAGTGCCTGTTACCATCTTTGCACAACGGTTTTATTTTAATGTCAAACCAAACATGGCCATAAACCCTCACAATATAAGTTAAAAGTTCTTGTAGCTCAAATGACTGAGATATTGTTACAATATACAAACGAAGTATTCTGTTCGCCTTTGTCAACCAGCATGCATGAGACAATTTGCCAGGATCGCAGCGAGCAAGATCATTGGAACAGTTGCCTCTAATTACAGTTTGACAGATTTCTAGAAGATATGCTTCATCTGTGCTTAAATCATCGCACTCAATTTCCGGAAGTCAGCATATATCCTCTTGAAAGCAACAGGTGAGAGAGTTTCACAACTCTGAATTGCAACTCCAATAGAAACTAAAAATCTGCGAGGACCAGTTGTTGGACCATTGAGGTGTTTGATTAAATGCCAAAGTGGCAATTCATTCGCAACTGACATACTAGCCATTAAACAGGCTTATTCAATTTTTTGTTATAAATTTCTTTTATCCTGGTAGTCGGAACGATCTTTGGTATCTCATCATTGAACTACTGCTCCTCCTTTAATGTCTTTAGCTGTTAATTCTACACTGTGGTCCTCAATCAGCTTCTCTTAGTTATTACCATCGATTTCCATGCCTATATTTTGTAAGTACTGTGCAGCCTACATGCTGTATGTAGTTATCTGTATCCAATGTTAAAACTTGCTCACACTGCTTCACCTTTGCTCAGATTCTAGGCACTGTTTTTTACCAGATATAAAAAAAATCCTAACCCTAAATGCTTGTGATCCGAGGTGTTAGTAACCTAAGGTATCACTGTGTTTGTATAAATTAAGCATCAGATGATCATTGTTAAGCTTTTTTTTTTTTTGTTTCCTAAAAATTATTGGCACAGAATGTATTTTACACATATATTGTGTCAAGCCAGACAGTCACTTAGAGAAAAATGTTGCCATCATTACTTATCATGTTTTTCCCTACTATAATTTATCGTAAATAAACAAAAGTACTAGTTAAAATATTGTCTCATTGCTTACCTTCTTTTGTTAAATATTTAGTAGTTTTATTTGGTAGTTCCTTTTTCCTAAAAGGTCATCTGGGCAGATGAAGTAGAATTTATCTTTAACCACCGCATATTTACTTCCCCAACAAAGCCAGATATAAATTTAAAGCTGGGTGAACTAGAGGAACTTTTAACCAACTTTCAGCAAGACCTGGAAAATTTTTCATGGTTCTCTCAGAGGATCAAATGTGGGACTCTCAGGGTTGACAGTTGAGTGATCTGCACCACTTGGCCATTCATCCATTCATTAACTAACAAGGTTGTTATAAAAAACAACATTTTGTAGTAATTGTCTTGCATTATGTAGTTTAAACTAGCCGCGATACAACTTAAAATGTTTTTTTTCTTTAGGTATAAAAGAGAGAAATCAATATTTTTTAAATACATTTATGAAACTTTCAAGTGATTAAACATTTGTGACATCAATAAATAAAGACTATGGTTTGAACATAAAAACAGAAAATGAACTTATTTGAATATAACATTTCTGACCCTTATCAAGATAGAAAAGTTTTTTTTTATGAAGTCCTATTACCTTGAATTTTTTAGTAACTTTTTAGTAAGTTTTTTTTTAATGTATTCATTTACAGGATCAAGAATACCTTGATGAGGAAGAATTCATTCATCATTTGTTACCTATGTTATATTGATCACTTGAATATGAAAACCTCATCAAACATCTGTCATTTGGTGTTATTCTTGCACTGTCTTTTTCCTGGAAATTGTTTTGTACCTGTGACTGGTCTCTATGCAGGTGTAGCTGCCCTTGGTTCCATCTTCTATACTAGTTTTGATACCATCATCTGTCACTTCAGACCTTGTTGTAATGACAAGTGGATAATAAAAAACATAACAGGTAACACCTGCACTGAATTTGTGATAAAGTTTTAAACTTTTTAAAATTCCATTGCTTATTAAGTGGGATGTGGGGGGGGGGGGGAATACATTCCAAGAAATGGCAGTGCTAAATATATTCTCATGAATAAAATTAAAATATGTTAAAGGAAATACTTTTTTTTGTCAGGAGATCATCAAACATGTTCTAGTTTCCAGTGACATTTATTCTTCTTTCATTTTATAGCTTAAACGTAGAAAAGTACAAACAAATTAAAACAGTGATCTGTGATTACCTTGCACCTGAGAGGGCATTCTTACACACTACAATAGTCAATAGTTGTCAAATAATGACAAATACCAAAGCATTTTTGTCAAATGAAGAAAATCAAAAGAAAAGAAAAAATGGTGTTATAGAGAACGGTCTTACTGTATAATGTTCTATATATTGGTATCTCAGATATTCCATGTAATAGCTCATTAGTTGTGTAAATACTGTAAAGCAGTTTGGGCTGAACATTTTTCCTTTGTTTTTAGTTATATACATTATATTTTAGCTCATTTGTTTATACATATCCAATATAAATATACTTTCTTTTTCTTGTTTTTTCAGGACTTGAAGCTGAGCTACAAAGCAAACTTCACGGTCAACATTTGGTTCAGAAAACAGTCATAAGTCACATAAAAGGTCATTTAAGGTCCAGCAACCCCCCAAAAGCTTTAGTTCTCTCATTTCATGGTCCAACTGGAGTTGGAAAAAACTTTGTCAGTCGAATCATAGCAGAGAACTTGTATCGTGATGGGCTGCACAGTGAATATGTTCATCTTATTTCTGCTACTAAGGAATTTCCCCATGAGGGAATGGTTCCGTTCTATAAGGTTCGGCTCTTTTTGTTTTAATTAAACTGTTGCTGTATTAATTTTTGTTATGTCAAATTTAGCCTGCAAACTCTGTTTACAAAACAGAGTATGGTCTTATTTACCAGTATAATGAAAGGTATGTCACAGCTATATCACACTGAAAGTCAAGAAAATAAACACATAAATCAATATTTTGTCATCATGACTCATGTTTTAATTCTTTAAAAAAAAAAATTAAGCTTTTCAATTTCTTCAACATGTTTTTTTTTTCATATTTTATAAATATAATTAAAGATAATTTTAATGTTTCAGGATCAGTTGAAGTCTTGGATAGAAAGCAATGTGACACTTTGTGAAAGGTCTATGTTTATATTTGATGAAGTTGATAAACTGCCTGCTTCACTGCTAGATGTGATCAAACCTTATTTGGATTATTATGAGCACCTAGGTGGTGTCAGTTACAGGAAGGCCATTTTTTTATTCCTCAGGTCTGTTGTCATTACATCAATCTTTTCTTTATGATTGATATTTACTTTTATACAAGCTGCTAAGACATGAAGAACTGTTCACAAGTAATATAGCGAACAAAATTAACCCTATCCCATCCCTTATAAAATAAAACTAATTTCACATCTCCAGCCCCTCCTCTAATTGTTTAACAGACCCCCACCCCCTGAAGAGAAATTTTGGATTTTAATTATTAAGAAAAATATAACTAACTATGCCCCTCTACAAAGTTTATAACATATTAATTCCCCCCCCCCCCCGTCATATACATGTATTGGTCCCTTTCGCAATACTTTCATAATTTTTGTCTGTTTTTTTTGTATCTCTTAGCAATACTGGTGGTACCAAAATCGGTCAGCTCATGTTCAAACATTGGGAGACTGGGAGGAAGAGAGAAATGCTAGAATTGTCCGATGTGGAGAATGACATAATGCTTGCAGCTATAAATGCTGATAATCAAAGTGAGTGTAACTTCTAAAGTTTTATCATTCAATTTTATTGAAGTTAAAAAAAAAAGATATCTTAATGAATATTTTCATTATGATACCCTTAACGCCAGGTCATTAAATTTTTCCCTAATTTTCACATCAATCAGTTACATAGTATGAATATATAAAGAAATTATATTCCAAATTTAATTGAAATAAATTATTCCTAAACCTAAATTTAAACTGTCATATCATTATTATTTGTGGATTCAATCATTACAGTTGTTCTTTTTTTTTTTGAAGTCTGCAAATTTTTATTATAGCTGAATATTTTTTTACTTTAAAATTATTCAGACGGTCTCTGGCACAGTCAGCTCATCAGTAATCATCTAATCACTGCCTTCATACCATTTTTGCCGCTCGCTAAAGAACATGTTAGGGACTGCATTCGAGATAGCCTCCGATACAAAAAACACTTTGGTTGGACAGATGATATCCCAGAAAAGCTTGTAGATCTGGTTGTTAAAGAGTTGACTTTCTTTCCTGCTACGGAGCAGGTTTTCTCCAGCACTGGATGCAAGAGAGTTTCAGAAAAAGTAGATTTTGTTTGGGAAGATTGGGACGATAGACATCTTGAGCTTTAATAATTCCTCCTTTAAAAAAAATAGACAATACACATTCATGACCAACATTATAAATTTCTATTGAATTTGTTCCCATTACTATTTCTTGTAAGACACCCATCAGTTGTTGCAATGGTTAACTTGTCATAATAGTTTCGTTTTTTTATATTACTTGTTGATGTCTCTTATTAATAAATACTTGGCTGACATGTGTTAGATACCTGCTTGCACCGATTTTTTTGAAAAAAAAATTTTTTTTTTTGTGATATATTATTATGAATGGCTGGTAATTTAAAAAATGAAATCTTATCCATTTATATGCTGTACTGTTTTGTTTATAATGTAAATAAACCTTAGGATTCTGTTCATTTTTTTTAAATTTCATTACATGTAATTTAGTTTTTATAAAAGTATATACATTTGTACATGGTTATTTCAGTTGTTGGTTTATGTGTGGTATTTTAAGTTGAAAGTAGGATGTAGTCCTGCATATTGTTGATTATTAATTTTATTTTTTGTGAATGCATTTGATTCATATGTATGAAAGTGTTAGATTTGATAGATGGAGAAAGTTATATACATTCTTAGGCATTTTTGTTTAGAGGACTAAACACATTTAGTAAATTCAATATTTTCATCACCCATTTTTCCAATCATAAAAAACAAGGGGTCATTCTCTGACATCAATATTCCTCATATTATTTCAACTTTTCAATATCAATCTCTAAACTGCTGATCAATGCAAGATGTGTTCATCGCCATTTTAAGGCTGAGTAATTCAGAGGCATCGAATTTTTCTATTATCACTTGTGAAATAGGTATTTCTAAATTGTAGTTTGAGTTTATACCCTTATTACTCATTGATTTAAAAAGATTTTAGTCAAATTTTTAAAAAAAATTTAATTGGTAACATGATCATTGCAAAATAAGTGTTAGGATTTTTGAGATAATGTAGAATTTTATTGTTGAAAGTTGCATTGTAGTTTCTTGATAAAAAAATGTGGTTATTATTGCTAATAAACTTTACACAATATGATAACCAAATGTTTGTTGAAACAATATTTATATCTTATTAAACATCTGACAGTTCAGATACTTTTTTTTTATATTACAAAAACTATAGGTAAAAATAAAACAGTATAGTTAGAAAGTGCATATTATCAGTATATTGTGTTAATCAACGAAATTTAAAGAGACTTTTTTTCTTAATTGTTATTGCCAAAACCTTTCCATTCAAGCCACACAATACTTAATACAAAAAAAAAATTTTTTTAGACACCAAAACAAAAAAATTGCATTTATAACTTTTACTTAATTAAAGACACAATTTTCAAAACCGATTTCAACAATTTATTTAAATCTATAATTATTATTATTCATTGCTCAGCACTTGGCTTGTCTGTTTCTTTCATAGAAAACCCTAATTTCTTCCAATCTTCTTTCAGCATTAAGTTTTTCTCCATACGACAGTTAAGATAGTCTTTGGACTCCTTGCGACACAACGTCGTTTCTTTCCTGTTTATACGCAGACACTGCATATATTTAATCATAAAGTCCTTGCATTCACCATCATGGTCTAATGGAAAACTCCCTTTCTGTGGGGGCTTTGCATTAGGCTTAGATGAAAATGTTGACAAACTGGACATTGTCTTGTACAGATAAAAGTTTTTAAACAGCTTAGTTATCAAAAATGAAACCAGATTTTTTTGATGGCGCTGAATCTGGGATGGGAGTAGCCTCTAGTCTGTTAACAACAAAGTTGGATGTGTCTAAAAAACGGTCCACACAATTATGGATACAAGTCTCTGTCTTGGAATCAATTTTAGTGCTAGGATTACCTATACAAGCATTCCAACATCGACCAGTCAGCTCATGAACTAGTCCCTGAAAGCGCTGTTTCTGAGTTTCCCTGGCAACAAACTGCTGCACAACTGGATCCTGCAAAGCTGCACTCATTCTATTCTCTACTCAGCAATTTTTGCTGATTAAAATTGTTCATGTGGTTAATTCTATAATTTGGCAACATAGATTATCTAAAAATAAAAGAAAAAATAAAGGTCTTAACAAGTACAAATTTAATAATGATTACAAAAACAGTGACAATACTTATAAAATTCTAGCACTTGAAAAGTGCAAGGTAAAATAATGACTAAATCTATGGAGTTCACTAACATAGGATGGACATGTACTATGTACATCACTTTTTTTCTTTCGGCATTCTTTTCATTAACACAGATTTCTGAGAAATAATTCCAACGTGGTGAGTGGTTATAAAAATGTGTCACGTTTGCAGGTTTTGGTTTTGCACATTAGTATTGGTCTAAATTAACATTGTAAATAACTGAGATGTTTTTTTAATTAACTTTGAGTATATGTTACAAAGTTACAGCAAATGAATGTGTTAACATTGTCACTACTAAACTAAGCAAGTCAAAATCCAACCAAAGTCACACACTGGGTGGACCATACATAATCTTTAGTTTGCCCGGCAAGAATTCTGAAAGTTCTTACCCCCTTAGATGGCTTTGGCTATGTGACACAGTCTTAGATTTTGTTTATTGAAAGCCAAAACTTTGTTTTTCGACTTCTTTTGCTATCCTTTATTAATAAAAACTAAAGCTAAAAATTTTATAAGAATGTTGATGCTAATCAGAATGACTAACTTCATAAAACTTTCTGAAGTGTAATGAGGTAAAATTTTCTAACTATTGAAACTAGAACAAAGTTCCACTTCCTTCACTTCACCCTTTTCAGATGTGGAGATGTTTAGTATACGTTTTATGTAACATTATATTTATGAAAGTGTTGCTTACCTCAAAAGATATCCGTAAACAATTACCCATATATATATTCATTACCGATATTAATAAAGTAAACATGCAAAACAGTAGAGTAGACTGACTAGAGATAGGAGAGCATCATGATTCATGTAATAACCAGTACTGGCAGTAATGTTTGTAATTTGTAGTAATTTATAATTTAATAAATTTTATTGGGTATATTTCTTCAACTGGCAGAGATACAGAAAGTTACTGAGGAGTACAGTAAAGAAACGTACCTTTTTCCAGCAAAGAAAATAAGTTACTTTACAGCAAAAGCTGTCGTATTACTTTAAAAATGAAGGTTTTTTTTTTTAATAATTTAATGGTGCAACCTTAGAAATATACTTGTGCATGTGGATTTGAGGTCAAAAGCGACTGTAACTACGTTTAACTTCTAAAAATAAGACAGAATAATCTCCCTTGCAAGAGTTAACCCATTTTATCAGATGGTTAAACCCATAGATATGCTTAAACCCATGGTTAAAACATGAGGTCCAGCCCCGGGACCTTTTTCTTTTTTTAGTTTTTATAATAAAAAAATCTTCATTTTCCAAGAACTGAAGTACTGAGTGGAAAAGACTATAAACCAATGGACTTCAGTATGAAGCAACCGTCGATCGAATTCTTCATTTTCATAACAAAGTTGTCCAAAAAATCTGTGTTTTAAAGAATAGCCTTTGATTCTGTTGAACGTTTTTCTTAGATACTTACAAATTGTGTTCAGGCGCTCACTAATATTTTTAGCAACTATATGTAGGCGGTGGATAATGAGGTGCACACCAAATACATCTGGCAATTGTCCACCGTCAGTAGCAGCTGACAGAATATTATTACAGGAAAATGCTATTTCTGTAAAAAAAAAAACAATCTTCCTACCTCAGGCTTTTTTTTTTTTGGCAGTTATCTGTGATAATTTATTATGATACTCCACTAGACCATTGTTTATCTCCTAATACGTAATATTTTCCTAAGGCCAGACCGATAGTTTTTATTTTGCAATATGTCATTCAGTTTTTAATAAGGTATTTATTTACATGGACGATTTTGTTAAGAATTCTTTTTTTTTTTTTTTATGTCAGAAGTGCTTCTTTGAGTACACAGCTGAAACTAGTTATCTATATTTAGGGGCCGTCCATAAAGTACGTCACGCTCAAGAAATTTGGAATTTGTATTATAATACAAAAAAGTAATTAAAGGTGCAATCCATCACTTCGTTAAAATAATCTTGATGCCTTATTCCTTGCAACCAGTGCAACCAGGAAGAAATGCTTATAATCGCGTGGAACGTCGAATGGCTCCATTTAGCAGAGAACTGTCTGGTGTCATATTGCCAGCCCCGTAGCGTGAAAATTCTACAGCAGGGGTCAGGCAATAGTGGGGGGGGGGGGCAGGTAATAGATTTTAAAAAGTGGAACAAATAAGCAGAGGGTGCCAGACAAAACGCAAGGGGGCCCGGCCCTCCTGCTGCCCCCCCCGCACGCTACGGGTCTGCATATTGCCAATTGAACATCATGGCAGTCACTTTGATTCGCAGGGCAGAACAATAAATGAGGATTTGGAAAGAACAAACTTCAAGTTTGCAGGTGAAACGTTAGATGAAATATTGGTCGCATGTGATTGTTGACCAATTTCCAATTGTTGCAAAATATATCAACCCTGAGAAATCTGAATTGGATGCAGCTGGACTGATGTCAAAGGATAAGGAATGGTTTGACCATCATGTTCGCACCAGCCAATACTTCACTCAAATTTTGAAATGTCAGGACATAAAATGTTGCGACAAAGTACGGAACTCATTTTTCAACGTTTTACCTTCGAGATTATTTCCTCCTCCAAATCCAATCCCAATCAGCCAAACAACTGATGGACTCATATCTTCAGAAAGAGCAGATGCAGATGCTCATAAATATCCTTCAGTGTTCGTGGCACAAACTTTCAAATTTGATGACATTATGCCAAAATCAACGGGAGTTTTTAAAGTGCAACCATATGCTCTTTATTGTTCATCTTTGCAGACCAGCTTACATGATCGAATTTGCAAAGTGTGTCACTTATACTTTGCCTCACAAAAACATTGTTGAAGAAACATACAGAATAACACAGAGCTCGGGCGCAGGAGAATGTAAAAAAGTAAAGTTCCCTTAGCCCTAAAGGGCTATCGGGGCAGATGAAGTGTAGAATTCATTTGTTTCATTAACCTCGGCATATGAAGGGATTGTGTGGTTAGCACAACGCCCAGCCGCCTTTACTCCCCAACATAAAGTCAGGTACCCATTTAAAGCTGGGTGGACTTGGGGACTTTCACCAGGATCTGAAAAAAGTCCTAAGGTTCTCACTGAGATTCGAACCCGGGCCCCTCCGTCGACAGTCAAGCACTCTACACCACTCGACCACCCGTTTCCTAGGAGAATGTGCCAACCCCAAATTTTCCCGAATCAACTAAAATAAAACGCATACGTTCTTTGAGAATCGCTGCTAGAAGGCAAAGAGAACTCATGACAATTATTGGCAGAATGGAAAATGCATTTTCAGAGGATGTTGAGTAGCTAGATGAGGATGAAGTTGATCTGTTTGCAACCAATGCACCCTCTAAGGTGTGGTATGAAGTGAGCAAAAAATTTGTCTCCGAGCGACATTTTGTTTGAGGCCAAAATTTGTGAGCGATTTAAGCGATGTCGTCCGTCGGAGTGAGTGATCGTACGTGTAGTATGAGCTCTGAATTCGTATGAGCGATCGCTCACGCGCTCAGCTTAGAGGGAACATTGTTTGCAACTATCCTTCCAGGAAACGATGATGGGGAAAGACTTCTGTCAGTCCTAACTATGGATGAACACTTCACTTCACCATGGATGGATGATGTCTAGTGAATATTTTTTAATTAAACATAATTCACAGGCCCGCTATAAACATATTCAATATAGCACCAGAGCTGCTCATATAATTTGTCAATCTAGTCCTTTTTTAGTCGCATTGTTTTGTTTCCCTTGTTATTATTTGACCACTGGTTGAGGTCAAGTTTCGCTAATCTACTTCTTATTCTGTGTCAATAGAATGCATAATCGGAAGATTATCTCAAAGTTGACCTCACCCATTGTAAATGAATAGGTAGCAGATAAATGGTGTTTATTTGTCAAGTCTAATTTTTGCAATTTTTTTTTCAAATTAAATTGATTGAGTTAGTGTTTCAAAGAATAACTGAGACAATTGTTGACAATTATTATTCTACTATTAAAGTTATTTAATAATCTGATAGTTCTTTTAATACTTATATTTTAAAGCAGTTTAATAGTGAAGTACGATTTAAGTTTTCGATTAAATTTTAATTAGTGGTTAATTAAAAAAAAATTCGAAAGTGTGACGTACTTTAGGGGGGGGGGTCCCGAGATTTGTGACACTTTGTGACAGAGGGGAAGGGGGGGTCAAAACTCGTCAAAAATAGCGTGACGTACTTTATGGACGGCCCCTTAGGTGCTACACTATCAGAAAGTCAATAAAGATAATGGCGATATTTTTGAGTCAATGTCTCAAGACTTTTTAAATAGCGATATGATATTGATAAATATTCTGTGATCATAGCTCATACCTACAGGGGACCCTGGGAACTGGGATCAATATTTGGATATTGATAAGACAGACTCTGAGTGAAAAATCAAGGAAGAGATGAAATGAAGGTTCGGTTCAGTTTTGTTCAAGAGAAGCAACGCAAAAAAAAAGGGGTCGATGAATTCTTAAGTTATGTCCCCTTAACTACTTTTTTTTTTCAATGCGCTTTCAGTGGCCGGCGTCTTGTTGCTTTCAGCGCGATAATATGCTACAAACACAACAAAAAAAAAATAGCATGATTATGCCTACATACTGACGAAAACCTAATAAATAAATTTTTAATCAGTTAATGTAATAATGTTCAACAGTTTATTATCAGCAGACTGCAGTTTATAAATGACGTCATACTAATGTTAGGGAGGGGGAAGAAAATTAAATTACGTAAAAATTAACATTTATTAGAGGTAGTCGCAACGAAGTAAGATCGAGTTTAGAATTCTAAAAACCCAAAGGTAGTCGCAACGAAGTAAGATGGAGTTAAGAATTCTAAAAACCCAAAGGTAGTCACAACGAAGTAAGATGGAGTTTAGAATTCTAAAACCCAAAGGTAGTCACAAGAAAGTAAGATGGAGTTTAGAATTCTAAAAACTCAAAGGTAGTCACAATGAAGTAAGATGGAGTTAAGAATTCTAAAACCCAAAGGTAGTCACAACTAAGCAAGATGGAGTTTAGAATTCTAAAAACCCAAAGATAGTCACAACGAAGTTAGATGGAGTTTAGAATTCTAAAAACCCAAAGATAGTCACAACGAAGTTAGATGGAGTTTAGAATTCTAAAAACCCAAAGATATTCACAACGAAGTAAGATGGAGTTTAGAATTCTAAAAACCCAAAGATAGTCACAACGAAGTAAGATGGAGTTTAGAATTCTAAAAACCCAAAGGTTGTCACAAAGAAGTAAGATGGAGTTTAGAATTCTAAAAACTCAAAGGTAGTCACAACGAAGTAAGATGGAGTTTAGAATTCAAAAAAACACAAATGATAAAATGTTAAAAGCGAGGGGAAAAACTGGATACGAAAGTTTTTAATATTCTTACAATCAGTTGAATTATATTTTCGATCGATTCTTATCCAAAAGATGAGATTGAGATTGACAAGCTACTTAGAGCAGTGCGGACTTGCGCTCGATAAGACAGGTCTAGCTTACATAAAACTGTCATCTTGAGTCACTTCAGGTACCAGGCATCCAATGATCCATTTAAGGGCAGATAGTCAAACCACTATTTGTTACTTTCTACAATCGCACCATAGTTAGCAGCATCGGCCAAATCAAAGACGATGTGGCGAATTTCAGATTCCCCCCTTCCTCCTCCCAGGTGCAGAAGAAAAAATTGTCCCCCCGCCCCCAAAAGCAGAGAATGTAGATAGGGCTTTGTGGGGCCCATTATAAGAGTAGAACCCCCAGCCACAGGCACGTTCCTAATGAGCCCGCCATTAAATACGCATGTAGATACTCTGGAAGGATAGGAGGAAGGATCGTGGTGGTATTCGAATAACTCGGACGGATGGCCGAGTGGTGTAAATACTCGACAGTCGACCTTAGAGTGCTGGGTTCGATCTCCGGTGAAAACCATGGGAATTCATCCAGGTGAAATTTATATCTGAGTCGTCCCACAAGTTCACCCAGCTTTAAATGGGTACCTGGATTAATTTTTGGGAAATAAAGGCGGCTGGGCGTTGTGCTAATCCCACAATCCCTACATATGCCGAGGTTATAGAAACAGATGAATTCATGGACAATTCATCTGCTTCGATGGCCCGTTAGAGTTAAGGGAGGTTTTTTTTATAATCCATCTTGTTTTACTTGGGAACTTTCACTAGGAACTGGAAAAAATCCCATGTATCGTACCTACATATTCCCATAAGCTCCTACATATCCCCATAAGATCCTACATATTCCCATAAGCTCCTACATATTCCCATAAGCTCCTACATATTCCCATAAGCTCCTACATATTCCCATAAGCTCCTACATATTCCCATAAGCTTCTACATATTCCCATAAGCTCCTAGATATTCCCATATACTCCTACATATTCTCATAAGCTCCTACATATTCCCATAAGCTCCTACATATTCCAATAAGCTCCTGAATATTCCCATAAGCTCCTACATATTCCCATAAGCTCCTGCATATTCCCATAAGCTCCTGCATATTCCCATAAGCTCCTGCATATTCCCAAAAGCTCCTACATATTCCCATAAAAACCTGCATATTCCCATAAGCTCCTGCAAATTCCCATAAGCTCCTGCATATTCCCAAAAGCTCCTACATATTCCCATAAAAACCTGCATATTCCCATAAGCTCCTGCATATTTCCATAAGCCCCTACATAGTCCAATAAGCTCCTACATATTCCCATAAGCTCTTACATATTCCCATAAACTCCTTCAAATTCCCATAAGCTCCTTCATATTCCCTAAAGCTGCTACATATTCCCATAAGCTCCTAAATATTCCCATAAGCTCCTACATATTCCCATAAAAACCTGCATATTCCCATAAGCTCCTACATATTCCGATAAGCTCCTGCATTATTCCATAAGCTCCTGCATATTCCAATAAGCTCCAGCATATTCCCATAAGCTCCTACATATTCCCATTAGCTCCTAAATATTCCCATAAGCTCCTTCACATTCCCATAAGCTCCTTCATATTCCCATAAGCTCCTTCACATACCCATAAGCTCCTACAAATTCCCATAAGCTCCTACACATTACCATAAGCTCTTTCACATTCCCATAAACTCCTACATATTCCCATAAGCTCCTACATATTCCCATAAAAAACCTGCATATTCCCATAAGCTCATACATATTCCCATAAGCTCCTACATATTCGCATAAGCTGCTACATATTTCCAAAAACTGCTACATATTCCCATAAGCTGCTACATATTCCCATAAGCTGCTACATATTCCTATAAGCTCCAGCATATTCCCATAAGCTCCTAGATATTCCCATAAACACCTGCATATTCACATAAACACCTGCATATTCCCATAGGCTCCTGCATATTCTCATAAACGCCTGCATATTCCCATAAGCTCCTGCATATTCCCATAAGCTCCTACATACTCCCATAAACACCAGCATATTCCCATAAGCTCTTACATATTCCCATAAGCTCCTACATATTCCCATAAGCTCCTACATATTCCCATAAGCTCCTACATATTCCCAAAAGCTCCTACATATTCCCATAAGCTCCTGAATATTCCCATAAGCTACTACATATTCCCATAAGTTCCTGCATATTCCCATAAGCTCCTGCATATTCCCAAAAGCTCCTACATATTCCCATAAAAACCTGCATATTCCCATAAGCTCCTGCATATTCCCATAAGCTCATACATAGTCCAATAAGCTCCTACATATTCCCATAAGCTCTTACATATTCCCATAAGCACCTACATATTCCCATAAGCTCATACATAGTGCAATAAGCTCCGACATATTCCCTTAAGCTCTTACATATTCCCATAAGCTCCTACATATTCCCATAAACTGTTACATATTCCCATAAGCTCATACATATTCCCATAAGCTGCTACATATTCCCATAAGCTGCTACATATTCACATAATCTCCTACATATTCCCATAAGCACATGCATATTCCCATAAGCTCCTACATATTCCCATAAACACCGGCATATTCCCATAAGCTCCTACATATTCACTTAAGCTCATACATATTCCCATAAGCTCCTACATATTCCCATAAGCTCCTTCACATTCCCATAAGCTCCTACATATTCCCATAAGCTCCTACATATTCCCATAAGCTCCTTCACATTCCCATAAGCTTCTGCATATTCCCATAAGCTCCTACATATTCCCATAAGCTCCTGCATATTCCCATAAGCTCCTACATATTCCCATAAGCTACTCCACATTCCCAAAAGCTCCTACATATTCCCATACGCTCCTACACATTCCCATAAGCTCCTACATATTCCCATAAGCTCCTACATTTTACCATAGCTCCTTCACATTCCCATAAGCTCCTTCATATTCCCATAGCTCCTTCACATTCCCATATGCTCCTACATATTCCCATAAGCTCTTACATATTCCCATAAGCTCCATCATATTCCCATAAGCTCCTACATATTCCAATAAACACCTGAATATTCCCTTAAGCTCCTACATATTCCAATAAGCTCCTGCATATTCCCATAAGCTCCTAAATATTCCCATAAGCTCCTACATATTACCATAGCTCCTTTACATTCCCATAAGCTCCTTCATATTCCCAAAGCTCCTTCACATTCCCATCAGCTCCTACATATACCCATAAGCTCCTACATATTCCCATAAGCTCCTTCATATTCCCATAAAAACCTGCATATTCCCATAAACTCCTTCGTATTCCCATAAGCTCCTGCATATTTCCATAAGATCCTACATATTCCTATATGCTCCTGCATATTCCCATAAGCTCCTACATATTCCCATTAGCTCCTAAATATTCCCATAATCTCCTACATATTCCCATAAGCTCCTACATTTTCCCATAAGCTCTTACATATTCCCATAAGCTCCTACATATTCCCATAAGCTCCTACATATTCCCATTAGCTGCTACATATTCCAATAAGCTCGTACAGATTCCCAAAATCTCCTGCATATTCCCATAAGCTCCTGCATATTCCCTTTAGCTCATACATATTCCCATAAGCTTCTGCATATTCCCATAAGCTCCTACATTTTTCAATATGCTCCTACATATTCCGATAAGCTCCTACACATTCCCATAAGCTCCTACATATTCCCATAAGCTGCTACATATTCCCATAAGCTTCTACATATTCTAATAAGCTGCTACATATTCCCAAAAGCTCCTACATATTCCCATAATCTCCTGCATATTTTCATAAGCTCCTACATATTCCCATAAACACCTGCATATTCCCATAAGCTCCTGCATATTGCCATAAACACCTGCATATTCCCATAAGCTCCTGCATATTGCCATAAGCTCCTACATATTCACATAAACACCTGCATATTCCCATAAGCTCCTACATATTCCCATAAGCTCCTGCATAATCCCATAAGCCCCTACATATTCCAATAAGCTCCTGCATATTCCCATAAGCTCCTACATATTCCCTTTAGCTCCTACATATTCCCATAAACTCTTTCACATTCCAATAAGCTCCTGCATATTCCCTTAAGCTCCTTCACATTTTCATAAGCTCCTACATATTCCCATAAGCTCCTACACATTCCCATAAGCTCCTTCACATCCCCATAAGGTCCATCACCTTCCCATAAGCTCCTACATATTCCCATAAGCTGCTACATATTTCCATAAGCTCCTGCATATTCCCATTAGCTCCTACATATTCCCATAAAAACCTGCATATTCCCATAAACTTCTGCATATTCCCATAACCTATTACATATTACCATAAGCTGCTACATTTTCCCATAATCTCCTTTATATTCCCGTATGCTGCTACATATTCCCATAAGCTGCTACTTATTCCCATAAGCTGCTACATATTCCTATAAGCTCCTGCATATTCCTATAAGCTCCTACATATTCCCATAAACACCTGCATATTCCCATAAACACCTGCATATTCCCATAAGCTCCTGCATATTCTCATAAACACCTGCATATTCCCATAAGCTCCTTTATATTCCCATAAGCTCCTACATATTCCC
Source organism: Bulinus truncatus (assembly GCA_021962125.1). Taxonomy (NCBI): domain Eukaryota; kingdom Metazoa; phylum Mollusca; class Gastropoda; family Planorbidae; genus Bulinus; species Bulinus truncatus. Next base: position 5,488,173 of record JAGDYQ010000022.1, read on the forward strand.
ATGAACACCTGCATATTCCCATAAGCTGCTACATATTCCCATAAGCTCCTACATATTCCCATTAGCTCTTACATATTTCCATAAGCTCCTACATATTCCCTAAATCTCCTGCATATTCCAATAAACACCTGAATATTCCCTTAAGCTCCTACATATTCCAATAAGCTCCTGCATATTCCCATAAGCTCCTAAATATTCCCATAAGCTCCTACATATTACCATAGCTCCTTTACATTCCCATAAGCTCCTTCATATTCCCAAAGCTCCTTCACATTCCCATCAGCTCCTACATATACCCATAAGCTCCTACATATTCCCATAAGCTCCTTCATATTCCCATAAAAACCTGCATATTCCCATAAACTCCTTCGTATTCCCATAAGCTCCTGCATATTTCCATAAGATCCTACATATTCCTATATGCTCCTGCATATTCCCATAAGCTCCTACATATTCCCATTAGCTCCTAAATATTCCCATAATCTCCTACATATTCCCATAAGCTCCTACATTTTCCCATAAGCTCTTACATATTCCCATAAGCTCCTACATATTCCCATAAGCTCCTACATATTCCCATTAGCTGCTACATATTCCAATAAGCTCGTACAGATTCCCAAAATCTCCTGCATATTCCCATAAGCTCCTGCATATTCCCTTTAGCTCATACATATTCCCATAAGCTTCTGCATATTCCCATAAGCTCCTACATTTTTCAATATGCTCCTACATATTCCGATAAGCTCCTACACATTCCCATAAGCTCCTACATATTCCCATAAGCTGCTACATATTCCCATAAGCTTCTACATATTCTAATAAGCTGCTACATATTCCCAAAAGCTCCTACATATTCCCATAATCTCCTGCATATTTTCATAAGCTCCTACATATTCCCATAAACACCTGCATATTCCCATAAGCTCCTGCATATTGCCATAAACACCTGCATATTCCCATAAGCTCCTGCATATTGCCATAAGCTCCTACATATTCACATAAACACCTGCATATTCCCATAAGCTCCTACATATTCCCATAAGCTCCTGCATAATCCCATAAGCCCCTACATATTCCAATAAGCTCCTGCATATTCCCATAAGCTCCTACATATTCCCTTTAGCTCCTACATATTCCCATAAACTCTTTCACATTCCAATAAGCTCCTGCATATTCCCTTAAGCTCCTTCACATTTTCATAAGCTCCTACATATTCCCATAAGCTCCTACACATTCCCATAAGCTCCTTCACATCCCCATAAGGTCCATCACCTTCCCATAAGCTCCTACATATTCCCATAAGCTGCTACATATTTCCATAAGCTCCTGCATATTCCCATTAGCTCCTACATATTCCCATAAAAACCTGCATATTCCCATAAACTTCTGCATATTCCCATAACCTATTACATATTACCATAAGCTGCTACATTTTCCCATAATCTCCTTTATATTCCCGTATGCTGCTACATATTCCCATAAGCTGCTACTTATTCCCATAAGCTGCTACATATTCCTATAAGCTCCTGCATATTCCTATAAGCTCCTACATATTCCCATAAACACCTGCATATTCCCATAAACACCTGCATATTCCCATAAGCTCCTGCATATTCTCATAAACACCTGCATATTCCCATAAGCTCCTTTATATTCCCATAAGCTCCTACATATTCCCATGAACACCTGCATATTCCCATAAGCTGCTACATATTCCCATAAGCTCCTACATATTCCCATTAGCTCTTACATATTTCCATAAGCTCCTACATATTCCCTAAATCTCCTGCATATTCCCATAAGCTCCTGCATATTCCCATAAGCTCATACATATTCCCATAAGCTCCTTCACATTCCCATAAGTTCCTTCACATTTCCATAAGCTCCTACATATTCCCATAAGCTCCTACACATTCCCATAAGCTCCTTCACATTTCCATAAGCTCCTTCACATTTCCATAAGCTTCTACATATTCCCATAAGCTCCTACATATTCCCATTAGCTTCTACATATTCCCATAAACTCCTGCATATTCCCATAAGCTCCTACATATTCCCATAAGGTCCTGCATATTCCCATAAGCTCCTTCATATTCCCATAAGCTCCTGCATATTCCCATAAGCTCCTACATATTCCTAAAAGCTCCTACATATTCCCATAAGCCCCTACATATTCCCATAAGCTCCTACATATTCCCATTATCTCCTAAATATTCCCATAAGCTCCTTCTCATTCCCATAAGCTCCTTCATATTCCCATAAGCTCCATCACATTCCCATCAGCCCCTACATATTCCCATACGCTGCTACATATTCCCATAAGCTCTTACATATTTCCATTAGCTGCTAAATATTCCCATAAGCTGCTACATAATCCCATAAGATCCTACATATTCCCATTAAAACCTGCATATTCCCATAAGCTCCTACATATTCCCATAAGCTCCTACATATTCCCATAAGCTCTTACATATTCCCATAAGCTCCTATATATTCCCATAAGCTCTGACATATTCCCATAAGCTCCTGCATATTCCCATAAGCTCGTATATTTTCCCAAAAGCTCCTGCATATTCCCATAAGCTCTTACATATTCCCATAAGCTCCTATATATTCACATGAGCTCTTACATATTCCCATAAGCTCTTACATATCCCCATAAGCTCCTACATATTCCCATAAGCTCCTACATATTCCCATAAGCTCCTACATATTCCCATAAGCTTCTTCATATTCCCAAAAGCTGCTACAAATTCCCATATGCTCCTACATATTCTCATAAGCTTCTGCATATTCCCATAAGCTCCTACATATTACCATAAACACCCGCATATTCCCACAAGCTCCTGTATATTGCCATAAACACATGCATATTGCCATAAGCTCCAGCATTATCTCATAAGCTCCTGCATATTCCCATATACTCCTACATATTCCCATAAGTTCCTACATATTCCCATAGCTCATTAACATTCCCATAAACTCCTTCGTATTCCCATAAGCTCCTTTACATTCCCATAAGCTCTTACATATTCCCATAAGCTTCTATATATTCCCAAAAGCTCCTACATATTCCCATAAACACCTGCATATTCATATAAGCTCCTACATATTCGGATAAGTTCCTGCATATTCCCATAAGCTCCTACATATTCCAAAAATCTCCTGCATATTCCCATATACTCCTTTCATATTCCCATAAGTTCTTACATATTCCCATAGCTCGTTAACAATCCCATAAACTCCTTCGTATTCCCATAAGCTGCTTCACATTCCCATAAGCTCCTACATATTCCCAAAAGCTCTTACATATTCCCATAAGCTCCTACATATTCCCATAAGCTCCTACATATTCCCATAAACTGCTACATATTCCCATCGCCACCTGCATATTCCCATAATCTACTGCATATTGCCATAAACACCTGCATATTCCCATAAACTCTTTTATATTCCCATAAGCTCCTGCATATTCCCATAAGCTGCTACATATTCCCATCAACACCTGCATATTCCCATAAGTTTCTACATATTCCCATAAAAACTTGCATATTCCCATTAGCTCCTACATATTCCAATAAGCTTCTACATATTCCGATAAGCTGCTACATATTCCCATAAGCTCTTACATATTCCCATAAGCTCCTATATATTCCCATAAGCTCTGACATATTCCCATAAGCTCCTGGATATTCCCATAAGCTCCTACATTTTCCCATAAGCTCCTGCATATTCCCATAAGCTCTTACATATTCACATAAGCACCTATATATTCACATAAGGTCTTACATATTCCCATAAGCTCTTACATATTCCCATAAGCTCCTACATATTCCCATAATCTCCTGCATATTCCCATAAGCTCCTACATTTTCGCATTAAAACCTGCATATTCCCATAAGCTCCTACATATTCCCATAAGCTTCTACATATTCCCATAAGCATCTACATATTCCCGTAAGCTCTTACATATTCCCATAAGCTCTTGCATGTTTCCTTAAGCTCCTACATTTTCCCATAAGCTTCTGCATATTCCCATAAGCTCTTACATATTCCCATAAGCTCCTACATATTCCCATAAGCTGCTATATATTCCCATAATCTGCTACATATTCCCATAAGCTGCTACATATTCACATAATCTCCTGCATATTCCCATAAGCTCCTTCATATTCCCATAAAAACCTGCATATTCCCATAAACTCCTTCGTATTCCCATAAGCTCCTGCATATTTCCATAAGCTCCTACATATTCCTATATGCTCCTGCATATTCCCATAAGCTCCTACATATTCCCATTAGCTCCTAAATATTCCCATAATCTCCTACATATTCCCATAAGCTCCTACATTTTCCCATAAGCTCTTACATATTCCCATAAGCTCCTACATATTCCCATAAGCTCCTACATATTCCCATAAGCTGCTACATATTCCAATAAGTTCCTACATATTCCCAAAATCTCCTGCATATTCCCATAAGCTCCTGCATATTCCCTTTAGCTCATACATATTCCCATAAACTTCTGCATATTCCCATAAGCTCCTACATTTTCCAATATGCTCCTACATATTCCCATAAGCTCCTACACATTCCCATAAGCTCCTACATATTCCCATAAGCTGCTACATATTCCCATATGCTTCTACATATACTCATAAGCTGCTACATATTCCCATAAGCTCCTACATATTCCCATAATCTCCTGCATATTTTCATAAGCTCCTACATATTCCCATAAACACCTGCATATTCCCATAAGCTCCTGCATATTGCCATAAACACCTGCATATTCCCATAAGCTCCTGCATATTGCCATAAGCTCCTACATATTCACATAAACATCTGCATATTCCCATAAGCTCCTACATATTCCCATAAGCTCCTGCATAATCCCATAAGCCCCTACATATTCCAATAAGCTCCTGCATATTCCCATAAGCTCCTACATATTCCCTTTAGCTCCTACATATTCCCATAAACTCTTTCACATTCCAATAAGCTCCTACATATTCCCATAAGCTCCTACACATTCCCATAAGCTTCTTCACATTCCCATAAGCTCCATCACCTTCCCATAAGCTGCTACATATTCCCATAATCTGCTACATATTTCCATAAGCTCCTGCATATTCCCATAAGCTCCTACATATTCCCATAAAAACCTGCATATTCCCATAAACTTCTACATATTCCCATAACCTATTACATATTACCATAAGCTGCTACATTTTCCCATAATCTCCTTTTTATTCCCGTATGCTGCTACATATTCCCATAAGCTGCTACTTATTCCCATAAGCTGCTACATATTCCTATAAGCTCCTGCATATTCCCATATGCTCCTACATATTCCCATAAACACCTGCATATTCCCATAAACACCTGCATATTCCCATAAGCTCCTGCATATTCTCATAAACACCTGCATATTCCCATAAGTTCCTTTATATTCCCATAAGCTCCTACATATTCCCATAAACACCTGCATATTCCCATAAGCTCCTACATATTCCCATAAGCTCCTACATTTTCCCATAAGCTCCTACATATTCCCATAAGATCCTACATATTCCCATAAGCTCCTACTTATTCCCATTATCTCTTACATATTTCCATAAGCTCCTACATATTCCCTAAATCTCCTGCATAATCCCATAAGCTCCTGCATATTCCCATAAGCTCATACATATTCCCATAAGCTCCTTCACATTCCCATAAGCTCCTTCACATTTCCATAAGCTCCTACATATTACCATAAGCTCCTACACATTCCCATAAGCTCCTTCACATTCCCATAAGCTCCTTCACATTCCCATAAGCTCCTACATATTCCCATAAGCTCCTACATATTCCCATAAGCTCCTACATATTTCCATAAGATCCTACATATTCCCATAAGCTCCTACATATTCCCATTAGCTCTTACATATTTCCATAAGCTCCTACATATTCCCTAAATCTCCTGCATATTCCCATAAGCTCCTGCATATTCCCATAAGCTCATACATATTCCCATAAGCTCCTTCACATTCCCATAAGCTCCTTCACATTTCCATAAGCTCCTACACATTCCCATAAGCTCCTACACATTCCCATAAGCTCCTTCACATTCCCATAAGCTCCTTCACATTTCCATAAGCTTCTACATATTCCCATAAGCTCCTACACATTCCCATAAGCTCCTTCACATTCCCATAAGCTCCTTCACATTTCCATAAGCTCCTACATATTCCCATAAGCTCCTACACATTCCCATAAGCTCCTTCACATTCCCATAAGCTCCTTCACATTTCCATAAGCTTCTATATATTCCCATAAGCTCCTACATATTTCCATAAGCTCATGCATATTCCCATAAGCTCCTACATATTCCCATTAGCTCCTGCATATTCCCATAAGCTCCTACATATTCCCATAAGCTCCTACATATTCCTATAAGCTCCTACATATTCCCATAAGCCCCTACATATTCCCATAAACACCTGCATATTCCCATAAGCTCCTGCATAGTCCCATAAGCTCCTGCATAATCAGGGCTTCTGAGTGCTAAGTGCTTAACACAAAACGTATGGTCGGCCTAGATTTGCTTACAATCGATGGGTCACTAAATATATAATTTATTCTGTTAGAATAGAACACTTACACTTACATGCACACACACACAGACGGGAGAGGAGAGAAACAAGTGGTTGGAGAGATAACGAGACGGGATAGGAGATAGACGGGTGGTAGAAGAAATAGAGAGATGGGAGAGGAGATAGACGGTTGGTAGGAGAGATAAAGAGACGGGATAGGAGAGGAGAGAGAGAGTGACGTGTGATAGGAAAGACAGAGAGGAGAGAGAGACGGGTGGTAGAGGAGATAGAGAGACTGGATTGTTTCTCTTGAGTTCAGTACATAGATAGCACATCAAACTAAAAGGAGCAAAAAATTAAAAAATGGCAAAGAAAAAATTAAAGTTAAGTAGTCTTGGGGCATGAGTGGTTTTATCTCATGACTTAGGAAAATGTGAACTTATATTTAGAATATATATATGTCAGTAAATAAATAAATAACCTATCAATTAACCAGGTCAATCAATTTTGAATCGATCGATAAATCCAATTTACTCATCGGTTGTTTTTTGTTTTACATTTCAGCTATCAAGCTGAAAGAAATGTCACCACGTGAATAAATATGGCGGCAAACATAAAACCATATATCTATGCATAAAACTATGTGTGTGCAATGACTTTAATGTATTTGTATTTAACAATGTGTGTGTGTCTGTTGTTGTTTTGGCTTTAAAGCATTTGTATTTTTCCATGTGTGTCTTTGTGTGTATTTGTGTGAGAGTATAAGAATGCGATTTTTTTTTCTGTCTTTGTATGGCCTACATATCTTCATCTGTGTGTGTATGTGTTGTTGTTGTGTCTAGACATTGAGTGTGTGTGTGTGTGTGTTTGTACTTACGTTGTTGTGTCGGAGTCTGATAATGGTCGTCTAAGGTATTGGCATCAGAGTTTAATCTGTGTTTCAAATTGCTTTAAAATTCTTTTTATAGATATTTATTTTGCTGCCTTATTTGGGTGAAAGAGCCTAGAGCCCTCGGACTCCCCCTCTCCCCTTCAGTTGATATATCTTTTCGGGGGGGGGGGGCAAACAATTCCTGGCTAAATCCCTGAAGTAAGTGTCTGCAATACTCTTACATCCAACACCGTTTAAGCATATGCTACAAACATACTTTCAAAAAAAAAATACAGCAACAGCCAAAGTTTGAAAGTTTAATTGCAACCTGGTTTTATCCAATCAATAAAACATCTTGACTTTATCAATTCACCTACAAAACACACAATCTTTTTTTTAAAAAATGCTTTGCTCACTTTCATAATGGTTTAAATCACTGAAAGAATATATATATATATAGATATATATATACATTCACACACACACATTAGATAGATAGATAGATAGATAGATAGAGAGAGAGAAAGAGAAAGAGAAAGAGAGAGAGAGAGAGAGAGAGAGAGAGAGAGAGAGTGCTATGTAAACAAGGAATGTAATTATGTGTGTAGATGTTAGTGTGTGGCTTGAAACTTAAATATACCATCTATAAAATGTAGGACTATAGGTCAAGTTAAAATTGATAAAAGTGTATCTCCACCCCCCCCCCCCCAAATTATAAGAAGAAACATAAGCCCGTCTAAATTTGATTTAGACAAACGGAGCTGTCAATGAATCGTGCCTACAACAGCGCGTAACTTCAAGGAAATAAAACATAGACAACCAAAGATAGCGAAAATAATTATACACATGGACAGGGATTGAAATATCAGATAGGTGGTTGGTAAGGAGATATTTTGATTTATTATGACATCTATTTATTTAACCTTTTGTTTTTTAGTCGTAAACTGCGTAACAAGAGATGGATCCTGGCCAGTCTGACGTCACTTGCTGGTAATGCCATACTCATCACCATGGCAACATGAAGACACAACCTAGGCTTTGTCTAGTTACCTGATACATTTACTTTAAAAAAAAAAAATGAAATCAAATGAATGCTGTACTTTTTTTCTTCTTCAATGATTTGGATTTAAAGTTATATAAACATTTCAAAGTTCGCACAAGTTGAAAAAATAATGAAATGACCTACATTTTGTGTAAACAATGAGGTCTTGCGTGGGGTTAATTAAATTTAACAACAACAAATAAAAAAGGTTTATATATATATATATATATATATATATATATATATATATATATATATATACAGAACACATTTCACCTTAAATAGATTATATTTAACTCTGTTTTATTTTTTAAAATTACAATTTACGTTTTAAACGTACAAACACACTTTACGTTTTGTGTTTTTAATTATCATGTTATCACACTCAACATAGTTGTATACAGTAATTCATATTTAAATATACAGGTTGATAAAAAAAAAGTATATATTATAAATAAGTAAAATTTATAAATCTGATGACATTGAAAGCATCGGTATGTTTGATATGAATAAATTAATAATCACAATTCAAATGAATTAATCACCTTCGATCAACATCAACAAATTATTGTTTGTTTGTTCCCAAACAAGATAGGCCTACCACCAAAAAAAAAACACACACACATACACAAAAAATATAGCATCGTCTAATGGTCATATTTTATAATTGTAATGCAAACATTAGCGAATCAATGTCATTATGAGCCACCACGTGACCAAATTTTGGATAAATTACTACCATTCTTCTCTTATCATCACAACAGTTTTCACAGGTTGAAATGTTTGGCACTTTTTTGAATAGTAATTAAAAAAAAAAAACAATACAAAACAACAGCAAACAAGTAGAAAAAGGCCTTCAACCAGAGATTCAGACAAACATAAAACCCAATAAAGTCTTTCAGATATCACAAGGAAATGACAACGCATACGTATGTAAAGCTGAAGTGTAAAACACAATGGTATGACATTTGTTGACCTACATGTCGTTTGATGTCATTTCTGAATTCTTCAAGTGAATTTTTTTTTCTTTCTATGGGTTCACAAACCACAACAGGAATGATAATATCTGCTCAGACAATCGAAGTCTGTACACAATTTTGTCTTGTCTTCCATCAAAGACATGGCCGATTCCTTGGAGTGGCCATAAAAAAAAAATTTTTTGGACGTTGGAGCCGACGGTGTTCAGTCTTCTTCGTCCGTTTCCGCTAGCGTGGGCAACGCGGGGCTTCTGGGAATGGATGGGCTGTTGGTTGAGCTCCCCGTGCTGCCTCCGGACCCTCCTCCTCCTCCCCCGATCACCCTGTTGGGCGAGGACGGGGGCGTCAGCGTCTGGAAAGCGTCCAGCCACTGCTCTAGGGATGACAGCTCCGGGGTCTCGAACTCGATGATGCTGCCGGAGTCGCATTTTCCGGCCACGATGAAGCGCCCCAGGCAGTCCCCGGGGATGACCCGGCAGTGGCGCATGTTGATGTAGACGGGCTTGCTGGTGTACATGCAGTCGCGAGAGACGATGGCGAAGTGGTCGTTGTTGCACCGGTACACCCTGACGAAAACGGGCATCTTGCGGCTCGGGGAGGAGTTTGGGGAGCCGCAGGAGGAGGTCGGGGGCGAGGAGGAGGAGGAGGTGGCGCGGAACAGGAAAGAGGAAGTGGGCGTGGTCTTGGAAGGCGACCTCGACGGCGACATCGAAGGTGACGACGGCGACGAGGAACTTCCGGTGTGACGTATCAGGTACAGCCTCCCAGAATGCACCTCGTGCTTCTCGTCCGAATACGAGGACGACGAGTGAGTGGGGGAGGAGGATCCCGACGCTCGGAACACCTCGTTGTCCAGCTCATCATCATTGAGGTAGGCATGCCCACTGTGACCGTCAGCGGAATCTGGTGGGCAGATGGTGATGTGCGGCGGAATCTTGGACTTCTGGGCTGGGCGCGGCGAATAGCATTTAGCAGCGTTGGTGAGAAGCTGACCAGAAATCTGGCAAGCCATGGCGTTTCTATCCATGCTTTGCAGGTTGGCGTTTAAGCTATTGTTGAGGTTGTAAAAACTGTCTTGTCGAGGTGATAACAGCATGTTCAGGTGAAAAGTTCCAAGTTTTTTTTTAATAATCTTTCACAATATCCTTTTACAGACAAAGATCATAACGTCTCCAGCTCGATGATCGACTCAAAATTTGGAGCTATTGGCGTTTGTATTTGAGAATTCAATTACTCACTGTTTTTGTTTATTTTTAGTTCAAATGTATTCGAATTTTGAATATGTCCATTAACCAATGGAACTCAAATCTCTCAATGAAATATGTTTCGCTGATAAAGTGATTTTTCTAATGTCATATCTGCAATGAAAAAAACGAAACAAACGTTATTACATGATTAGTTAAAATGTTTAAATTGTTTTTGTCTTATCATATATAATAATACTCATTTCCAGTGTGCGTTAAATCGAAAGTAAAGAATTAATACAAAAGTATTCCAGTTTAAAATACAACCATGAAAAAAAATCGGATCTGCCCGAAACCAAAAAATAACCTAGCCTAGCGATCAAGCATAAGGGGATATAACTCTATGCAAAGGTTTTGCAGGGTACAGCTAGTACGAAATATTTGTACTAAAAATCATGACAGATATTTTTTAGTATGGTGTTTCGTGTTTGCCATGTTCTTTGTTTATTTTATCTTTTTTTTCTTTCTTTTCAATGATCTCTCCACGCCTACTTCAGGCTGCAATAAAATTTATTGTGATCAAATCAGTACAATCAGGTTGGCATTTAAAAAAAAAAAACCCAACAACTTAGATAGTCAGGATGGTCTCTGAGGGCCGGCTGATTGTCGACCAGTATATGTGACGTGTGGTCAATTGAAAATAAACATCGCAAGTAGGCGTGTTTAAACGCTGTGCTAATCAATTCACACATGTGTTGTGTTCTCCCCAGCACCCCCCCCCCCACACTGCGCCTCCTTTCATTTCTTTTCGCCCACTGGATTAATATTCTTTTTTTTTTTAATATTCGCTTCACTGTGAGCGTATGCGTGTGTGTGTACACATATCTGTGTCGGTGGGTTTTATCTCTGCTTTGTGTATGCTTATTTACGTGTGTGTGTGTGTGTGTGTTAGTGTATGTTGACAATACTAAAGAGAGACAGCTGGGCAAGCTTTGTTTACAGCGATAGATAGACTTAGATTTAAAAAAAAATAAAAAAATCTTCGTCCTTATGATTGTAAAGAAAAAATATTGATATCATGTTTCTTGTGTGTGTGTGTGTGTGTGTGTGTGTGTCACGTGTGTGTGTGTAAGCGTTCCTAGCCTCAATACAACTAAGGCCCACTATCGGTCATCGATTACGACTGTATGGATATCCAGCAGTGGGACACTAATCATTATAACAAGTTAAGCCCCCCACCCCCACCCCACCCCCTCCTCTCCCCATAATTGCACGGCCTCAATTCCGCGTTTTAACCGTAATGAGGCACGATACAATCAATTTGTCGGGGTTAAACAAAAAAACAAAACCCATAGCAACAAAGCATCCAGGCCAATATTTATACCGCCTATAGGTCAGAGTTCACCTGCGCTGATAAACACAATTACACGCGAAGATAAGGACGCACCGTGGTTTTTTTTTTTTTGTTGTCCATTTGCTGTACACGTCGTCGATAATTGACGAGAACTGACCTCGCGTTCTATATTACTCTCGTAAAGTTGACGTCATGCTCTCTATCGTCCACTTTCCATTTTCTCTCAATCTCAACCCATTTCAGTCATTCATTATATCACATCTCGCAGGCACCGAGTCAAACACAAAGAAAAAAAAAAACAACGAATTTCAACGACATCACCCCTTTTTTTTCCACCCTGGGCGAGGGTGAGGGGATGTCCATCACTACCCACCCAACATACCCGACCCATATCATGCTATTAACACCCAAATCGGATTTCCCAATAATTGTGTTTTTTTTATTTTGAGGCACGATGCCATCTTGACAGAATTTCCCCCAGTAAATGATGCCTTCCAGATGTTCTGCTCACCTCGCCGACTCTGAAAAACACTTCATAGCTTTTTTACTTAGATAACTATCACTTAACGCTGGCGTGTCCCCCTTCCCCCTCGAGACACGCCAGCGTTAAGTTTTTGTCAGTTGGCTAGCTGCCATCAATAGCAGCTATCTTAGATGCTCTGCTGATCAATGGACATTATTAAATGTTATCAAGATGACAATGACAATCGTACGTACGGGGTATAAACAATAACACTAGGATTAAAAAAAAACAGGAAAAAAACATTATGCAACTTGGGAAAAAAATGACCGAATTATAACATCGACTGCAGCTTTTGACAATAAAAACAAACATCAATTGTTTGTGCCAGTTTTTTTGAAAACTGCGCATCGCAGAAATTTCACCAAGTTATCAAAACTCCAGGTGGTAATTTTCCTTTCGACACTTTATTTACACATTAACACACTAAGTGCTATAAGTCTCTCACTCTCTCTCTCTCTCTCTCACTCTCTCTCTCTCTATCTCTCTCTCTCTCTCTCTCTCTCTCTCTCTCGATTCTCATTTAATTATAAGAAAAGAAAACAACACCTGCACTTTGTATCAGAATCGCGGGTTACGGTGACAGGTATAGGATGGATTAAATTGTAAATCAGCCAAAGACTTTTGCCTCACACCAAAGAACATTCTAATTATTCCTTTTTTTTTTTAGCCTTCAAACAGTTGATTTCACTTTTTTTAGCCTTCAAACAGTTGATTTCACTTTTTTTAACCTTCAAACAGATGATTTCACTTTTTTTAGCCTTCAAACAGTTGATTTCACTTTTTTAGTCCTTTTTTTTTGTATTTTTATGATAAAAATCAATAGAAGTAAAAAGAAAATCACTGTCTATTACTTTTACATGAATTCATTATTTATTTATTTGTATTTAACTTTTTTAAGTTGTGTTTTGTTTCGTTTACCTGATTAGCCTCAAAAACATGGATCTCATTCAACAGAAATATTTTTAAGTTACAAAAGTAAATATCTTATAATATTAATATCCACCTTGTGTAAAGACGTTTTTATACACCTCCAAGAATATCATTTCAGTTATTAAAAGCGTATCTACAACAAAAAGGTAAAAAAAGGTAAAAAAGAAACCATTTTAACGCATTCATGAATTGAATCTAAAATGTGAAACAGGGTGCAATAGTTGCTGCTCATTAGCTATCATTTAAAACCCAAAAAACGTAACTCGTCTTTATAATCTGGGTTTAATATAACTACCGGTAGACTGCTGGACTTGGCTAAATTTGTAACACTTTATTTTATGTATAATCTTGACCTTAATATCATCTGTGTGCGATTTACATTGATCAAACACATATGTAAGGCTGTACACAGGGCCCGGCTTTAGGCCGATTTGACCGATTGCTCCAAATTGGGCCCCGCGCCTGGCATGGGCCCCGCAATTTACATTTAACTAATTAATAGTAATAGCTGTTATAGTAAAAAAAAATTAGAAGAGGGGCCCCGAAATTCGTAAAGCCGGCCCTGGCTGTGCACATGTAAGTGCTATCAAATTATGCTATTACATTTACGCTGTTACATTTACACACGAAACACACGTTATGGTACATATTTGTAATGAGCTCTGTAATTAACTTACATGTGGTGAGATCTTGGCAATCCGTGAGCAATATACGTGGACTATTGTAAAACCCACTCACTCACGTCTTTATATAGACCTGACGCTGTTGAGTCTGACGCTCCAGTCACTCACGTCGAGAAAAGGAAAAAAAAAAACCCACATCGGCTATCGCCGCGAGAGAGAGAGAGAGAGAGAGAGAGAGAGAGAGAGAGGGGGGGGTGGGGGGAAGAGAAGAAAGAATCAAAACACAATTTGTTGGGAGTTGGGAGGGTGTGTTTTTGGGGGGGGGGTTAATAGTAATATTAGACTTATTTCTCAGATGTTATTGTTGTAATATATAAAAACAAAACAATTAGGAACAGACAAACAATATAGAACTAGGAAATATTTGAGTGTCCGCTCTCAATTCACCTAGTTACCCAGTTTAATTCATTTTGCCCACTTTTTTTTTGTTTGTTTTGTAAAGAAGATCCTGAACAAATTGGATCCAAGTTTTTTTTTATTTTACTGAAACATATCCCATAGACATACACACGCAATACTCGGAGCAATAAGAGATAAGACAAATTGACTTAGGGGAAAATTCTCTTGTACGCGGTAATTGGAAATTGTTTTGAAATGTCGATACGATGTGGGGGAAACGAGCTGGTGGCTGATGTACAACATATATGTTGTATGTATGGTGGATGATGTAAAACATATATGTTGTATGTATGGTGGATGATGTACAACATATATGTTGTATGTATGGTGGCTGATGTACAACATATATGTTGTATGTATGGTGGATGATGTAAAACATATATGTTGTATGTATGGTGGATGATGTACAACATATATGTTGTATGTATGGTGGATGATGTACAACATATATGTTGTATGTATGGTGGATGATGTACAACATATATGTTGCATGTATGGTGGATGATGTAAAACATATATGTTGTATGTATTTACTGAACTTAAAAAAATGAAATGGCAATGTCTTTTTTTTAATATAGGGAAGAATTACAGTGGAAAAAATTGTCTGTCAATGTAATGAGGTGGATACTTATCATACACTATTCATTGTAATCATGCAAGGCTTCTGGATGTAGTAGTTTTCAATGTATGGACTTGGGAAATAAGAACTAAACCTTTTTATTTGGTGATAACGGTTTATGGTTTTGATCATTCTCCAGTAGACAGCACTTCAGGGTGGGTATTGCAGGGTGGTAGTGGAGGTCCACATTGCAGGGTGGCACTGCAGGGTGGCAGTGAAGGGTGGCAGTGCAGTGTGTCCATACAGGGGAAACAGTACAGGGTTTTCACCTACAGGTGGGCAGTACATGATGTTCACACAGGGAGGCAGTACAGGGAGGTGTCCATACGGCGAAGCAGCACAGGGTGTCTGTGCACGTAGCACCACAGGGTGTCTGTGCACGTAGCAATACAGGGTGTCTGTGCACGTAGCAGCACAGGGTGTCTGTGCACGTAGCAGCACAGGGTGTCTGTGCACGTAGCAATACAGGGTGTCTGTGCACGTAGCAATACAGGGTGTCTGTGCACGTAGCAATACAGGGTGTCTGTGCACGTAGCAATACAGGGTGTCTGTGCACGTAGCAGCACAGGGTGTCTATGCACGTAGCAATACAGGGTGACAATATGGCTGTAAGTAGGGCCTGTGTGGTGAGCTCTATGGTTCAAATCTCAGTGTGTGACTTGACATAAACCTCCGCCATATTGTGGTCTCATTTTGGAGTGTGGGTTGGGGGGGGGAGGGAGGGGGCAAGGGATACAGTATATCAGATATGTATAGGCTGGCAAGGTAGTGGGTGGCCACTCAAACCCCCCCCCCCCCTTGCATGTCGCTTTTTAGGGCAGGAAATGGAGCCCACGGGGGGTCATAGTTGTCAGAGTTTTTTGATGGATCCTATATAGTTATATAACTATGCATGGTACACATCTAAAAAAAAAAACTTACTAATGTATGCAAGAGCCTGTGGGGGGTCCATGTCAGAAATTGGGGTAGGGTGGGGGGTGGCCGGTTAGAATTAAGCCGAATAAAATGGTGGAAACCCCTCCCCCACCTCCATCAGACTGGATTGTTGTTTTTTTCACCAGGGCTGCCGCCAGCTTTTATCGGACCCCCAGGCCATGACACACAAACTGAGGCTCTTCTGATCTTACAGATTACTGTACTCACAGGGTCATAGGTTATGGGTCATGGGATCTCTTCAGGTAGCACTTCCTTTTGAGAAGGCCATGTCGGTGCGTTAAAAATTGGATGTTATTGCATTTGTTTATTTTGGACAGTAATTGGGATAGCTGTCTAGAATCTGGGTCAAAAATCGATCAGATTAGGAGATCAAGCTGATTATAAATCACAAATTTCTTAACATCAATGAAACCAATTTCATTCCGGAAGTTAAAGAAAAGAAAGACAAAAAAACAGATCAACATGAAAAACAAAACAGACAACAAAATATTAGGTCAAGAAATGAAACCCGAGTAAACAAAAAACAAAAACCCAGAAGAAAACACAACAATACGTAACAAGTGAGTTCAACTGATATCCGCGTCCTTGACCCGGTAACACTTGTCTGACATCCAGTATTTACCGGATTTCAAAAAGGTCGGCTATGTTCCCGGCTATAGCTCTTCAGTTGCAATGCAAATAAGGTCGATAACTGGGTTATTGTGTTACACCTACTCGATTTGCCTCCCCCCTAGATCATCTCGATATCATTATAATGTAATCAGTGGCGTAGGAAGGGTACTGCGGGATTGTGTGGGGTAGTGCGGGGTTGTGTGGGGTAGTGCGGGGTTGTGTGGGGTACTGCGAGGTTGTGTGGGGTTGTGTGGGGTACTGCGGGATTGTGTGGGGTACTGCGGGGTAGTGCGGGGTTGTGTGGGGTACTGCGGGGTTGTGTGGGGTACTGCGGGGTTGTGTGGGGTACTGCGGGATTGTGTGGGGTACTGCGGGGTAGTGCGGGATTGTGTGGGGTACTGCGGGGTAGTGCGGGGTTGTGTGGGGTAGTGCGGGGTTGTGTGGGGTAGTGCGGGGTTGTGTGGGGTAGTGCGGGGTTGTGTGGTTGCACAGGGCGCTACACTAGGCAAGGGCAGGAATGGGTTTGAATATTTTATCACATACACAAGCAGTCTAGCCCTATCTATCTATCTATCTATCTATCTATCTATCTATCTATCTATCTATCTATCTATCTATCTATCTATCTATCTATCTATCTATCTATCTATCTATCTATCTATCTATCTATCTATCCATCCATCCATCCATCCATCCATCCATCCATCCATCCATCCATCCATCCATCCATCCATCCATCCATCCATCCATCCATCTATCTATCTATCTATCTATCTATCTATCTATCTATCTATCTATCTATCTATCTATCTATCTATCTATCTATCTATCTATCTATCTATCTATCTATCTATCTATCTATCTATCTGTCTGTTTGCCTGTCTGTCTATTTGTCTGCTTATCTGTCTATCTATCTGATTTAGCTTTCTGTTTAATTATTCTGGTTTTTGGTTATGTGTATTGTTTAGTTAAATACAATATGGGCTGAAAAAAGGATAATTTAAAGTTGTTATTTAAATTAACCATGCACGTAAAAAGCAAAATTATGAAATCAATTGCGGAAAAAATAAAATAAAAATTAAATCAATAAAAATAGTATTGTTTCCAGTTGTGTGGCGTCACTGTAAATATCGATTCTCCATTCTTCATTTTGTTAGGATCGATACTTTAAAACAGAAATCGATACCAATTCGTCCTAACGAACAGAAGACACACAGATACACACACACACGAAGACTCACATATGTAATCACCGTCACACAAACCCTTAGCAATATCACCAACACAAAACATACACACACGCACGCACCGAATGTGCACTGTAACCTTGCACCCGTCTTAAGTGTTGATGCCCGTCTGATCCGCTTATTCCTTGATTGCACACACCTGTTCCCTATAGAACGTCGACACCGATCGTCTCCCCCCCCCTCCCCAATCCCTCCATGGCACCAGTATAACCACCCGACAGAGTTAGACAGGACTCGTCATAAACAGCGGTAGGTAAAGATGAACATATTACCAGATCAGACATGGACTCAACCCAGACGTGGAGTTTAACCAGTGGACAGACACCGGTGAATTCAGTCTTTCGATATTTAACCGTTGTCTCATCCAGCTACATTCCAAACTGGTGACTTTTTTAAAATGGACTCACCCACATTAACCCCTTCGTAAAAATAAATTAAGTTTAAATGGACTCACCCACATTAACCTCTTCGTAAAAATAAGCTAGGTAGACTCAACTTACTATCTGGCCTTGTGTGACGGAAGGTCGTTATGACACAAGTCACCTATGTCGTAAAAGTCTCAAGTAGCAGCGTTGGAGTGGTACCGCGGGAGGTGCTGCCGTGCAATGCCCCGAAACAATAGCCACAATAGCCAGCCACGGCTCTGGCTCATGCACATTAGTGAAGACACCCTTTTTATTATTTTACCAAAACTTTTCATTTATTCCTCAGTTTATAGCTGATAACTCTATTGTGTATATCTAGGTCATATGGTACGGTGGCTGATTAATCAGGAGCCAGTTAATCGAGCGTTTACTGTAACACACATACTTGAGAGTTTTTATTGAAATACACATACGAGAGAGTTTTTACTGTAATAAAACGAGAGAGTATTTACTGTAATACATCTACAAGATAGATTTTACTGTAATGCATAAACGAGAGAGTTTTTACTGTAATACATCTACAAGATAGATTTTACTGTAATGCATAAACGAGAGAGTATTTACTGTAATACATCTACGCGAGAGTGTTTACTGTAGTACACCTGCAAGAGAGTGTTTTTGTGATCATCTGCCGCACAAAACGCCATCACTTGATAGTTATGTAATGTGTAGGCAGGACACTAAACCGCCCTCCCGGGGAAATCACGTGACTGCAGTCGACAACCTTCCCGTGTGAACCAGGCAATGCCTAGAAATGCTGGTATATAT
Organism: Bulinus truncatus; assembly: GCA_021962125.1. NCBI lineage: Eukaryota > Metazoa > Mollusca > Gastropoda > Planorbidae > Bulinus > Bulinus truncatus. The sequence goes on from JAGDYQ010000022.1 coordinate 5,507,321, forward strand.
CAATCAATGAGATGAGAATTTAAAAAAATTATCTTAATAGGTATGTGTAACTAATGGGGAATGGGTCGGCACGCAGAGGATATGTTTGACCTGGAGTTACCAACATTCAGGAGGGTTTTTACACTAGATGACGATTTCACTATTACATAATCAGTGCCTAGCATATCTGCTGCCCTGGAGCAACCAGTATTTTTGGGCCTAAGGGCTCACTTGGGGAAGATGAAATGTAGTGTTCACCTTTTTCTATAGTCACTGGATATTGATGGATTGTGTAGTTAGCACAACGCCCAGCCGCCTTTACTTTCCCCAAACATATGTCAGGTATCCATTGGACGGACTTGGGAACTTTCATCCAGACCAGAAAAAAAATCCCCAGGTTTAAATTCTGGGTCTCTCTTTCGACAAATGAGCGCTCTACATTGCGGGACTACCCCCCCCCCCCCCCCAAACAAGTTTTAACAAGGACCAATGAGAGTCATTTTTCTGATTTAAACGCCAAGCCATTCAGTTTTAGAGCTCCATTATCAAAACTGACATCAGCATGAAATTAGACTAGCCATGTGCCCGCCGAACTGTTTAATGCGGCCCGCGACTTGTTTCAAAGTTAAGGACGGCCCTAATCTTTTTATGTTACGACGTTTACCTTTAATTTATATTAGTTCATGTCAGTACTCCATCAATTTGCTTAATGACAAATTGAGGAGCCCAATGTGGCCCGCGACTCCAAAGGTTTGCCCACCTTAGCGCTAGACTAAACATCAGTCTGATAAAGAGAAACGTTCTTATCTCCAACGGTCTGTCCGCTCGAAGAAAAAGAAAGAAAAAAGTGTTCCAGACTTCTCCTGACCTGTAACTGAAGGTCAGCAGGTGAACTATTTGTTAACTGGACACCGTTTCCACTGACTCATTGACCTTACGGCGGTCAGAAAAATTCCATTAACTCTACACCCTATTCCTCAATAAATCACAGCGGACATGTTTAAACCAAAAAGCGGCTAAATGACGTAAGATAAAATATAAAACACGGACGAGCTTAAACACATGTAGGCGTGGGTTGAATGAAACCTGTGGATTAAGAAGAGTTACATTAGCCTACCCACCACTTCTCTTGAGGCCATATAGACTCTTCCAAGAGTTCTATTGTAAATCAAAATACAGGCGGCCCTCGAGTTTTGCACATAATTGGTTCCTGAAAGTGTGTGCGAATGTAAAATGTTCGAAAGTAGAGGGAAATAAAAAAGTTCAAAAATTTATTTTAAAATATTTATTTATTGATAATAGGAACATATTATTTGAAATATTTATTTTTACATATACAACGATTGCTTCGGGAACAACGGGCGGAGAAAGACCGGGTATAGACCGGAAATTCCGTAGACCGGGTATACGGAAACAGTCGGAAAATAAAGAAAGTGCTTTACTAGCGCTTTTATGGACAATTCTAAAAACACATAAAAAAAATATATTTTTTAAAAATGTTCGAAATAGCGAGTTGTGCGAAAGTAGAATGTGCGAAAGTCGAGGGCCGCCTATACAACAGCCGGCTATGCTATCAAGTCCTTATATAAGACGATATATTTATATCCTAATTATATAATCATAATTATATATATCTCTCTCTCTCTCTCTCTCTCTCTCTATATATATATATATATATATATATATATACAGGTTGCAAGTACCCGGCTTTGTCCGGGTTTAAAATAAGGTTTTCTGTTTACCTTCTGTTTTCTCCCTACCCCCTATCTCCCTTCCTCTCTCTCCCTCCCTACCCCTCTCTCCTTTCCCTCCCTCCCTCTCCCTCCCTCTCTCCCATCTCTCTCCCATCTCCCTCTCTCCCTCTCTCCCCCTCCTTCTCTCCCAACGTCCATCCTCCCTCTCTCCTTCCCTCCCCTCTCTCCCTCCCTAACCCCTTCTCTCCCTCCTTTCTCCCTCCCTCCCCTTTCCACCTCTCTCTCTCCCTCCCCCTCTCTCCCCCTTCCTCCCTCCCTCATTCACTCTCTCTCCCTCCCTAACCCCCTCACTATTTATCTCTCTCTCCCTCCCTCTCTCCCACCCTCTCTCTCCCTCCTTACCCTCTATCTCCCATCCTACCCCCTCTCTCCCTCCCTTCCTTTCTCTTTCCTTCCCTCCCTTTCCCTCTCTCCTTCCATCTCCAATCTCCCTCTCTCCCCCTCCTTCTCTTCCCCCTGTCCACCCCCTCCGACCCCTGGGCTAGACCAAAGGCAGATGGTTGCAGTGTTGATATGATTTAATATGAATTTAATGTAAGAATCATAACTTGAAAGGCTACCGCTGTAGTTGAGGGCCAGATTAAAGGCATTGAACAGTCTGGCGGGCTGTATTTTGCCCACGGACCGCATTTGGCCGTAGTTTGCCCATGGCTTAAAAAGAAAAATATAAACAATAACAGCCAACTGCAGATGAGATATGTGATCCCTATCACATTTTATAACACATTGGGCCATTGCCAGAGGGGGGCCCCACAAATATGTGAGTCCCGTGTTGATCGCCATAGTGGCCACAATGCACCTGTTAGTCCGGGTCATCTCGTTTGACACATCATGAATTACTTCAGACTTGATTCAGTGTACACTGTGTAGTAAGTAACCGTACAATTCTAAAATCTATAGGCAATTCCACATTTATTGCGTATTTATATACTAGCCTTACCCTGCACAACCTTTGCATAGAGTTATATCCCCTTAGGTTTGATCAGAAGGCTAGGTTATTTTTGGTTTCGGACAGACCCGATTTTTTCATGATTTCATTACAATTTACTTGGGGGAGCTACCATCTCCTACTAAGCGCGTCCCCAGCTGGCGGATAGGGGAAAGACCCTTAGATATAAGGGTCAGCCGTGAATACTAAATAAGCGGTCGCGGACCAACTGGTTTGCTGTCATGGAGGGTGAGGTGAAGTATCCCGTGGTAAGGATACCTTTATAAAAAATGCCTCAAAAACCCTAAGAAATGATAGCAAAAAGCGAACGTAGAGCGCTCAAACTCTAAACCCGGTCAGATGAGGCCGTTAGCTAGGGATAGCAGACATCTAGGAGAGAAAACTCCGAAATTAAATCAACTGCTGCCTTGCATATGGTCTTGGCTGACCAAAGGCTATGGAAGCAAATCCAGAAAAACAGCAGGCTGAAGACGGAGGCAGTAGGCCTTAATGGCGCAAAACATATAGCCACGCAACCTCGACGAATTCGAGAACAAAGAAGAAGAAGAATTACAATTTAAAGATGCAATATGTTGTAGAAATACAGAAAAAAAATATTAAAATGGAATTATTTCACATTTTGGCCTATGGGTTACTTATTTGAAAACCGCAGAATCTATTAAAAACTGTAGATTTAAAAAAAATAAAACAACATATATCGAATTGAGATGCGGGCAAGACACCATTTTGAATTCTTTAATTCTACTTTCAATATAACGCCCCATAATTCTTGACTGCGACCCTGTCCCCATGGGCTCTTCCATTTATAAAAATGCACCCAGCAAAAAAAAAAAAAGAAGAAAAAGTGAAGTGCTTTATAATTGTTGCAGCGTCAAGGAAATTCGAAACCAACAAAACATAACTGTTATATCACTGGCAGGAATCAAAGGTCAGAGTTCACGGGGTCATAAGGTTTCACCCATTTCTTTAACTGCAATCAAATGACGAACTTGTTTACTAACTAATGTTTACTAAGAGTTTCGGTCAAGTGTAATGCCATATCTAAAGAGTTAACCTCTCTTTGACTTATCAAATTTCCAATTACTATGGCAGTTACTATCTATCGTTTTTAACTGTCACCAGCCCAACTTTCAACTTGATTCATGGGACGTGAAGATAAAGAACCTTTTACTGCCACTTTAGTCAATTTAATTAGATCGATTATAAAAATACTGGATGTAGCCAAGGGTCATTCATATGGATAGGCCAACTAGGCTGCTGCTGCCTAGCCCCCACCCCCTCCACAATTCCTCCATGATTTTAGGAGGAACCAGCCAGATTTTTCCAAATACAGCAAACAATTTACAAATTACGTTTTTAATGGTCATTATTATTTTTTTTTGGAAGTGCAAATTTAAGAATTGAATGGGTTTGACCATTTATGTTTTGGTTTTTTGAGTGGTCATTTGATTTGACTTTCGACACAACAGTGGCGGCCTTAAGGGATTGCGACCGCCCCATTTCCCACGCCTATAACGGATCCCGATCTTGGGATTTTCTTTTTTTTTTTTTCATTACCCTTAACCAAAGTGTTCGTTTGGGGGAGACAACGAATGGACTCTCCAACAGATCTGTTGTTCTGTCGTTTTATTGTTCTGTCGTTTTATTGTTCTGTCGTTTTATTGTTCTGTCGTTTTATTGTTCTGTCGTTTTATTGTTCTGTCGTTCTGTTGTTCTGTCGTTTTATTGTTCTGTCGTTTTATTGTTCTGTCGTTCTGTTGTTCTGTCCTTTTATTGTTCTGTCGTTCTGTTGTTCTGTCGTTCTGTTGTTCTGTCGTTTTATTGTTCTGTCGTTCTGTTGTTCTGTCGTTCTGTCGTTTTATTGTTCTGTCGTTCTGTTGTTCTGTCGTTCTGTCGTTCTGTCCTTCTGTTGTTCTGTCGTTTTATTGTTCTGTCGTTCTGTTGTTCTGTCGTTTTATTGTTCTGTCGTTTTATTGTTCTGTCGTTCTGTTGTTCTGTCGTTCTGTTGTTCTGTCGTTCTGTCGTTTTATTGTTCTGTCGTTCTGTTGTTCTGTCGTTCTGTCGTTCTGTTGTTCTGTCGTTCTGTTATTCTGTTGTTCTGTCGTTTTATTGTTCTGTCGTGCTGTTGTTCTGTTATTCTGTCGTTTTATTGTTCTGTGTCGTTCTGTCGTTCTGTTGTTCTGTCGTTTTATTGTTCTGTCCTTCTGTTGTTCTGTCGTCTTATTGTTCTGTCGTTCTGTTGTTCTGTCGTTCTGTTGTTCTGTCGTTCTGTTATTCTGTTGTTCTGTTGTTCTGTCGTTCTGTCGTTCTGTCGTTCTGTCGTTTTATTGTTCTGTCGTTCTGTTGTTCTGTCGTTTTATTGTTCTGTCGTTTTATTGTTCTGTTGTTCTGTCGTTTTATTGTTCTGTCGTTCTGTTGTTCTGTCGTTTTATTGTTCTGTCGTTTTATTGTTCTGTCGTTCTGTTGTTCTGTCGTTCTGTTGTTCTGTCGTTTTATTGTTCTGTCGTTCTGCTGTTCTGTCGCTTTGTTGTTCTGTCGTTCTGTTATTCTGTTGTTCTGTCGTTTCATTGTTCTGTCGTTCTGTTGTTCTGTCCTTCTGTTGTTCTGTCGTTCTATTGTTCTGTCGTTCTGTCGTTTTATTGTTCTGTCGTTTTATTGTTCTGTCGTTTTATTGTTCTGTCGTTCTGTTGTTCTGTCGTTTGCATATTGTTCTCTCTGTTCTGTTGTTCTGTCGTTCTGTTGTTCTGTCGTTTTATTGTTCTCAATGTCGTTCTGTTGTTCTTTGTCGTTCTGTTGTTCTGTCGTTTTATTGTTCTGTCGTTCTGTTGTTCTGTCGTTCTTGTCGTTCTGTCGTTCTGTTGTTCTGTCGTTCTGTTGTTCTGTCGTTCTGTTATTCTGTTGTTCTGTTGTTCTGTTGTTCTGTTGTTCTGTCGTTCTGTCCTTCTGTTGTTCTGTCGTTTTATTGTTCTGTCGTTCTGTTGTTCTGTCGTTTTATTGTTCTGTCGTTTTATTGTTCTGTTGTTCTGTTGTTCTGTCGTTTGTTCTGTCGTTCTTGTTGTTCTGTCGTTCTTCTAATGTTCTGTCGTTTTTATTGTTCTGTCGTTCGTTTGTTCTGTCGTTCTGTTGTTCTGTCGTTCTGTTATTCTGTTGTTCTGTCGTTTTATTTTTCAGTCGTTCTGTTGTTCTGTCGTTCTGTTGTTCTGTCGTTTTATTGTTCTGTCGTTCTGTCGTTCTGTCGTTTTATTGTTCTGTCGTTTTATTGTTCTCTCGTTCTGTTGTTCTGTCGTTCTGTTGTTCTGTCGTTCTGTCGTTCTTTTGTTCTGTCGTTCTGTCGTTTTGTTGTTCTGTCGTTGTGTTGTTCTGTCGTTCTGTCGTTGTGTTGTTCTGTCGTTCTGTTGTTCTGTCGTTCTGTTGTTCTTTCGTTCTGTTATTCTGTTGTTCTGTTGTTCTGTTGTTCTGTTGTTCTGTTGTTCTGTCGTTCTGTCCTTCTGTTGTTCTGTCGTTTTATTGTTCTGTCGTTCTGTTGTTCTGTCGTTTTTTTGTTCTGTCGTTTTATTGTTCTGTTGTTCTGTTGTTCTGTCGTTTTATTGTTCTGTCGTTCTGTTGTTCTGTCGTTCTAATGTTCTGTCGTTTTTTTGTTCTGTCGTTCTGTTGTTCTGTCGTTCTGTTGTTCTGTCGTTCTGTTATTCTGTTGTTCTGTCGTTTTATTTTTCTGTCGTTCTGTTGTTCTGTCGTTCTGTTGTTCTGTCGTTTTATTGTTCTGTCGTTCTGTCGTTCTGTCGTTTTATTGTTCTTGTCGTTTTATTGTTCTCTGTTCTGTTGTTCTGTCGTTCTGTTGTTCTGTCGTTCTGTTCTGTTCGTCGTTCTTTGTTATTCTTGTTGTCTTCGTCGTTTTATTGTTCTGTCGTGCTGTTGTTCTGTTGTTCTGTTGTTCTGTCGTTTTATTGTTCTGTTGTTCCGTCGTTCTGTCTTTCTACACTTGTCGTTTTATTGTTCTGTCCTTCTGCTGTTCTGTCGTCTATTGTTCTGTCGTTCTGTTGTTCTGTCGTTCTGTTGTTCTGTCGTTCTGTTATTCTGTTGTTCTGTTGTTCTGTTGTTCTGCTGTTCTCGTCGTTCTGTCTCATATTGTTCTGTCGTTTTATTGTTCTGTCGTTCTGTTGTTCTGTCGTTTTTATTGTTCTGTCGTTTTATTGTTCTGTTGTTCTGTTGTTCTGTCGTTTTATTGTTTTGTCGTTCTGTTGTTCTGTCGTTCTAATGTTCTGTCGTTTTATTGTTCTGTTCTGTTGTTCTGTCGTTCTGTTGTTCTGTCGTTCTGTTGTTCTGTCGTTTTATTTTTCTTGTCGTTCTGTTGTTCTGTCGTTCTGTTGCTCTGTCGTTTTATTATTTGTCGTTCTGTCGTTCTTGTCGTTTATTGTTCTTGTCGTTTTTTATTGTTCTCTCGTTCTGTTGTTCTATGTTCTTGTTGTTCTGGTCGTTTTATTGTTCTGTCGTTCTGTTGTTCTGTCGTTTTCCCGTCGTTCTGTTATTCTGTTGTTCTGTCGTTTTATTGTTCTGTCGCTCTGTCGTTCCTTGTCCTGTTGTTCTGTCGTTTTATTGTTCTGTCGTTCTGCTTCTCTGTTTTATTGTTCTGTCGTTTTATTGTTCTGTCGTTCTGTTGTTCTGTCGTTTTATTGTTCTGTCGTTCTGTTGTAATTTCGTTCTGTTGTTCTGTCGTCTTGTTATTCTGTTGTTCTGGTTGTTCTATTGTTCTGTTGTTCTGTCGTTCTGTTGTTCTGTTGTTCTGTTGTTCTGTCAAATGGTCGTTCTGCTGTTCTGTCACCCTGTTGTTCTGTCGTTCTGTTGTTCTGTCGTTCTGTTGTTTAGTCGTTTTATTGTTCTGTCGTTCTGTTGTTCTGTCGTTCTGTTGTTCTGTCGTTCTGTTATTCTGTTGTTCTGTTGTTCTTGTTGTTCTGTTGTTCTGCTGTTCTGTTGTTCTTTGCCGTTCTGTTGTTCTGTCGTTTTGTTGTTCTGTTGTCTCTGTCGTTCTGTCGTTCTGTCGTTTCATTGTTCTGTCGTTCTGTTGTTCTGTCGTTCTGCTTACTTGCTGTTCTGTTGTTCTGTCGTTCTGTTGTTCTGTCGTTCTGTTGTTCTCTGTCGTTCGTTATTCTGTTCTTGTTGTTCCTGCTGTTCTGTCGTTCTGCTGTTCTGTCGTTCTGTCCTTCTGCTGTTCTACGTTTTATTGTTCTGTCGTTCTGTTGTTCTGTCGTTTTATTGTTCTGTCGTTTTATTGTTCTGTTTGTTCTGTTGTTCTGTCGTTTTATTGTTCTGTCGTTCTGTTGTTCTGTTGTTCTAATGTTCTGTCGTTTTATTGTTCTGTCGTTCGTTTGTCTTCATTGTTCTGTTGTTCTGTCGTTCTGCTATTCTGTTGTTCTGTCGTTTTATTTTTGTCGTTCTGTTGTTCTGTCGTTCTGTTGTTCTGTCGTTTTATTGTTCTGTCGTTCGTTGTTCTGTCGTTTTATTGTTCTGTCGTTTTATTGTTCTCTGTTCTGTTTTTCTGTCGTCTGTTGTTCTGTCGTTCTGTTTGCTGTTCTGTCGTTCTGTTATTCTGTTGTTCTGTCGTTTTATTGTTCTGTCGTGCTGTTGTTCTGTTGTTCTGTTGTTCTGTCGTTTTATTGTTCTGTTGTTCTGTCGTTCTGTCTGTTGTTCTGTCGTTTTATTGCTCCCGCCCTGTTGTTCTGTCGTCATATTGTTCTGTCGTTCTGGTTGTTCTGGTCGTTCTGTTGTTCTGTCGTTCTGTTATTCGTTGTTCTGTTGTTCTGCTGTTCTGCTGTTCTGTCGTTCTGCCTTCGTTGTTCTGTCGTTTTATTGTTCTGTCGTTCTGTTGTTCTGTCGTTTTATTGTTCTGTCGTTTTATTTGTTCTGTTGTTCTGCTGTTCTGTCGTTTTATTGTTTTGTCGTTCTGTTGTTCTGTCGTTCTAATGTTCTGTCGTTTTATTGTTCTGTCGTTCTGTTGTTCTTTCGTTCTGCTGTTCTGTCGTTCTGTTATTCTGTTGTTCTGTCGTTTTATTTTCTGTCGTTCTGTTGTTCTGTCGTTCTGTTGTTCTGTCGTTTTATTGTTCTGTCGTTCTGTCGTTCTGTCGTTTTATTGTTCCGTCGTTTCATTACTGTTCTGCTGTCTCGTCGTTCTGTTGTTCTGTCGTTCTGTCGTTCTGTTGTTCTGTCGTTCTGTTATTCTGTTGTTCTTGTCGTTTTTATTGTTCTGTCGCTGTTGTTCTGTTGTTCTGTCGTTTTATTGTTCCTGCTGTTCTGTCGTTCTGTCTTTCTGTTGTTCTTGTCGTTTTATTGTTCTGTCCTTCTGTTGTTCTTTTCTGTCATATTGTTCTGCCGTTCTGTTGTTCTGTCGTTCTGTTGTTCTGTCGTTCTTGTTGTTCTGTTGTTCTGTTGTTCTGTTGTTCTGTTGTTCTGTCGTTCTTGTCCTTCTGTTCTGTCGTTTTATTGTTCTGTCGTTCTGTTGTTCTGTCGTTTTATTGTTCTGTCGTTTTATTGTTCTGCTGTTCTGTTGTTCTGTCGTTTTATTGTTTCGTCGTTCTGTTGTTCGTCGTTCTAATGTTCTGTCGTTTTATTGTTCTGTCGTTCTGTTGTTCTGTCGTTCTGCTGTTCCGTCGTTCTATTCTGTTGTTCTGTCGTTTTATTGTCTTCGTTCTGTTGTTTGCCGTTCTGTTGTTCTGTCGTTTTATTGTTCTGTCGTTCTGTTGTTCTGTCGTTCTGTCGTTCTGTTATTCTGTTGTTCTGTCGCGTATTGTTCTGTCGCTCTGTCGTTCTGTCCTCTCTGTTGTTCTGTCGTTTTATTGTTCTGTCGTTCTGTCGTTTTTATTGCTCCTTGTCGTTTCATTGTTCTGTCGTTCTGTTGTTCTGTCGTTTTATTGTTCTGTCGTTCTGTTGTTCTGTCGTTCTTGTTGTTCTTGTCGTTCTGTTATTCTTGTTGTTCTATGTTTGTTGAGCCTGTTCTGTCGTTCTGTTGTTCTGTTGTTCTGTTGTTCTGTCGTTCTGTCGTTCTGTTGTTCTGTCGTTCTGTTGTTCTGTCGTTCTGTTGTTCTGTCGTTCTGTTGTTTAGTCGTTTTATTGTTCTGTCGTTCTGTTGTTCTGTCGTTCTGTTGTTCTGTCGTTCTGTTATTCTGTTGTTCTTGTTGTTCTGTTGTTCTGTTGTTCGTTGTTCTGTTGTTTCGTCGTTCTGTTGTTCTGGTCGTTTTGTTGTTCTGTTGTTCTGTCGTTCTGTCGTTCTGTCGTTTTATTGTTTGTCGTTCTGTTGTTCTAATGTTCTGTTGTTCTTGTCGTTCGTTGTTCTGTCGTTCTGTTGTTCTGTCGTTCTTTGTTATTCTGTTGTTCTGTTGTTCTTGTTGTTCTGTTGTTCTGTCGTTCTGTCCTTCTGTTGTCCTTGTCGTTTTATTGTTCTGTCGTTCTGCTGTTCTGTCGCTTTATTGTTCTGTCGTTTTTATTGTTCTGTTGTTCTGTTGTTCTGTCGTTTTATTGTTCTGTCGTTCTGTTGTTCTGTCGTTCTTAATGTTCTGTCGTTTTATTGTTCTGTCGTTCGTTTGTTCTGTCGTTCTGTTGTTCTGTCGTTCTGTTATTCTGTTGTTCTGTCGTTTTATTTTTCTGTCGTTCTGTTGTCGTCGTTCTGTTGTTCTGTCGTTTTATTGTTCTGGTCGTTCTGGTCGTTCTGTCGTTTTATTGTTCTGTCGTTTTATTGTTCTCTCTGTTCTGTTGTTCTGTCGTTCCTGTTATTCTGTTGTTCTGTCAGTTCTGTTGTTCTGTTGTTCTGTTGTTCTGTCGTTCTATTGTTCTGTCGTTCTTTATTGTTCTGTCGTTCCTGTTGTTCTGTCCTTCTGTTGTTCTGTCGTCATATTTTATTGTTCTGTTGTTCTGTCGTTCTGTCTGTTTTCTGTTGTTCTGTTGTTCTGTTGTTCTGTCCTTCTGTTGTTTGTCGTCATTCGTTGTTTCTGTCGTTCTGCTGTTCTGCTGCTCGTTGTTCTGTCGTTCTTTGTTTATTCTGTTATTGTTCTGTCGTTCTGTTGTCCTTCTGTTAGCTCTGTCGTTTTATTGTTCTGTCGTTTTATTGTTCTGTTGTTCTGTTGTTCTGTTGTTCGTCGTTTTATTGTTTTGTCGTTCTGTTGTTCTGTCGTTCTAATGTTCTGTCGTTTTTATTGTTCTGTCGTTCTGTTGTTCTTTCGTTCTGTTGTTCTGTCGTTCTGTTATTCTGTTGTTCTGTCGTTTTTCTGCCGTTCTGTTTGTTCTGTCGTTCTGTTGTCGTTTTTATTGTTCTTTGTCGTTCTGTCGTTCTGTCGTTTTATTGTTCCGTCGTTTTATTGTTCTCTCGTTCTGTTCTGTCGTTCTGTTGTTCGTTGTTCTGTCGTTCTGTTGTTCTGTCGTTCTGTTATTCTGTTGTTCTGTCGTTTTATTGTTCTGTCGTGCTGTTGTTCTGTTGTTCTGTTGTTCTGTCGTTTTATTAACGGTTGTTCTGTCGTTCTTGTCTTTCTGTTGTTCTGTCGTTTTATTGTCTCTGTCCTTCTGCTGTTCTGTCGTCATGTTCTGTCGTTCTGTTGTTCTGTCGTTCTGTTGTTCTGTCGTTCTTGTTATTCTGTTGTTCTGTTGTTCTGTTGCCTTCTGTTGTTCTGTCGTTCTGTCCTTCTGTTGTTCTGTCGTTTTATTGTTCTGTCGTTCTGTTGTTCTGTCGTTTCATTGTTCTGTCGTTTTATTGTTCTGTTGTTCTGTTGTTCTGTTGTTTTTATTGTTTTTGTCGTTCTGTTGTTCTGTCGTTCTAATGTTCTGTCGTTTTATTGTTCTGTCGTTCTGTTGTTCTGTCGTTCTGTTGTTCTGTCGTTCTGTTATTCTGTTGTTCTGTCGTTCTTATTTTTCTGTCGTTCTGTTCACGTTCGTTGTTCTGTCGTTTTATTGTTCTGTCGTTCTGTCGTTATTGTCTGTCGTTTTATTGTTCTCTGTTCTGTTGTTCTGTCGTTCTGTTGTCTTGTCGTTTTATTGTTCTGTCGTTCTGTTGTTCTTGTCGTTCTGTCGTTCTGTTATTCTATTGTTCTGTCGTTTTATTGTTCTGTCGTTCTGTCGTTCTGTCGTTCTGTCCTTGTTGTTCTGTCGTTTTATTGTTCTGTCGTTCTGTCGTTTTATTGTTCTGTCGTTTCATTGTCTCCGTCGTTCCGTTGTTCTGTCGTTTTATTGTTCTGTCGTTCTGTTGTTCTGTCGTTCTGTTGTTCTGTCGTTCTGTTATTCTGTTGTTCTGTTGTTCTATTGTTCTGTTGTTCTGTCGTTCTGTTGTTCTGTTGTTCTGTCGTTCTGTCGTTCTGTTGTTCTGTCGTTCTGTTGTTCTGTCGTTCTGTTGTTCTGTCGTTCTGTTGTTTAGTCGTTTTATTGTTCTGTCGTTCTGTTGTCGTCGTTCTGCTGTTCTGTCGTTCTGTTGTTCTGTTGTTCTGTTGTTTTGTTGTTCCGTCGTTCTGTTGCTCTGTCGTTTTGTTGTTCTTGTTGTTCTTTGCTCGTTCTGTCGTTTTATTGTTCTTGTTGTTCTGTCGTTTTATTGTTCTGTCGTTGTATTGTTCTCTCGTTCTGTTGTTCTGTCGTTCTGTTGTTCTGTCGTTCTTGTTGTTCTGTCGTTCTGTTGTTCTGTCGTTCTGTTGTTCTGTCGTTCTGTGTTTCGTCGTTTTATTGTTCTGTCGTTCTGTTGTTCTGTCGTTCTGTTGTTCTGTCGTTCTGTTATTCGTTGTTCGTTGTCCATTGTTCTGTCGTTCTGTTGTTCTGTTGTTCTGTCGTTTTGTTGTTCTGTTGTTCTGTCGTTCTGCTGTTCTGTCCTTCTGTTGTTCTGTCGTTTTGTTGTCCTTGTCGTTTTATTGTTCGTCAGTTCTGTTGTTCCATCGTTTTATTGTTCTGTCGTTCTGCTGTTCTGTCGTTCT
>JAGDYQ010000022.1:5520434-5620434 GCA_021962125.1 Bulinus truncatus
TAACAAGTATTGAGGTATTGGCTCTATCATGCTATTAACATTTAAGCTTTTCCAAGTAGTGGAATGTTTGCACTTTACTTTAGGGACATCAGAGAGTGAAGGAAACGATATGTACGGGGTAATGTATTAATGAATCCTCCCCCGGCTTGTTGGTAGTACAACTTGTATCTGTAACTGAGATTTTAATGAATCCTCCCTGGCTTGCTGGTTGTACAACTCTTGTATCTGTAACTGAGATTTTAATGAATCCTCCCCGGCTTGTTGGTTGTACAACTCTTGCATCTGTAACTAGATTTTGATGAACTTCCCGACTTAATGGTAGTACAACTCTTGCATCTGTAACTGAGATTTTAATGAATCCTCCCCCTCATTGTTGGTTGTACAACTCTTGTATCTGTAACTGAGATTTTAATGAATCCTCCCGGCTTGTTGCTGTACAACTCTTGTATCTGTAACAGATTTGTACGAATCCTCCTTATTTGCTGGTTGTACAACTCTGTATCTGTAACTGAGATTTTGATGAATCCTCTCGGCTTGTTGGTAGTACAACTCTTGTATCTGTAACTGAGATTTTAGCCGAATCCTCCCCGGCTTACAGGTAATAAACTCTTGTATCTGTAATCTCGAGATTTAATGAATCCTCCCCGGCTTGTTGGTTGTACAACCTTTGCATCTGTAACAGATTTTAATGAATCTCCCGGCTTTCATTGTTGTACAACCTTGTATCTGTAACTGAGATTTTAATGAATCCTCCCCCGGCTTGTTGGTTGTACAACTCTTGTATCTGTAACAGATTTTTAATGAATCCTCCTGCTTGTTGGTTGTACAACTCTTGTATCTGTAACTGAGATTTTGATGAATCCTCCCCGGCTTGTTGGTAGTAACAACTCTTTGTATTCGTAACTGAGATTTTAATGAATCCTCCCCGGCTTGTTGGTAGTACAACTCGTATCTGTAACTGAGATTTTAATGAATCCTCCCGGCTTGTTGGTTGTACAACTCTTGTAATCTGTAACAGATTTTAATAAATCCTCCTCGGCTTGTTGGTTGTACAACTCTTGTATCTGTAACAGATTTTAATGAATCCTCCCCGGCTTGTTGGTAGTACAACTCTTGTATCTGTAACTGAGATTTTAATGAATCCTCCTCGGCTTGTTGGTAGTAAGAACTTGTATCTGTAACTAAGATTTTAATGAACTTTCCCGGCTTGTTGGTAGTACAACTCTTGTATCTGTAACTACGATTTTAATGAATTCTCCTGGCTTGTTGGTAGTACAACTCTTGTATCTGTAACTACGATTTTGGGCGAATCCTCCTCGGCTTTTTGGTAGTACAAACTAAACAAGTTGGTGCTCGCGACCATCGGCATCATATAATTATAGTTACTGTCTGTTCCCATTGTTCAAACTACTAGCTACCACAGGTGGGCAAACGTTTTGAATCGCTGGGGGAAATCGAGCTTTTTCAATTTGGGACTGCTGGGCCAAGAGCAGATGGATGGAGTGTTTGAAATAAAATGGATCCGAAAATGAGCATGCCGGATGAAATAATCAAATGGGCAGTACTTGACCCGCGAGCCGTAGTTTGCACATGTCCGGCTAGAAGATAACCTCTACACGAAAACCATTCAGAGTGTTCGTAATCATCCGACCCAAAACTGATTTCTTATCCCACTTACCGCTACTAGGCTTTTTAGCGTTATAAATATTTTTTTTTATTGTAGCAAAGAACGTACAAACGTAATGGTGTAACTGGTAGGTGAGAATCGCCCGCCGTTAGTAGTTATTGCCACTAACCTCAGGGGACAGGGATGTGGCGCAGTTTTTTTAGGAGTCCACTCCCGGTGCCACTGACCATAGTTACGCCACTGACCATAGTTACGCCACTGGGACTCTTAGTTACACCACTGGTCTTAGTTTCGCCTCTGGCCTTGGTTACGCCACTGACCATGGTTACGCCACTGACCATAGTTACGCCACTGGCCTTACTACACAAACCGTCCGGACTATAGTTACGCCATCAATTGGTTACGCCACCGACCATATGTTACGCCAATTGACCATACTTACGCGATTGGCCTTAATTATGCCACTGACCATAGTTACGCCACCGGCCTTAGTTATGCCACTAACCATAGTTACGCCACTAACCATAGTTACGCCACAGGCCTTAGTTACGCCACTGACCATAGTTACGCCACTGGCCTTAGTTACGCCACTAACCATAGTTTAAAGACAGACATTAGTTAGGCCCAGACATTAGGTACACCACTGGCCTTAATTACGCCCGCCACGAACCTAAGTTACGCCAATATCTAACAAAACTACGATATCATTTTTTCCCCCTGCGTACATTTCTGAGATACAATTAGTTTATTAGGTTGAAATAGTTTACTTAGTTTCAACCCTAAAGGTATTGGACCTCTACCTAACGGGACTAACTCAGTGTCGCCAAGTTTATTTTTTTGTGTTGAATAAGTTTCTATTTTTCTGGGTTTAATTTTCTATTGACAATATTTTCACATGGCCACATCTGGGATAGTATTGGCTATTGTTATTACTCAACCTAATCACCGGGTTACACTCAGCAATTTTATAGCCAGATTTTTTTGTGTAATTTTTTCTCTCCTGTGTGTGTTTCTACGTGTGCCTGCGCGCATGCGTGTGCTATTTCTTTGATAGTGATGTAGAGATGTTATAGTTGTTCAAACCGCTTACCTGGTGTACCAAACTCTAAACAAACACCAAACACTATACACTAGATCAGTGCTACTCCAAAGCGGGGTGGTCCGTGGACCTGTGCAGAATCATCAGCCGGCGGTCCGCAGAAGCTATCGGTATGAGACTGACTACAGTTAACTACACGGCCAGTGCAGTGAAATAGTGCGCCGGTCCCTGCTCCACCTGAAAACTTCCTGCCGGTCCGCCATGCTGAAAAGTTTAGGTGAAGCACAGTACCAGATGACACATTCCTTTAAGCGCATCGATCATAGTGTACGCCACATTAAACACATTGACCACACACACACATATTGTCGTCACACGTTTGAAATATTTGTAGGGAGTTTGTTACCTTTAATCGAGTTAAGATATATCAATGGAGTCATTTCGTAGCAGTTATTAAAGAACGATAATGAAAAACATCCACAAAAAATATTAGTAAAGTATACTGCAGGTAACGATCGGAGC
This sequence comes from Bulinus truncatus, assembly GCA_021962125.1. NCBI lineage: Eukaryota > Metazoa > Mollusca > Gastropoda > Planorbidae > Bulinus > Bulinus truncatus. The sequence goes on from JAGDYQ010000022.1 coordinate 5,523,623, forward strand.
CTGACCGCTAGAATTTTCTTTCGAAGAAAGTTGAATCTTGACAGTAGCATCAGTTGTTTATATAAATAAACTAAAACGAGGTAAAAAATCACATACAAACTGAGTTGTTTACAGGGGAAATCTTCACGCCAAGGGAATATATGTCATATATATAAATGTATACAGAGATAACTAAAAACCAAACTATTCAGTTAATAAGTTGACGCCAGGAGTTAGCGTTGTGTTATAAAGAGATTGTTCTGGGCTCACAAAGTAAAAGTTTAAACGAAATCTCCTTAACTGAAACAAGGATCTTAATGAATTGTTAAATCGATGAGCTCCTTGTTCATCTTCAAATATCAAAAAAATTTACAATACTTGAGTAAAGATATACAACATGTTTCAAGCCCTTAGATCATAAATAGAAGTTATATAATCACTGATCGCTCTTAATGAATGTTAATAGATGAACCATTCGTCAGTCTGTTCACTGTTTTCAATCTGAAAAATTGAACAGCACAATAACCCATAAGTTATAATACTTTAAGTTTTCAAAAAAGAGATCTCTTATGTTCGCCCAGTCCAGATTGTTTCAAAACAAACCAAACGAATAAATTAAATAAACTAAAGAGAATGCTAGAAATGTATTGTCTTCATTTGTACTTAGTCCACTCATTGTTATTGTAGATTCTAACTAGTCATATTGCTCAACTTTTAGTCAGCTGTCGTTCAACTTCCATTATACGTTCACGATGACCTCAGACTTCCTAACTGCATTAAGTCAGTGATACATCATAAGAAAATATATATATTTGTAGCACTGGTTACATGTCCTCTTGTGCTTGGAACCGCCATTGTGAAAGTGACGTCATGACCTTTCACGCTCCACTGGTCATAAAGTCATATAATATTGCAAAATTAAATAATAAAAGAATGAGCAATCGGACTTAACGTTAAGTATTTACTCTGTACCTACATCCCAGATAATGACACTAAGATTGTCACTGGGAATATTGTTGACAGGACTAGGGGCTTAGGATTGTAATTAAATAAACACGGTTTAATGATGCCGATAATGACTTGGAGCCGTAATTAAAATACATACATAGATACAGGGCAGTGACTTAGACAGGAATTAAATACAGTTGACCGGACAATGGCATGCGATAGAAATTAAATTTATATCATTATTGACGTACCCTGCATAAACTTTGCATAGAGTTATATCCCTTAGGCTTGTTCGGTAGGCTAGGTTATTTTTGGTTTCGGGCAGATCCGATTTTTTTCATGATTGTATTTTAAACTGGAATACTGTTGTATTAATTCTTTACTTTCGATTTAACGCAGAACCAAAATCGCTGTTATTTTATTAGATGTTAGTTGTGAGGGTTGTGTGAGTCATACTGTGTTTACATTTATATTACTCATATACACCCTTGGACTCCCACCCCCAACCTACCCTTAGATTGCAGATGACTGCCAGAAGAGTAATGGCCATTGAAGATGAGGATGGAGAGAATGAAGAAAAAGACATAGACTTGAATCAAGTTCATCACATCGCTGGCGTCTCATACAAAGGCATCCTGGTCAACAAACAGGCTGATGGTGAATTTATTTATAACATTTTTTTGTGTATTTTACTTGTGTGATGGCCAAATCTGGTAATGCTATCTAATATGCATTCACCCTGTCAATTACCAACGTACCTGTCAACAACTCACCTTTCACTCAAACTCATTACTCATCATTTCACTCACTCTCACATAATGATTATCATTCACCTTTTCTTTTTATTTACTCACTTTCGCATGAACACTTACATGTATTTACTCTCAGTCATATCCAGAGATGGTGTACTTGGTGCTTGTTATGCAAAATACCTATACTCGAGTACTACACTGGTACATTTTTGGAGTACTTGTACTTATACTTGCACCATGGATATTTTTTACTCATAATCTTACTTACTTGTGTTTGTACTTCCACCTTGGGGTACTTGTGCTTGTAATTGCACCTTGCGATACTTGTATTTGCACCTTCGGGTACTTGTATTTGCACTTGCACCTTGGGTTACTTGAACTTGCACATTGGGGTGCTTGTACTTGCACTTGGGCACTTATGCTTGCATGGTTAGTGCTTGGAACCTCTCTGGTCATATCCACCCTGACTGTTGATTTTTTATCAATTTCTTTTTGATGAGAACCTGTGATATGTATCAGTTTAGTCTCATTCAGTGGTTCTCAAACACTACCCATTATGAAAACTGTTTTGTTTTCTTGAGCCTACCTCTAAAAAAAACATGTAATGTTCAGAAAAGTTTAAAAAAAAATAATTAAGGTATGCACATGTGGATTCTCTTTTTGTTCTTTATGAATTAAAATGATGTCATGTCCAACCTTTGAGAACCACTGGGCTAATAGAACTTTAAATTTCATCTGCATTTTATCATTCAAGTCTTAGACATTTGAGTTCGCTTTTTATTCACCACCTCTTTCTACAACAACCTTTTTTTGGGAAGGTTGGGGGGGGGCGGTAGGAGGGAGGGATATCAAAACTTTAACACACTTAATTGTAGGCAAAAAAAAAAATTCTTCACCATGTCCAGGGTCACATGCCATCATTACAGGCTGACATCAAAGAGAATCCTGACGCTCATTCCATTGACACCTGCTATTATTTCACTTCCTGGCTGACATCTGCCCTCCTCTCAATGCTCTTTCCGCAGCTAACTTAACACACTCACACACTGATAATGACGCTGTAGCATGCAATTATGTTGCAATTTTTCTTGTAATTATCTTTTCATGTATAATTTCATATTTTTCATGTAACATTTTTTTTTTTTTTGGTTTAATCTCAACAGCACTGGACAGTGTTGGACCACCAGAGGGCAGAGTTGAATTCATGGCTTACCTTATCCATGCAGACAGAGATAATGCTGCTGTAAGATGGCTGTTGAGGCTTTATAGAGTAGAGAATTAAATAATAGTAATGAGAAAATGTCTCAAATTAAGCTGCCTGTACACTCTTTCAACTGCTGTAAAAATATTCCCTGCTTTTTAGAGCCTTTTGTTTAACTCGCTCTGTTTGGCAGTACCAGGTTTCTAATGCATCTAAAACTGCGTTTTGGGAAATTCAAAATCAATAATCTCTAACCTCTCTCCGCCCAATTGATTCTCAGTGACAGTACATTAATTTAAAACATATGAGTCATTTGATTAAATTCTAGTTACTCTTTTGCTTTTAAACCTCACCAGCAATAAGCAAGCATAAAAAATTGCAAAACAACAATTTCTTTTTAGTCTTTGGCTTTCATACTAGGTACAGCACTTATTACTTCATATTAACTTTACCAATAAAAACAATTGAATTACTTATGACACTAAATAGTATTAACAATAAATTAAAAAAAATAGACTTTTATTAAAATGTTGATAAAGTTAAACAAACGATAACTCTATTCTTAGACATAAATATTTATAGATATTATGTTGACCTAATAAAAGTGTGAGCACCACTATGTATCTTCTGTATTTATAACATGATAAAATTTTAACATCAAAATATTATAGACTTTGTATGTTTAAAAACTCTATTAATTGCTAAAATGAAACAAAGTATACAGGACGTAATGTATCATAATACTACTTTCATTGATAAACTGCAAGCTAAAAAAAAATCATTCGGCGCCACCCTGTTAAAGTCAATAGAATTTCAATAAATATTAGTTCGATCAAATTTGGTCTGTATTGTAGATTAATGCAGTTATACATTCAGGTATAAATTTTGAAACTTGGTTTCAATGAAGTACAGTGGCAGCCCCAAGTGTTATATCAATGAGAGCTGCTTTCTTGTTTTTATATTGTGTAAAAGATAGTCACTACAGTTAATATAACAAGATCTAGTAAATGATGTCTTTAAAATACTGATTCAATGGGAGCAACACTTAACTCAAAATGAGCTGTATGCTGCTTAAAGGTCACATTAGGCCACCAGTAATATTTTATAGATCAGTGTTAGCCACTTTTATTAGGAAAACTTACCTTATTAAAACTTATCAAATGGAGTATTCTTTCCCTTGGTAAATTTTATATGTCATTTTTCTCAAAAACATTCTTTATTTAATCCAGGATCGATGGACTTTGAGATTCTGGTTCAGAGGTCAAGCTGATGGAGTAACCAAGAAGAAAATTTTCACCGACTATTTTTCAGATTTGATAAATCCAAAGAATTTACCTAGAAGTAATTTGTTATATATGTTATTAAATAATTAAAAGATTTTTTTTTTAAATGACCTGTTATCAAAATAATGAGCTTATTGTCTCTGTTAAAACTGTTCTTATTTACTAACGGGTATTTCTAATGTTTCTGAAATAAAACATATCCATAAAATGTTTTTATTCATCAAACTCTCACAGAGTATGTTGGTTTCGTCAAACGAGCTCTTGTCTTGCTCCAGAATTACCAGATGGTGAAGAGGCTGGAGCTGGAAGTGGAGGAGGTCACAGATGAGGAGGAGGACTTGCCGCCAATAAGTTAGTCATTCTAATTACTGGTGTACAACTTAAAACCTAATTATAAGAGATGGCTACTTTATGGCTACATGAAGAGCATTTTGATTTCTTATTCTAAATAAAAAGAGGTAGGGTGGCAGCATGCTAGGGCACCAGACTGCCAACCATAACCATCCTGAGTTAGAGCCACAGTGAGGAGTTGTGGGATATTTTCTGGGGTCTGATCAAGGTCTATAAATGCTTCCAGCTTAAAAATTGGTATAGGCCAATAGTTATGGGAAAATAAAAGCTGATGGGCATCTTATTGGATGTACATATCCCAAAGAATGTAGATGGTCATTATAGTTACTGAAAGGAATCGTTATATGAACGAATAAACTAAATTTTAATCGTTATATTTCAGTACAGAATACCATCACTACAGAAAGTGATGAACTCTACCTCATCTGAATACTGTGTTAATTATATATAGGCTCTATAATTTTTTTTTTTTTTTTTTGATATTTATATTATTCTGAAGAATGTAGCTTTTGTTATAATTAATAAATAGATATTAAAAAATCGTCGTCCTCTTATGTAATTCTCATTAAGATGTATTGCTCATTTCTTTAAATAGTATGCTGCATGTCCTGCTAATTTCTAATTTTAACTTTAACAGAGAGCTTCGTCTCAGTCTTCACCCCAGATTCGTACACCTACAGATTTGTGCCAGAAGTTTCTGTTGACAACAAAACATTCCTCACATTCAAGATCAAGGCTAAATGTGATGCCCAGATTGCTCTTTGCGCTATCTATGGATCGGTGGAGCGTAAAGCCTATGAAATATGCCTAGGTGCTGAGGAAAACACCAAGTCTTTTATTCGGGATGGCTCTCTGGGTCCAGTAAAATCTGAAGCTAAGACTGTCAATTTGCTCAGTGAATCAGGTAGGTGTAGAGTGTAGAAGTTGGCAAACTCATTTCCTGTGATCATTTATTCTTCAGCATTAGAGTTATTTTTGTGACAGTTCTCCTTTTTTCATTGCACTAATGATGTTGCAATAAGATCTCCTACTCTGCATTAGATGTATTAATGTATCAGTGTTGTTGCTGAAAAATAGGCAAAGTTTAATGTTTTGAAGGAAAATATATTTTTTGTTTAGTGCCCCACAACTTCAAAACGGTTGAGAATAATTTGTTTATACTGTGGTGGCCAAGCCGCTGTAAAAATTGAAAACTATCCACATTTTAAGTTATTCAATTCTAAAACTGAAAGCCATCCATTGTTTTATGTATTCTATTTTAAAATTGAACCATCTGAAATTGAAGCTATTTTATGGTTTATTTTTTTATCTTTAGTTTCACAAGTAGCCATCCTACTTAATCTAATATTTTCAGACCTGTAGTTCTTCATGTTTCTACTTGTTTTTTTCTTTGAACATAATTTTTCATACAAAGTTTTTTTTATTATATGAAAACAGACTTCCATTACTTTTGGTTGTCATGGGCTAACAATAAAGTGGAGGTCGGCAAGGGAGCAAAGTATGGACATTCTCGATTTCTCTATTGGGATGTACCTGAAAATCGTCAGTTCAAAGTGAACAGTATGGCCGTAGCAACCAGTCGAGCAACTAAAGGCCAATGGGAATTTGCTGAAATTATTGGTAAGAAAATTAATCTACCATTTAAGAGACGAAGAAAAAAAATCTTGTAAAAAATTTTCATTGAAAAGATATTTTGTAGTGTGAAATTTTTATTTTTATTCATTTATCTAAAATCTAAAAACATTTTTGTGTCACATTTAAGATTTCTTTTTTTTTTATTAGTTTTTGTCAACAGATTAAAGTCTCCTAACAGCTCTTCACCCAACTTTGTTATGTCTTATATATGGTTGTGCATTAAATTGCAAGTTTCAGAAAGTCAAAGGTTTAAACTTTATTAAGGAGTGCCAGGATGTTTCATCAGTTCAGACATTATTTGGGGCAAAGTTTAGGCAGCTGGATATTATGCTAGAGTGAACACAGATTTATTTCCTCTCTGGTCCTCAAGGACTCAATAAAGAAATCTTTCTTTTTATTATATCAACAGAAACCCATTAATTTTTCCCCTTTTATATTAGTAAATCATCTCTGATATAAAATACTGAACACCAATTCTCGAGTATGTCTGCTGTTGTAATGCTGGAAAAAGTTTTTAAAAAAAATGTGATTTACTTTTTTCATGTACACATTGAAGATGGTGAGTAGAGCATCAACTTCAAGTTTCTTGCAAGTGACATGTTGCATGGTCTCTTGACAATTGTCACTAGAAATAGGAAGTTTTTTAGTGGCATGCTATCTTCATTGTTTGACTTACTCTATTAACAACATAACTGTGTCATCCTAATAACAATTGATTAAAAAAAATGTCATTTTTTCCTTATTTTATTCATACCTTTGAGAACAACAGAAATATACAATGAACGATTGCTTGACATTGTGTTTATTTTTCATAGGGTACATCTGGGTTAATGTCGTTGATCAACTGTGTGAATAAAAGACAAGGCCAAGGCATACTAACAAAAATAGATAAAGAGACCCTGATTTAGACAATAATATCTAAGCATGAAGCACTAAACTTTACTATAGAGTAGTGAGAGATGCTGTTAAATGTCTGCATGGAGGTTTTCTGTATCAGCCTATCTGGCATTTTTTACATTCATATTGAAAAATATTATTTTCACATTTCGATTTTTGCATTACTTGACTTGTACAACCTTCTAATAAATAGGGAGTTTTTTTTATATGACTATTGAACAATCGACAAGATTTTAGTGTGTTTTTGTTTTTACAAGTCCCTGAAAGAATGAGATATTTATCTCTTAGATCCTATAAACCACCAATGGGATGGCTTTTGCAGTGCCCTTCTTTCACCCCCCACATGAGCTGATAGTACAATGGCCATATCTAAGTGACTAGGACTCGCAGGGAGTTGAACCCACAACCCACAGCATGAAGGTCGTGCTGGAGTTTGAAGATAGGGCTTGCTTCTAAAGCGCCACCCATACATTTTAGCTAGATCTGCTATTTAATTTTTTAATTATTTTAAATAATGTCTTCAAAGTATGATGAGTTAATAAATATTTTTGAATAACTCTTGTTGCTTAGAATGTTTTTCTCTATATATACAGGCATTTCATTTTAATTATAATAACTATTTTTATGAGGATTACATTTCTTTTTCTCAAATTTGTTGTTTCTAAAATATTATTACATGTATTACTATTATTGTTTTTTTTTTTATAATTTTTCATTAATATAATTCTTTTTTTTTAAATTGATCGTACACTGATAGTTTGTAAAAGCCCCTAATTGTTGTTTTGATGATTTTATTTACTTGTTAATTAACTCGGTACCTGCACTTTTTTTATCAGATGAGAAAGATTTTAACCAGAACAGAGAAAATAAACGTAGTAAAATCAAATTATCATTGCTTTGGTTGGCGAAGAAACAGAAAATGTTGCAGGCTTTAGAAGATGCCTACCCTAACAATTTGAGCACAGACAGGCTGTTCAAGTAAGTTTGACTGATTGTCATTGCATAAGCTAATAAGTCTTCTTCGTTGTAAAATAAAAAACACTTCCAGGCTTAGCATGATGTCTCAGAATCTGTTCAAAGTTGTTAGAATAACTTATCCTATTTAAGGAGAGTAAAAAACCATCAATAAAAAAACTGAACATTTGTTCGTGTCATGGCCATAACAATAAAAGCACAATCTCACATTTTTTATTTTGTAAACCTTGGAGGGCTCTGACCTTTAGTTTCACTCGTCTCCACTTTTCACATTCCATGGTATTTTTCCTCCACTTTCTCCTGCTGGGGCTTTTTACCATGCTCATCAGACAGTTTATAGAATTGTGGTTTGACTTTCATAACAATTATTTCTTATGTTGTTTATTCTGAGCACAACCATTACCTCATTGTTTTGTGGGTAGATGCCCTTTGTTTATGGCATTGTCCCTCGGTCATTGTGGGCGTATGGCCTCTCCACACGGGAATTAGAACTCAGTAAACATAAATTAAATTCTGTGAAAAGCTAATAATGATAGCACAAAAATAATTTGGATGATAGTCTAAAAATATCCTTTGCTCTGGGATTATGGTTTTATTAAAGGTTGCTGACCAATTATGTTGAAGAGTTTTTTCTAGTTTTAGAATATTTGTTTCACTTTATTGCAACAAAATACTTCCTTTGATGGTACAAGTAATGTGTCCTTTCTTTCACAGGGTAACTAAAATCAAGCAATCAGACACCATCTCGTCGGTCATCATGTTGAAAGACTTGCAGAAGAAAGGTTTGATCAAAGAAGTGGAGAGAGGTATCTGGCTGAGGATGCAAACCAATGAAGAAACAGTCAAACACGGTAATTATAATTTCTTAGTGAGAGTTGGCAACAGATGTCTCTCCCAACACATTGTTAAGTCATTTTTTTTCCTTGATGTAGGAAAAACTTTCTTTTTCACAGTCTTTTTACTCATTACAAGTAATTCTTACATTGCTAAACCCATTACAAGTGATTCTTGCATTGCTAAACCCATTACAAGTGATTCTTGCTTTGCTTAACTCATTACAAGTGATTCTTACATTGCTAAACCCATTACAAGTGATTCTTACATTGCTAAACCCATTAAAGATATTTTTACTTTGCTAAACCCATTATAAATAATTGTCATAGGATTTCCTTTTTTTTTTTCAAGATTATGTGTGTGTTATCTTAGTTCATTTTGTCCCTGCAGTAGTTTGTCTATTACGCTTGATGGCTTTATTTTATCGTGAACAGAGGTTGTCTTTGTTCAGGAGTTACCAACACTTACTGGCAAAGAGCAGCCGACTGTTGGCATCATAACGACTCTCTACCAGGAGAAGTTGGCCGTTGATGCCATGATCCAGAACAAGAAGACTTATGTCAAATATAAAACTGAAGGTAATTAAAACATGTTCTCATCACCCAGGTTTTTTTTTTTAAATCCATATTGCCAGATAACATTAAAATCTTAAAGTTAATAACTTTAAGTACATATTTTTTATCAACAGACTTTAAAAAATGTGTTCCTTTTTTTTTTAAGCTATAGGTCTGTTCTTTTACAAATTGTGACATAGCTTCATTCAGGGCAGTAAATATTTAATTTACCCTGGATTTGATTTGGCCCTGCCAAGTATTGAAAGTGCACCATACAACAGTATTCCAGTTTAAATACAATCATGAAAAAATCGGATCTGCCCAAAACCAAAATAACCTAGCCTAACATGTATATACAACTAGTAATATATATAAAAGTGATTTGGGTTCTGCGTTAAATCAAAAGTAAAAAATTAATACAACAGTATTACTGTTTAAAATACAATCATGAAAAAATTGGGTCTGCCAGAAATCAAAAATATCCTAGCCTATTATACTGATCAAGCCTAAGGGGATATAACTCTATGCAAAGGTTTTACAGGGTACAGCTAGTCTAATAATATGGGTAATATAAATATTTGTTTTTATAACGATTGGTTAAGGCTGGGATATCAAAATCACAGCAAACCACAGCAATATCACTTTAAACATAAATTTCTTTGTAACCTCCATAAATACAGCCATTTTGACATACAGCTACAACATGTTAATCTGTAATTCCATTGTAACACTACTGTGAAATATAAATGAAATACAACTGGGGTAACTTAAACCCACTTCTAAGAAATTAACAGTGTCAATCATTTATTTCTTGGTCAATGGTCATGCTTCATTGATTTTTTTTTTTCACAAACGAATATACTCAGACACACCCACTCCATTTTAATATGGTATTATCTGATAAAATTTCACTTGCATATTTTCTATAATTTTATGCATGCAGCCAATAGCGGTCATAATTCCATTGGTAGGTAAATTTTGATGTTTCAGAATATTATTTTTTGTATCATGCTGTTTTTATACGGCTTTTGTATATATATATATATATATTGGTAATGGAAATGTTCATTGTCTTGTAATAGTTTACCTCTGTTTTAAGTAACTAGTATATATGTTTCTGTTTATAATAGTAAATTTGTTAGCTAAAGAATGCTATTTTTTTTACTAATGGCAGAATAATCATATCTTTACCCCTTAGATAGCCTTAATTTAATTTGTTTGAAATATTAAATTTAAAAGCATTAGTTCAGTGAATTAAATATTTTTTATCATCAGTAATATGGTGAAAGCATTAATAATATTAAAAAAATATGTTGACATTATTGATAATTTTTCTTTTTTTTTTCAACACAAACTTACTGTGTATCATTGACTTGTAAAAGATAATTATGGTCGGTCGATTTCTCCCCAGGTGAGTCACAGGTGTATACCATTGGTAAGATTGGTCACCACAATGTTGTGTCCACCAAGCTGGCTAAGATGGGGGATACTGAAGGGGACATGATTGCTGCTGAGAACACAGTGACAAGATTGTTAGGTAAACTGGCCAAATTATTTTGTGCAGCTTTATGACTAAGTTGCTTGGCTAGTCACTGTATACACACTGGCCTAAGAGCAATATCCTGCTTGTATCACCAGAGGAAATGGTGATGTAAAGTAGAAGCTTTTTTTCTGTCTGTCTTCAATAAAGTTCCTAAGTCATGATTATTTTTTTGTTTGTTTCAGGAACATTCAACAAGATACAGCACGTTTTTTTAGTTGGTGTTGGAGGCGCTGTGCCTCACTATTCAGACCACACCCAACATGTCCGACTTGGTGATGTGGTGGTATCCACGCCTGCTGATGACTCTGGCGCTGTTTATATCTATTGCTCCAAGGTAGGCCCAAACATTTTTTTTATAATTATTCAATAAACTTTAAAGTTTAAAAATTACATTTAGACTAAGTATAAACTCAAGATTAAAATTAATTGTTAGAATACTGATTTTTCATAATAAAAGCCAACATTTCATGTAAAGCAATGAGAAGCCCTTATGGGTAAGGCTCGGATTTCTAAGACTTAAAAAAAAAAAGGCAGAAACAGGCATGCATTTATGCTCTAAAAGTAACCAAAATATGACCTTAAAGTTAGCTACTTTTCTAATGCTAAAAGCACATGTATCTTATTATATTAAAAAAAGAACAACATTAATTGGCATAAAAAAATATAAAAAATCATAAAAAAAAAATAGCAAAACTTACGAATAAAATATATAGGTAAACAGCACTTAAAGATGTATTAAAAATCAACAATGTGTTTTAAATATGACCTGGGAAAATGCCATGATGGGGTTTTTTGATGAATTATGCACATATGCATTTATTTGACAAGTAAAATTTGTCATATTGAGTTCATACCAAGTTCAAATTGGTTTAATTTGTACTAGAATTAAATGTATCACAAAATAAAATCCACACCATACTCATGAGTTAATTTTTTACTGTGTTGTCATATTCTTGTATCTTAATGTTTTTGACAAATTGTACAAATGAGGAAGGCAAAAATAAATACTAACTAAAAGTCTAGCAGTCTCTAATTGGTCCATAACTTCAGAAGGTACAAGCATATTCAGACATAAATTGCATTTTCCAGATATTATCCTTCATTAACTGAACTCTACTTCACCTTTCCTTGTGGAGTATTAGCTCATAAAATGCTACTTAATTCCCTTCTTACTCTTATAAAATTGGAAATGACATATAAATGTGTACTGTACTTTAAAGGATGTCTTTATTGTTTAATAAATCTCTAATATGCTCAGACCAAGTCACTGCCCATAAAGATTTCTTCTCATTTGTACATTTACTTGCTTTCTGTCTTGAAAGTAAAATCACTGTTTGGTTATTTAAAGGTTGACAAAATACAGAATGCAAATGGATTTAGTTTTGCCACAAGAATCTTTGCACCTAGGGATCAAACTCTGATCAATGCTGTGAAAAAACTGAAAAAAGAGGTCAGTTCTTTTTTTTTTTTTTAAATATTTAGCGATTAATTCATTTTCTGTACCAAATATAACAGATTGAATCAAAATGAGGTGGGTAGGGCACATAGAAAGAATGGAAAACAACAGAGGTCCAAAAGCAATATATAAGGCAACACCCAATGAAAAAAGGCTGAAGGCAGACCAAGAAGCAGATTGTTAAAGGAAGTGGAGAAAGACCTTAAAGCCATATGAGTGAGAGAGTGGAGGAAGAAGACCATGGATCGGGAAAAGTGGAGAAGAGTAGTATGGCAGGCCAGGGCCCTAAATGGGCTGTAGAGCCAAAGGAAGAAGAAGATGAATTCATTTTCTGTGTATTTTTTTATGTTTATAACTAATTCTATTTATAATTTCTAGCATCTATTTATATTTCTTTGTAAGGTATTAATATTTTTAACTGTAATTGTTTTTGACCCAATATTCTAAACTGATTTTATTAATTTCATAAACCAATACGACCGTGAAGTCCGAGTCAAGTTTAAACAAAGAAAAATTATGGGAAAAGTTTATTGAAGAAGGAAAAGAAACTTTAAGGGGTCAAGAATCACACTTTCATCGGCCTATGATCAAAAAGGATAAACTCTTCTTGAAAAAATCTGATGGCTCAGTCATCCAAGTGGATCATCCTAGACCTCTCAGTTACACAGATAAAAGCTACAAAGAAGGTCAAACCAATATCAGGTAAATAGTTAAACCATGCAGATAATGTTTTCTTTCACTGCTTAAAAAAAATAATCATAATCAACTGATTCATGTTTGCATACATTTTATTTTCAAAAATTAAATACTGACTAGAAATCAACTTGGAGATATCATTTTATTAAATAAAAACCATAAAAACTGTTCTATTAGTGGTTTATAGGATCTTAGAGATTTCATCAGGGACTTCACACACTATTAGAACTAAACAAACAAAAAAAAAAAAACAGTTACACCCCACTAACAGCAAATTTATAGTAATGACGACACAAAAACCCATGACTTCTACCTCACATACATTCCATAGAACAGATGAATATTACTCATATTACACTAACAAATAGTACTGAGTGTGATAAATTACTTGAGGCAGAATACTATCCATAAATTACACTTTTGCACTGCTTCCCTCTGTTTAGGTATGGTGTGATAGGCTGCGGTCAGTCAGTAGCGACAACAGAGCCACAGAGAAGAGAGTTTGCTCAGCTGAATGGGATCAAGGCTTTTCACCAGGAACATGACTTTGTATTGGAATCAGTGGAAGGGAATCGTTGCGACAGTTATTTAGTTATTTTAGGTAACCCCTTTTGCAAAATGAGTGTATTATTGGTTTTACCTTAATTTCATTAACATTTATATTTCATCCAGTTTTTCTTTTCACTTTGTCATAAGCAAGTGGGAAGATTAGCATAATGCAGTTTTTAAATTTAATGGCACAAGTCTCAAGAAAAATATAGAAAAGTCAGTCAGAGGTTTAATTAATATTAACGCATGCTTCTTCTGAGAAGTCCATTCGTTGAGTCCCTAATCACTATTTAAAAAATTTTTTTTTACAATAAGTATAATGTTATTTACAAGCTGTTGTACAGCTAAATAAACAACAGCTCTTTACCCCATTAATATACTCCCACGGCTGACTAAAATACTGTTGTTTATATCTTTTTTTTATTGATAGTCTATATCTTTTACATTTTAACCATTCAATCACATGACTTTTTATAATTTGATTGAAAATTGCCCGATTATTTTTAATTTACACTGAATGTAATTCCCACTAACATAGCCTTACTTTGTAATTTAAAAACTAATTAAGCCACTACTAATAATTTAAAAACAAAATAATATGATAGCTGAAAACTACAATTATTAAGGAATTTCGCAGAACTTCTTTTTTTTTATATTATATCGATTTTTACAAAGAATTTTATCAACAAAATATAGTTTTCATCATCGAAGAGTTTTCTTACTTTCAATCTAAAGTAGACTGACGGACTTGAGACAGTAAATATTTATTTAGATATTAAAATTTTTTTCCCGTATATCTCTGACACAATATCTCATTTTTCCAACAACTTTTACAGGTATGTGCGATTATGAAGATGGAAGTAAAAGAGAATGGACAAGTTATGCTGCACTTGCTGCTTCAGCTTACATGAAATCACTGTTGCTGTCTTTATGAATGGAAGGGGAGAAAAAAAGCTGTTATGGATAACAGAAACGAGAAAGTTATAATATTGCTCACATTCCTGCTTTTCAAATCCACTAATATTTCATTTTGCAATGAAGGTTTTAATATTTTCGGCATAGTTTTATCATTCGTTGATATTAGAAATTTCACTTTCGAGTTTTTTTAAATATTTTTAACACCTGGGCATTTATCAAGATGAAGAAACTTATTAAGAACAATCAGAGCCAATGACTGGCACATTAAAAATAATGATTCACCAGCATATTTTAGAATGTGCCAGATGTCAATCTTCTGAATTTTATATATACATTTAATATAGTTTTGATTGATAACCAAGGCATGTTTTACAATTACAATGTGCTGATGAGAAATTTGTATTGACAATTTTTTTTACTTCACGGAAAGTAATTTATGTTAATAATTTTTTAATGTCATCAACCAAGGATTTTTTTTTTATTATGACAGAAGCACATTGTGCTATTGAGAAATGTTTATTAATAACAGTATAAAATAACGTGTATTGAATCACATTTACTAAGTTCAAACTATAGATAGTATATAAGTAATTTTAGAAAAAGTGTTAAAAATGTTGACTCAATGGTTTTCTAGTGGTTCTCAAATATTTTGGTTTCTCTGTGCTCCTATAAACAGGGAAATCAAATTATTATTATTTTAATTTTTTTAAAGCTTCCCTTTATATTTCTTTGCTGTTTGCTATCTACACAAAATATTTTAAAATTTACTTTTGTTGCCATAAGTTGTTTTTTTTTGTATGTACAATTTTCTTAAAGTTGAAAATTCCTGCGATTGATTTATATTTGCATGAATATTTTGTCAAATATTCTGTCATTCTTCTGAGTCAATCAATTGTCATAGCAAATATGTGATAAAGGTTTTAATATTCCATATTTTTTTTTTTTAGTATTTTCAAGATTGTTTGAATCCCAGTGGAGCCTTTTTTTTTTAAAATTGTTTTTGTTTCACTGTCAGTTTAAAATATATGATTAATACATTCTACTTTGTGTTTTGGTTTTGAACACATTTATCAGATCTCAATATTCATGTTTACTGAAGCAGCTAAATAAATAGAATAACTTCAATTTGAGTTTGCATGTCTTATACGAAAAATTGTTCACAGTAAGCCTTTTGCATATAATCATATGTTCCAGGGCATTTTGGAGAAACAAAAAATAAAGTTTCTCAGATTACGAATCTTCTTGTTGATTTATTTTAATTGTAATCACGGTTGTGACTGTACCCTCTTGTGATCTGTTGAAATTAAATTGTTGTCTTACATCTACGTCACCTGTCAATTCTAACAGAAATCATTGAATACTTTCATTCTGTGATCATAGTTCTATATTTGTTCCTTTAGTGATTGATTATATTCATTATTTATATTTTCAAAGTACTTTCCATTGAATGGTTTTTTTTAAAATAAATTTTATATTTTTACAGTGAAGCAAAATCTGACTTTAATCGACTTTAATTAAAATTTTGTTGTTTATAGCTAACATAATCTAAATTGAGTCATGTGTAAATGTCTTTAAAGTAGTTGTAAAGCACATAGCAGTAACGTAGCTCCAAATGAGTTCCAGAAATCGCTGCTGGAAAATACAAGACTTGTGGGCATAGTCTTATCCAAACTCTTTTCTCTTATAAGTTATACTATAACATTTCCTTTAGTCTAATAGGCCATCAGGGCAGATGAAGTGTAGAATCCATGTTTCTGTAACCACTGTATTTGAAGGTATTGTGTGGTTAGCACAGCGCCCAGTTGCCTTTACTTTCCTAAATAATGTCAGGTATCCATTTAAAGTTGTGTGGACTTAATACCGAATTTCACCTGGAAAAATTCCCTTGGTTCTCACAGTAGGTACCACAAACTGGCTCAAAATCGTGGTTTTGCGTCACTGTAGTCAATATTTGGATAGTTTTAACTTAATGATTTCTCTACTTAAAACTGATCAAATCTCATAAACAATTATATCATTTTAAACTATTTTGTAAGCCCTACAATAATATGTAAATTTTAATTACGTAGATTTAGAACAAAAGGTTACATTTTTAAAATGAAAACCATCACCGAAGTCACTTTTTACCGGCCGACGCGCGATCTAATTTGACTATCCTAATTTCAATCTCCGTGCGATTCTGGGCCATTCGTCCTACAGTAATGTCAAATATATCAATGTGTGCGAAAATGAATGCCCTTTACAACCATACTAAACATTTAATTAAATTATATTTAACAATATTTTTAATATAAAAAAATCATAATAAAAAGTAAATTATTTTGTGATTTTTTAATTTTGTAGGTTTTTCTTTAGTATCATTAGAAAGCCCGTCCATTTTGCTTTTAAAATGTTATAATAAAACTTAATTTGTAAGTATGGTCCAAAAGCGCAGAGCGCTAAGAAATAGCATATAACACACATTTTTCACCCATTCTTGCACGACCGTGAAAATGGCCGACAATCAAGTTAGCAACGCTACACCAGTCACAATGAATTGAACTTTATTGGGACTTAAACACCTAGTTGGTAAGTAAAAACGATAAAAACTTGTAGATAAATAGTTACATTATTTGTTCCTTACTCTTTTAGCTTTATATTTCTTTGGAAATGTTTATTGTTGTAGTTATAATAACTTTAATATGATAAACCTCGAGGCCATTTTGATGCTTTCGTACATTGAACGATACCCCTCATGTTTGCGGACACTTCTATTTTTTTTTCTGGCTATTTTTTTAGAGAGATAATAATATTTTCTAAGAGATAACATATTAAAAATTGACTAGTATATATTTTTTACCGTTGTTAGATAGTTTTATTGTCTCAAATTTAAACAAATATAACAGGTCACGTGGTCGATAATTGGTTGTCAATGTAAACATATAGTAGATTGTAGGCCGACCGAATTAACATAGCTATTATTGAATGGATATTTTTTCAATTATTGTTGTAATATAACTGTGTATGTTTAGTATATGCATAAATTCACTATTATTTAAGTTAGAATCATTTTTAAATGTCATAATTATCCTTATCAGACGGTGTACAACTCAATACTTTATAGAAGGTTTCTGTGCTAGTTGGAGGGATACCTTTATTGCCTTGTCTACTAGACTAGTAATACATGACTTCTTCAACTCTGGTTTTGAAAGAGGAAAATGGCAAGTCATGGACTCATGTAACTGTTACGCCTGTATTTTTTTTATTAAAATATTTCTTAGCCACTCATGCGTTTGTATTATTATTAAGTATCTTATTATTAATATTAGTTCAGTTTGAGTATTATTGACGCTTGAACATCTTTTAGCTTTAATTAAACATGGTTCTCACAAATCCAAAAAAAAAAAAAAAGAACTGGTAATCAAGTTAAGTAACACATAGAAAAGACTTTTATGTGTTTAAATACCATATCAGCAGTATATTATGTAACTTATTTGGACCAATTTTGAATGTGGGTTATATATTTTAAAGCCTTGCAACTTTTAGAGTGAATAAGAGAAATATACACAGTCCCCTGAAGGAGTCTGTTCTTTCAAAACTACAGAGATTAACTAATGAACTTTTCATTCATTTTTTTTATTTATTATATTAAGTAAACAACAGACTTTCAAACTCTTGATAAACAAATAATAACAGAGAAATAGATGAAAACATAATAAAACATTTAAAACAAATAAAACTTTTAATGGTAGGGTAAGCCCTCGTAAATAGGTGGTTGTGGGGCCGGGCACCCCCCCCCGGTTAGGAGTGGAGTGCCCCCCCCCCGCTTAAAAAAGAAGAAAAAGAGGAAAAAATATAGAAAAAGTAAAGGTGCCCCTTGCTGGGTATTGGTGCCTCCCTGCTTACTTTGACCTGGCTACGGGCCTGGGTAGGGTCAATAATTGAAAAAAATGTCCTTGATGAAATAGTAGTACTATATCAAGAAGAAATTAGAGTTAAAATCACTAAATGATCAACAAAACAGTACATTATCTCTAAGTAAGCATGAATTGAAACTTAAAAGTAAAATTACTTAAATTTCGAAAGTTGCAACTTATTTAGGGTGAGCTCCTGTAGTGGTAAAATGCGTAAATTATTTGTTAGCTGCCTCCATGACTTATGAAATAATTAGAATATAATTGAAATGTATGCATCTAATGTTACGGTTACTATTGTTACTAATATAACTTTTCAAATAATACTTAATAGTGGATTTTTCCCTAATGAAAAGTATTTTTATTGATTTTTATAACATGCATGGGTTTATCCGTCCCTGTACTGTATATATAAAAGTAATTGGTCTAACGACTATTTTATAGTTAAGAACTATGTATATCCTACATTTTCATATATAAATGTTGAATATATACATAACAGTTCTTTTTTTGTGAATTTTTGAAAATGACAAATTTTCTTGTTTTTTATTACCCCACCTATTTCTAACCTTTATTATATTAATCATAAATAATCTTAAGATATTATGACTAATTGAATGTATAGAGCTTAAGTTACCCTACATATTGATGTAATTAGTTCTTATGTGTGTTGATTACAAATTTTATTATGATTTTTTGAAATGTCACGAATTTTGAAAATTTATCTCCCTTTTTATTTTTTCTAAAAAATGATGAAAACCCATTTTCAGTGCTATAAATTTTAATGATATTATAATTTTACACCTTTGAAAAAAATTGAGTTTATTCTATGTATATTTGTGTTTGTATTGAATGTAAATGATTTGGTGTACATGAAATACTTTTGCAGATAACGCTTGGCAAAAATGGCACTTTTGAAGGTGTTGTGAAAAAATGAAAAAGTCACATTTTCAAAAATTTATATCTCTCAAACTATTTGAGCTATAGTAATAAATTTGATGTCCACCATCTTAGATTCTCGAGTTCTTGCAATATTCATGTTGAAAAAAGCTGTATACCCATTTTAAAAAATCAGTTTGTGGTACCTACTCACAGAGGATCAAACATGGGGGTGTCAGGTGGACAGTCAGTAAAATACACAGACTAAAAGAGCAGTCCTTTTGTTTCATTGATTTGAAATATCAAATATTTACTGTGATGTCACCACATTGGATCAGATATAGAGACATTTACTTCATATATCTATTCAGCTCTAAAATATGTGTATCACTAATAACAGCTTGATTTAGGACAGCTGTTGAAATCCAAGAAAAATATATTAATCTAATTGTATTAATTGTTTATCTTGTATTATTTTTTTTTACAATTGTTATCTTTCTTTAGTCATCTGTTAATTTTTTTTTGTGTGAACTACTAAATGTAAATCTGTCATTGTTTAGTGTAAATCTGTCATTGTTTTTGTCTTACGTAATTTAATTTCAATTCTTGACCGCTTAGTTCTTAAGTTTAGCTTAAAGCTTGCAATAGGACTTTTTTTTCTTCTAGTTTTTGTTTTCATTTCTTGCTGAGTTGTGAATATATAAAAAACTGCCATGAATTTTACAAAGTAAATAAAATTATTCAATACAAATTTTTATTTCAGTCTTATGATTTTTTTTGTATAAGTTAAATTCAGAATCATTTCATCATAATTTCATGTATGCTCGGAATGGATCTGAATACAGCTGACATTTCTTTGCTTGATTATAGAACAAGTTCATGTGCTAAGAAGTGATGGGCCTGAATCCTAACAAAAAATGTGTTGTGGTATTTTGCTTAGTGAAAGTCTTGTATAGTGTTTAGAGCCACCTATAACCTAAGAATTGGTTTGGCTAATTATTCTATATTTATAATATAATTCCATATTTGGAATATAATTCTATATTTATACATGTAACTATTTCTTCTGTAGTTGGTCCTTTATTCTTTTCAATTTTAAATATAAAATTTTCCTCAGCCGCCCTTACCTCAATTTCAAATATACTGACGTCAATATCCAGTATCATTTATTCCTTCAGTCTAATACCATGGACATTTGCACACAAAAAATAATTTTCATTTTTTTAAATATTATTTAAAATTTTATTGAAATCTAATTTTTATTTTTAAAGAATTTTAACAAAATTATGAATAGTGTGAGACATAGTTTTATTTTATTTTTTCCTATATATATAAAAATATAAGAAACTTTGAATGTAATGGCAGACACAATATCAAGTCTTCGTAATGGGTAAAGAGTTTTGCATCTGACAACATCCAAATATCATGATGATTAAGTTGTAGCAAATAACTGCAGTTTCCTGAATCTATATGATAGAAGCATACAAAATATCATGTATTCTAAATCATTACTTGATGTAAACGATTAGTTCAACAGAGTCAGCTACAGCATCAGGTTCACTGTCAACTCTCTGTAACAGTGAATTGAACAGGGAAAAATACATAAAATTCAACATCTTTTTTAAAATCAGTGCCAGTTAATCCAATACTTCTTGTGTCCTAAACATCATAATCATTGTAAACTTTAAACTATGTATATGTCTAGTTAACATAGTCACCTAAAACATGAGATTCATTACATTAAATACTTGTCATCAATGGAATATTGTGTTGACAACTCTTTATCTGTGAAGTAAGGAAGAGTTACCTACATACTAAATCCTATAAACCACTAATGGGAGGGTTTTTTTTTTTTGGAGTGCTATGGCCATGGAGGCACCACGGGAACTTCTACCATGACAAGTGGCAACGTTTTCACCACTTTGATTTTTTTGACCTTTCTACTGCTGCTTCCCCCCCCCCAACCAAACCATTTATGCGTATGTACCATTCCGATTCCCTGTGACTTTTACACATTTGTCCCCAGCTGTCTTCTGTCTCCCTGTTCCCCAATATTTCCTTACATCTACCCAATAAATGGCTTGGTCGTCTGGTTCGACTTCTGATAAGAATACTTTAAGTCTTGTTTTAAGACCCTGCTATATTTCCCGCCGTGCCTCCAATGACATTGAGAAGGTGGTGTGGGGGGAAGAAGGGCATCATAAAAACAGTAACAGGTTTGCTGCATTCGAATGAAATGAACTGTCCATGTTTAAATACTGTATAATTAATAACACAGACACAGGCACGCCGAGAGGGGGGGGCAGGCGGGGTCATTGCCAGGGGGCCCGCATCTGTAAGGGGGCCCGACCGCCCTGACCATGTCAATTTTTTCACGATTCATTGTTTATTAAGGAGCCCGCAATGATGTCCTGCCCTGGGGCCCGTGTTGGCTCTCGGCGCCCCTGCACATACACACTCGCATCCCAACATGCAACAATCAATTGGTTTAAAAAATACAGAGTAACCATCATTCAATAAATAGACCATTCACGGTACATTGGTTTACATTTTGTGTGCCTATGGCTGTAACAAGGTTCGGTAACTAAGACACAGTCGATAGTGATCAATTTTTTTCCATGCAAGTTGTCTCTCTTTGCTGTGTACTTTAAAATCTTTGTTAATTGCTATCCTCCCTCCTCACTGATACTGGAGCTAACTAGCCTAGATATTTTTTTTTTTTGAAAAAGGTGGCGATGGCTCAATGATTCACCAAACAAACATATTTTAACCTATTGCCAACTCTCCGAAAAATCAATATTAAATGGATTATCAAGGTCCCAAGTATTGCTTGGCGGTGGTCCTGTGAGAGCAGAGCCCCCCCCCCCCATAATTTCCAATACTTTTGTCTAGGACACAAAGTGCGGCCCTGAGTTAGAGGTAAATGTTTTGGTGTGACTAGTGGTTCTCGAAGTGTGGCGGGTCGCGACAAAACTGATAATCTGTTTATGCTTAATTATAGATCTATTTCTCTATATGTTACAAAA
This sequence comes from Bulinus truncatus, assembly GCA_021962125.1. Classification (NCBI taxonomy): domain Eukaryota; kingdom Metazoa; phylum Mollusca; class Gastropoda; family Planorbidae; genus Bulinus; species Bulinus truncatus. Next base: position 5,545,992 of record JAGDYQ010000022.1, read on the forward strand.
CTTGATGTCTTGTATGTAGGCCTATATCTACAAAATATTGTTAAATACTCACACAGGAAAATAAAAAAAAAACATACAGGCGTGGGTTCAATGAGGAGCATTTAATAATTTTATAAACAATGAACAATTACAATGGCCACTGTTCTTCCTGCCTGCCTCATCATCATTACACTGCTGCTGTTACGTCATGCCGTCACCGCTTTCAATTACAAATTACATGTATACGGTGCGCGGGTATATGGGATTCCCCCAAAACAAAGCGCACTTCCGAGGGCAAAGAGAGAGAGAGAGAGTTATAACAGTATAAAGATTTATTTAAAAATAATACTTTTTTTTTTTCAATGACACAGATCATGCTTTGCACATAGGTGGACTAAGGTTGGCTGAAGCCCCCCAACTCGGGGGCCCCATCCAATCATCGTTTAGCTTGTTAGCAGAGACTAAGTGTGAGAAAAGCATCAGAGTTGGCAAGTGGAATCGATCCGACAAATTAGATCGAATGCTGGTATGAAGTATTGATTTTTAAAAGCATCTGGATGTCAAAACAAGTTGGGAGGTGGTTGATAGCTACGGCAAACTTACCCTAAGGACAATAGAAACATTCTGCTGTCGCCAAGACAAAATTGTGGGCGATTCCATTTTTTTAAAAATTTCCTGCCAGACGAAAGCAGCAGCAGGATAGTTATAACAGCAGGTAAGTCAATGTAAAAAGTTGATACAATAATTTGAATAAATATCAACAATTAGTATCAATACTGGTAGTATCGCTCTTTACTTATCCACATTTTCTACATTTCGTAAAATCGATATAAAAAATCCAATTAAACATTGTGAGTGTGTTCAGGGCCGGATTTAGACTTGATAAGGCCCTGAGCTATTTGAGATATGGGGCCCTGTATAAATCCAGATATTATATGTCAGTGCCAAATATTTAAGTATATGTGACAATTTCTCACTTGGGCAATTTTTTTTTGGGGGGGGCCCAAGAAAACAGAGGCCCTAAGCTGTATCTTATATAGCTTATACGTAAATCCTGCTCTGGCTGTGATGCATTTTATTTTAGTGGCGATTAAATGTTCCCCTTAATTTTTATTTATATTCTTAACTTGTCAGTAAATACATTTTATAAGGGCGATAGAAATATTGGAATAAGTAATCTAGTTGGTAAGGAGGTGGGGGGGGGCTATTAACCTGATGGCCCGGCCCTAGTGAAATTCGGCTAAATGCTCCCCCGCCCTCTCCTTTCCCGCTCTCCCCTTCCCCGCCCACCCAAGTTTGAATAGGTACCTGGCTTTAGTGGTGGAAGTAAAGTAAAGGCTGTTGGGTTCTTTTTTTTTCATAACATGTAGCGGTTACAGAAACAGATAGGCGCTACATTTTTGCACTTCATCTGCTCCAAAGGGCGTTAAGCCACCTGAAAATATGGCGCCCCCGAGAAACTCTGACAACTGGGGCATCTCTCCTCCCAATTAATAATAATAATAAGAACATATTTCAAAATCTTTGTAGCCCAAAAGGTTGCGGGCCCCTAATATATTGCACACACCCAGTGGCGCAACAAGGGGGGTGGTGGGCAGGGGGGCTTGTGCCCCCCCCCCGACCAAATCATCAATACATATTTTACTATATAAAGTTACTAAAAAGACTGTCGAACTGTCTTTTTCTATATGTGAGCCCTCCCCCTCCCAGCATTTTTTGCTGGTTGCGCCACTGTCCACACCCTCGCGGCGGCCTTGCCATAAAGGAACTACAATTTTCTTCCTTGCTATGCTTCAAAAAGATTATACTTACCCCTCCCCCCTCCTTTCCCAATGGCTGTTAACGTATCTTTACATTTTCTACACCAGAAATCAGCATCATGTTGACAAACAGATCACGTCGAAGTGACGATTACTACGAAGACAGACGTGGCATTTCTCTCAGCACTCGAAATATCGGAACCGATTACGATTTAGAGCTAGGCGGTGACGGAAGGGAATCGTCAATTAAACAAGATGTCGATTCCCCTCGAGAAAGGTACTCGGACCACGGGGACGATCGTGATTATGACGATGAGGACGGCATGTCGAATTCGACCGAGGGGAATGATGACGTCGGATATGACTACAGATACAAGTACGTTGTGACGTCATGTGCATTATTTAATATGTGAAATCTCCTCCTTCCCCCAAGTCCACTCCATGTTAATATACCATTCTAAGGTTTCTGCAAGGCTCTAGGAAATGGAGTCTGGTTGGGCTTTGATGTCCAGGCGCTTACTTTAATATTGGGCTGGCTGAGCATTTCATCGGGGATGGACCACGAGTAAAAATGAACCCACCATCATTTATTTGCCAAGGGGACCAATCAATGATGTACAACGGTCGGTTGAGTCCCTGATCGCAGACGAAAATATTGGGTCCCCTATAAAAGACTGACATCTAAACGGGTATTAATTCCGTATAAATTTAGACAATTTGTGGACTAGACGCGAACTCGGTCTGCCCATCGTTAAATGCGCCACCGATGCCACCGACTGTTCTGCGCATGACCGTGTATACCCAATAGTCTCGACTTCAGCAATATGTGTATCTGAAGCAGAGCCAATTTTCAGTACTTGAGAATGGGGCTTAGGAAAACTTCCGAAACCGGGGCGTGCTGGCTCAAAAATGCCCAAGACAAGCCGTGATAATTAGGACCACAAAAGTGAAGCAGTTTTCCAACTAGCTTTGGTCGGTTTCCCATAAGCGCAAGCGAGATTTCCGCTTTTAAAGTATATGTAATCAGTTAAGTAACGAGTCAAACATTATATAAAATAATAAATGAGGTGAATAGTGTTATATAGGCAAACTACGGCCCGCGAGCCGAATACGGTCCGCCAGACAAATTATTCCGGCCCGCCACTTGTTTCAGAGTGAAGCACGGCATTGTGTCAATTCAAGTCAAACACTCCATCCATCAGACTGAAGCACGCCATTATGTCAATTCGTGTCAAACACTTCATCCATGTGTTCATGGTCCGGCCCGCCGATCAAATGTAAGAACCCAATGTGGCCCGGGACTCAAAAGTGTGCCCACTCCTGTTCTAAGTCAAAGGTATCTGTCAAAGCCTTATTAGTATTAGACGTAAAAGGAATTATACTAGAAGGTAGTGGAGGCCCCAGGCGGCAGTCTTTTATTTTGTCTATCCTTGAAATCGGCCTTGTCTATCCTTGAAATCGGCCTTGTCTATCCTTGAAATCGGCCTTGTCTATCCTTAAAATCGGCTTTGTCTATCCTTGAAATCGGCCTTGTCTATCCGTGAAATGGGCCTTGTCTATCCTTGAAATCGTCCTTGTATATCCTTGAAATCGGCCTTGTCTATCCTTGAAATCGGCCTTGTCAATCCGTGAAATCGGCCTTGTCTATCCGTGAAATCGGCCTTGTCTATCCTTGAAATCGGACTTGTCTATCCTTGAAATCGGCCTTGTCTATTCTTGAAATCGGCCTTGTCTATCCTTGAAATCGGCCTTGTCTATCCTTGAAATCGGTCTTGTCTATCCTTGAAATCGGCCTTGTCTATCCTTGAAATCGACCTTGTCTAGCTTTAATTGGGGGGGGGGGAGGATAAGGGATTCTGAATTATGATGACCTTCGAGGATTCTTTTAAGTAAATCTTTTGTATTAAAAGTGATGAGGCTTTTGTGCATGTTTTCTATATTGAGAGGTTTTTTTTCATATAGACAGACAGCTTGCTAGACATACGGATAAAGTAATAAGTATGTCAGACTGACAGACAGGAAGATAGATAGACCAAGTAAAATTATGTATTCTGGACTGGTTAATGTATGGTTATGGGAACGCGATGGATATATATACTGTGAAATGATACCACTTGAAAATGAACATGGGAGAGAGTGTGTGTGACTGTGTGTGTGTCACAGTGTGTGTGTGTGACTGTGTGTGTTTGACTGTGTGTGTGTGACTGTGTGTGTGTGTCACAGTGTGTGTGTGTGACTGTGTGTGTGACTGTGTGTGTGTGTCACACTGTGTGTGTGTGTGTGTGTATATGTGTGTGTGTATCAAGCAGGTTTCAACAATCAATCAATAATTCAATTATTGCGACTATCTCCATCTCCGTTGGATGAACAGTGGGTGTCACAGTCTGTGTGTGTGTGTGTGTATGTGTGTAAGGGTGTGTGTGTGTGTATGTGTGTTTGTGTGGGTGTGTGTGTGTGGGTGTGTGTGTATGTGTGTGTGTGGGTGTGGGGGTGTGTGTGTATGTGTGTGTGGGTGTGTATGGGTGTGTGGGTGTGTGTATGTGTGTGTATGGGTGTGGGTGTGTGGGTGTGTGGGTGTGTGTATGTGTGTGTGGGTGTGTGTGGGTGTGTGGGTGTGTGTATGTGTGTGTGTGTGTGTGTGTATGTGTGTGTGGTTGTGTGTGGGTGTGTGGGTGTGTGTGTGTGTGTGTGGGTGTGTGTGTGTGTGGGTGTGTGTGTGTATGTGTGTGGGTGTGTGTGGGTGTGTGTGTGTGTGTCACAGTATGTATGTGTGTGTGTGTGTGGGTGTCAATATTGTCTCCGACCACACGGTCGCTATCTGACGTCAGGTCCTTGTTTCTTAGTGGGGCGTGGAGGGGGGGTCATTTAAGAATCAAGCCCCGTGTAGGGGTTGGGTATTAGATTTATTATTAAACAATGAGCTTGTATACTAGGTGTATACTAGGTGTGTACTAGTAGGTGTGTACTAGGTGTGTACTAGGTGTATACTAGGTGTGTACTAGGTGTATACTAGGTGTGTACTAGGTGTATACTAGGTTTGTACTAGGTGTGTACTAGGTGTGTACTAGGTGTATACTAGGTGTGTACTAGGTGTATACTAGGTGTGTACTAGGTGTGTACTAGTGTATACTAGGTGTGTACTAGGTGTGTACTAGGTGTATACTAGGTGTGTACTAGGTGTGTACTAGGTGTGTACTAGGTGTATACTAGGTGTGTACTAGGTGTATACTAGGTTTGTACTCGGTGTGTACTAGGTGTATACTAGGTGTGTACTAGGTGTGTACCAGGTGTGTACCAGGTGTGTACTAGGTGTGTACTAGGTGTATACTAGGTGTGTACTTGGTGTGTACTAGGTGTGTTGTTCTATGGTGCCCTTCTTTCATCCCCACCAGAACCGATGGTGCGATGGCCATGGAGGCACCACGTGAGATATAGTGGGGACTTTAGCCAGTGCCCTCAGAAATGAATCGAGGTGGCATTGCATTAGCCATGACATGAAATATCCATTGGTCGACCGTCGAGTGCTTTCCTTCTCGGCCATCTGCCCCCCCCCCTGTATATTAGTTAGACTCTATATTTGTGTGTGTGTGTGTGTGTGTGTGTTTAGAAAAGGGCGTGAGTGTGGAACAAAATAAAAAAGGTGTGAAACACTGGTGCATATCTTGAGCTAATTATACACCACCAATGCTAGCCTTGTCATATATTCATTGAACACATTCGATTCTTTTATCCCATAATACATGTTGATGCTGTTGATTCTGCACTATAACATCTTCTTTTAAAATAAAATTAAAAATAGTAGTTTGTGAAATTCAATAAGAAAATGTCGTTTTTGTAAAATACAGTTTTTAGTTTTGTTTCGTTTAAACTTGTCATGGCTTTTACAATAAAAAATAATCAATGTAACACCTCAATCAGATGATTTGTCAAAAAATAATATAAAAAATTATCAGAATTTCACTTAATGCTGCATTTTTTCAAGGTCTATCATTCTTATAAATAATTTTAAAAAATTGTTATTCTCCCCAGCCAAGCCAGCCATAACCACAGATTATACATTTACCATGCAAAACGCAATACAATTATTCGAAAACATTATGAAACTAAAAAGGTAATAATCGAACGAAAATTATTTCATTTTCCGTTATGATGTCATCAAAACATAGCAACGCTTAAAGCGGTAACAAGATGTCTAACGTTACCGAATTTGAGCTTGAAAAACTACGAGCTGAATTGCAACAAGAAAGACAGATGAAGTACGCAGATAAATTTATACCTATATCCAGTGATGACTGCTTAATTCACTAGTATTCAGCTGTTAGTCTCAGAAGCTTACGGCTAATTTAAAAATAAATTATCAAAATAATTTAATGACATTTAAATTTAAACGTTACATATAATGGTTTCTTAGATTAGACTGCCACTTTAAACTTTTGTAAGCCAATGTCTTAGCCGCAATGTTGTGTGAAGGTCTTTAAATATTTAAACTTTGAATAGGACCTAAACATTGATGCGCAACTTAATATAATTGTCCTACAAATTCCCAATATCTTTTGACTGCTTTTTCAGGTGACATGGCTTTTCATACTTTGATTTTATTAATAATAATAGTAATAGTTTTCCCTTGCTGTTTAATTAACTCATACCTAGCATGACCTGTAATGTATATGATACTATTCATGTTTAATGTTTTTGTCAAAATGGAAATTAAGACTACTATTTTACTAGTGTAATTAACTAATAGTAGTGCTTGTATTTGTACCTTCCTTGGGTACCTGTACTCGTATTAAGAGCATATTTTAAGGAATTTTGACTGTGACATTATGGGAGGAGAAATTTGAAAGAAAAAAAGACATAATTCACCACATAATTAATAATAAAAGTCATGGCAAAATGTAGTATAAACATGTCATTCCCTAATCTGATTAGCCTAATCTGTTTGAGTCAAACTTGAGAAGTAGAGTTGATAAGAAGTTTGAATAAAAATCAATCAGTTGTTTGCACTCAAAATCAATGAAAATTACCTAATTTGATACTTTAATTCCTGCAGAGAAATGCTTGATCAATCATCAGCGGAACTCAGGGCGACTATTGAAGACTTGGAAAAACATTATGATACTATTGATAATGAAGGTTAATATATTTTTATTTATGCATACATCATAGGTGTACAAGAATGCAAAAATTATGTTTAGTCAGTTTAGATATTGGAATGTTGAAATCCCTAATTGTCTGAGATTTAGATCTACTAAATTGTTATGTATTTTCTATTAACTGAAACTGTAAAGCTTTTCATTCTAGTAAAAATTTTACATTGTATGGATTTGAAATGTCTTATTCACATTCACATCATTGACATATACAATCCAGTAAGCAAGAAATGAACCAAATAGCTTATGCATAGGTCCTGGCCTCTGACAGTAGATTTTATTTTATGGATGATTTAGAACTTAACTGATATCCACATTGAAACATTTCTTTCCTGTTTTTTACCACATCTTGCAGGATTAGTCAACGGTTTTGAAAATGGGCCTGAACAGCAATTTAATATTGGCAATAAATTTAAACAGAATTAATTGAAGGAAATTAAATAAGGGCAGTACTCAGTTTTCAACAAAAATAAGCAGTAATATAATACAAAAAATAAATATGTAGATTTGTTTATTTTGGAAATTTTTTTTTATAGCTTATGATAAATAATACCTCATGCTTTTAAAATAGGAAATGAATGGAAGACACGATTTGAGACACAGACAGAAATGAATCAACAGTTAGAAAAGCAAATCTTAATGTTGCAAGAAAAAATTGAAGACTCAAAAAGAAATCTTAAGGAAGGTAAGTTAATCATGCTATAATTTCGTGTTATTCTTTACCCTATTGTCAGATTTTTTAAAAGAGTTTATTAAATAATTTTTACGAGTTAGTATTTTTTCAAGTACTGGTAGAAGATTATTTTAAAAAAGCTAAAAATGTTCTTATTTCCATTTCATACTATAGCTGGAAAATCTCCTAGAGACAACAGAATTTTTGATGATCTTGCTGATGTGAGTAGTTTCCTGCTTGACAAGTCAGCTTAAATATTTATTTTATTATTAGAGCTAAACATTTGAAAATCATTTAATATCTGAATGATAAAGATCCATTCTGTATTTTAATACAGGCTAGTCCACACATGGTCAAATCTTTGGAAAGAGAAAGAAACAGTTTGTTCAATCAACTTAGAGACTTGGAATGGAGATTAGACCAAGAGTCCAAGGTAAATGCAGTTGTTTGAATTAAAAAACATAATAGACCTGTAAAAAAATTTTTTTAACCACAGTTTGTAAACTATTGTTTTTTTTATATTTGCCTTTTCGCTTGATTTCAGGCCTACCATAAGGCTAATGATGAAAGGAAACAGTATGTTCTAGAGATCAATGCAACAAAAAGTACTCTTGGGGATCTGAGAAATAAACAGAGACAGCTAATGTTGAATGCACCAGAAGGGCCACCGAGAATCACTCCCAGAATTTCTGGTGACAACAATCCTAAAACATACAGGGATGGAGGAGGGTAAGACAAATAGACACATAATCTTTGAATGCTTTAGTCGAAATAAATGTATAAAATAAAAACTCTAACATAAACAGAACAATTTTCCTTCTTACTTACAAATCAAGCACAACTAAAGCCCACCGAGTGCTCGTCAGAGGGGATCTACAAACCTTTGCGAATTACTCCACATGGGTAACAAATTATTGGGGATTATGAGTACTCAGCAGACATGAATAAATTTAATCGACTGGGTAACGACAATGCAAACAATATTTTGGGTTCAATGTAATAGGCTTGAATTTCCCCCACTCATCAGGTATTGGGTTATGATGTCTGCCAACAGAGGTCAATCACATCATTTTTTCATGTAGTTAAATTGAAGACCGACATCTTAGTCAATTTAACATTTAATGAACAAATTTGATAAAATAATAAAAAAATGGCTCAGCGGCTAACGCTTAAAATTCACTATTAGATTTACATTTGCTCATCTCAGAAATATGTCAAATTTATTTGAATACAAATAATAAATTAAATAATTATGTCGATTAAACTTGCATACTTTTCGATTAAATTTTTAATTATGCATTAATTACGATTAAAAAACTTAACCGAACAGGAGCTTTATCTGTAACACATAATTTTCTGTTTAAAAAAAGGAGGAATATTCCAGATGATCAACGTATTATTGATGCAAGATACGGACCTATTAAAAAAACTGCTGCGGTCAAAGTTCTTCCCAGTTTAGATGCCAACTAATACTTAAGCAGGCAGTATCAATGAGATTTACCAAAGTTTATGCTACCTTATGTTGAGTATTTGTTAAAAAAATGTTATTGTTAAGCATTTATTTATGTTTTAACATGTACTGCCCACAAGAGAGGACACTACACATGAAAAAGCCTCAGTTTCTTGAAGTTCTGTAATTTAACAATTCAGAAACTTAAATTTGTAGAGGTTTTTCTTTAAAATCACTTATCCTTGAAATTACGGCCTTAAAATTTTATTGTGTATTATTTGATTGATGTCATTGGACATCCATGTACATGTATCGGTAGCTATTTTAACATTTTATGTACACTTGATACTTGAAATTATTTTGCCCTAAATTGTTCTTCTTTTCTCTGATGTTCTTGAATGTTTTAAATTAGTAAATCTAATGTAAAAAAAAAAATATACTGTTCTCAGCATTGAGAATCATGCCCTCCCTGAATATATTCTGTCATTATTTATGAAACAATTTTATTTTTTATCTAATTCCAAGCTTGTCTGAAGAATGAACTGCTGATGCAAATATCTGAAAATGTTACGGTTTTTAATAATAAATATTCAATGTGATATTTTTAAAGCTTTTAATACATAAAGTTTTTTTAATGCACCTTCAAATATGTTCTTGTTTGTGTTGAGTTTTTGTACTAAATAAATTTTCAATAGAGATATATCATTTGCATATCTTAATAACAATGAAATAAAAATCAATTGATATTATAAAAGAAACGAAGAGACTTTTTTTAAAAATATAATTTATGTGTAACCTTTTAATTACATGAAAAATTTGACATCTTTCATTAACAACATCCTCTTCCAATTCTTACTTCTTTGAATTCTTCATTCTCTTTATCAAGGAATTTCTCAAGGCAACCTGAAAAACCAAAAAAAAAAAAGGTTCTCTATAATTTGAACACAAATTTCACAGTCAAGTGCAATCATTTAGTTGAAAATACTTCCAACCTGTTTATCTTTGAAAGACCTTTTGACTTTGTTTCGTCTTATTTTGTGTTTGACCATTGTGAAAGCTTTTTTCTTGGCTTTCTCTTTATTTGTAGTGCTGGCAAATGGATTCATTTTCTGTGGCCCGTGGGCAAATTTTTCTCTCCCTTCACGACCAGCCTAAAAATATAAACAAATATGTATTTTACTGCCAATGTTAATGAAGGCTTTAAGTTTAATATAATTTGTAATTAGAGCTTTTTTTATTATCTCAAGGTCCTGAGAAGGCAAATAATATTAACTCAGCATTCGATCTTGATATGTAAATTTAATGACATTGATAGCATGACCTTTAGTACTAGACCAGGATACATGCATTATTACGTAGTTACTAACTGCATAATACACTGTAACATTTATGACAAATGATTTTAGTCAAAAGTTTCTAGCAGTATGTTAAAATTAACTTAAAAACTTCATCTGTATCTTAATCTTTAATTGACTTTTATTATTTTGGCACATACTAATAAGCTTTTTCAAGATCCAGTTTTGACCATGATGAAAATATAATTTATTCAACTGGTCTGCTTAAAAAAAAGGCTAAATATGCAGCAAATCACATAAAATTTACAAAATGGTTTTGTTTTGTAACAATTTAGCAAATGTGAATGAAATAAAAAGCAGATCTATTTAAAAGGATAAAAAAAAGCTTTTATTTTTTTAACTCTGGTAGCCCAACTGGAAAAATCAATGCAAATGTACTTGGTGGTAGTATTTATTGTAAATTTCAGACAATACATGACCAATACCGGTTCATTCTAATGTTTTTTTTTTAAAACAATCCTCTCTGTATGTCACAAAAATTACCTAAAAAATTGGTGTCTATAAAATAAAATGTGGCATATTTGCTCATTTAATTTACTTTCCTTCAGTTTTTTTAAGCATGTCCCTAAATGAAATTCTTAAATTTAACAATGGTGCTTTGCAAAAAGGAAATTTACTTCGGCAGAATGCGTTTGATATATTTAGTATTGAAAACTACAGTATCTAAGCTTTTTTTCCCCCCAGTTTTATCTGCTTTTATCAATCTTCTGCTATAAATAATAAACGTTTTTTAAAAGGGCAACAGTATTATAATAGTATCCACTACAAATTAAAAAAAACCAGTTAAAACTTCATGAGATTTTTTTAGTACATACGAACTCGACATGGAAAATAAAAAAAATGATCAAATTACCATAACAGTGGCAAGCCTGGATTCTTTATCGTGTGCTTTCTTCTTGTGAACCATTTCTATATCACCAAGTTTAGGAAGGTTATCACTATAAAACAATGAAAACAATATATTTATTTTTATCTGCCCTACAAATTATCATAGTCAAAATGTTTAGCTATTAGACAAATATTATGAAAATGGCAGGAAAAATATGAGCAGATTATAAAAGTAAACCTACAGAATTCAGATTATAAAAGTAAACCTACAGAATTCAGGTTATAAAAGTAAACCTACAGAATTCATGTTATAAAAGTAAACCTACAGAATTCAGATTATAAAAGTAAACCTACAGAATTCAGATTATAAAAGTAAACCTACAGAATTCAGATTATAAAAGTAAACCTACAGAATTCAGATTATAAAAGTAAATCTACAGAATTTGGATTATAAAAGTAAACCTACAGAATTCAGATTATAAAAGTAAACCTACAGAATTCAGATTATAAAAGTAAACCTACAGAATTCAGATTATAAAAGTAAGCCTACAGAATTCAGATTATAAAAGTAAACCTACAGAATTCAGATTATAAAAGTAAACCTACAGAATTCAGATGATGCACTTACTTATTTTTTTCATTTTCAAAAGCCTCCTGCCTTTTTCTCTTTCTTGCCCGTGCTGCTTGGGCAGACGTGATGTCCTTTGATATCTGCCTTGCATTGATAATTTTAAAATCTTCGTCTGTCATAATCTTGGTTGAAGAAATCTCTTCCGCCAGCTTCTGCTTCTCCGCCAGTTCAGCTGGTGTGACAGTTTTCTCTGGCTGGATTTTCATAAAATATATAAAAAAAAAATAAATATCATAATTGATCAATTCTTTTTTAACGATGTCAATATTAATTAATGCATTTTCGCCCTGATGGTAAAATATTGATAAAAGGATACTTTATTAACTAACTTGTTCTTTCTCTTCATCTGAAGAATGATAAACATCAACCCATTCTCCATCACTGTCATCATCAACTTCACTACAAGATTCCCAGTCATCTAGATTATGAAAAAAAAATATTGTGAAAGCGAATTAATACAACTACATTGTATCAATAAACTATTCAACTAACTGATGACCTACATACATACAAAACAACATGGCTGCACTACACAAAATCTTTTTTTTATCAGATTGCACATCTTCATGTTGGCTAGTACCTATTGTAATGATCTAAATGGTGGATTTTCTCAAAACCAACAGTATTTCTACCAGTAATAAAAAAAATATACTTATTTATTGTAGCATTACTGGACCGCATTTTACCATGTATTTTTAAAAAAGTCAGACCCCAAAGACACAGAAAAGGACGCAGCATCTTATTTACTTAGATTTATATTTTTTTTAAGTTATTGACCATCCAGTTTTTTAATACAATATCTTTTTAATTTTAAAAACTTGAAATATTTTTTTTTCATTGAGTCACATATAAGTAGGCAGAATTTTTTTAAAGACACGAGCGTCATTGTGTTAATTAAAATTAGCAATACATAAATATATAATTTTTAAAAAGCCTACTTCAGTACATGAAACAATATTTATTAAACAAAATGAAAAAAAGTCCCTGGATACAGGAGAGTCCACAAGCCATTCAATGTTGGATTGTTGGAATGCATAGTATAAAATAGATAATGTATATTCTGTTCAATATAAATTCTGTGCTTTAGTATGTTAGTTCTTATTGCACCAAGATATTATTTTTTTTAATTGCTGAAACAGATATATACCGTATTTCCCCATGTATAAGCAACCCCTTTGTATATGCCACACACACCCCCCCATTTTTTGGACTGTGAAGTTCTGAAAAAAAGATTTGATTAGATAACTGCAAGTTGGGTTTTCATAGTCTCTGCAATCTTCTTCACATATAAAAGTGTACCTACTTTTTTTTATGCCACCCTCCTTCCTACTTTTTGGGCTTGAAAATTTTGGAAAAAAGGGGTGGCTTATACATGGGGAAATATGGTAATTTTCAGCAACCACATTTTCAGGTGCTAGTTTTAAAAAAACATGAAATTTTCAGCAGTTGATGTTATAAAAATTACAAAGATTCGATCCGGTATCAACTGTCATGTTAATGCACGTTTAATAAACATTCCACTCTGTTCAACTACTGACCCTGATCTTTCTCTGCTTCCACTTGCTTTTCTTCTTTCTCTGGAAGAACTTCAGCTCCAGGTACAAAAGTCTTTGTGCCTAATTCACCATATTTCATAATTTTCAGCTCTTGCTGTGCTTCTGTTGGTCTGCCCTGATATAGTCAAGTAAGAAAAACAAAACTTAAATACCATAGTAAAAAAAAAAAAGACCAATAACATAATACATGCAATCAGATTTAACCATAATTAAATATTCAAAAATAAATACATTGCACCACATTAGTTAGTTTATTTAAAAATTAGGACTCACTCTGTCTCTTCTGTGCAATAATTCTGGGTTTGTGTGCCGGAAAAGTTGAATCAAAGACCTGGCTGCCATCATGACGGCTGTGGAAAATATATTATTTTATTTAGAGAATCAAAAATCATGAAGAGTGAATATCATTAGTTTAAAACTAGAGTTCAAAGGAGATAAATTTTTTCAATACACGAATCACATGAGAGGAAAATATTCTACCTTTGTCTCTGTGAAGCTTATACTGAACCAGATCCCGCAGCAGATCCTCTGACATGGCGAGTGGACATCGTAAGCAAATTTCTCGCACAGCATTTAAACCTACTGCCATTACTTCACTTGAATTGCGCTCCGCAATGAAGTTGTTTGCAATGGTCATCAGAACTTCTTCCATTGCATCAGGAGGAACGACGTCATGACTACCTTGTGCCAAGTACAACAACAAACGTGTTACCTAGAATAAAGAGAATACAGTATTATAGGTAATTAACAAAACAGTATGGTGAAATGTCATATTATGTAATTGAAAAGAAACTCTTAATATACAGAAATGGAGTATATGGAGTATAAGGACAATTGAAACTGTTGCGTACTGCTAAGATGTAAAGTAAGTAAATGTCATCTATAAAATCTGAACATTTATTGAAACCTACAAGTCCAAATGGGAAATTATAATATTTGCCTACAAAATGTGACACCAAAATCCCAAATTTATTCCAAGCTTTACTGATTAATGCAACCTTCAGTTCCAGACAATAAGATCAATGTTTTCTAAACAATATTTTAATTATCATCTTTGCTAAATGCGATCCTCAGCATCAAGCAAGTCCCTACTCAAAATAATAAGTTACTATTGTAATCACTTGTCAACTGCAGTCCTAAACTGTTTTATGTTTGAAAGATCATTTCTTAGCTGGCTAGTTGGGAAACACTACTCTTAATGACTTGCTTATAACCACCACCCCACACATTCTTAATGCCTTTTTAAAATGCTATCATTTAAGTGTCTTACTTCTTAGCGCACCCTAGCCCTCCCAACACCATCTCACCCAAGAGTAATGTTCCCATGTACACATGTGGCTGTCCTATACTGTCTTGCTTATAGTTCTCTTCTTCCTCACTTTTTCACGTTGCTAAAACTCAACCCCTCGCTATTAGTTGTTACATAATACAACACCTGGTAGAATGAATTTTTACCCAGAATGAACTGTCCTATGCAGTAGAGTTTATTAGGTGTTTGTATATTCACACACCAGCCAGCTGTGATAGTTGTTAAGCTGATGCTGAACTGAGATTTGGGAATTTCAGTTAATTTTGATAAGGGATTAAATTAAATATCGGCAAAATTGCTATTTTCAGAAATACTGAAAGAAAGAAATTCATTACAACAATGCTTTTTAAAAGATGTTGAATAAGCAAAAGGGAAGGAGCCCATTTTTTCCCCAATACTGAATTTTTTGATAAACTGAAGTTGATAATAACATTTTCACTGCATAAAAAGGGGAAACAAAATTCAGTGCAGCAAAAATTAAAGAGACTGCTTAAAAAAATTACCTCTCTCTGATGTGGCTGTATGAACCTTTTCATAAAAGGGTAAAAGTTAAGCAAAATGAGTTTGTGAACTCCTATGAGCCTGGATATCAAATCAATCATCATCAGCTTCACTTCAAATCTCTCAGTCGTTTTCTCCAGCTGTCGAAATAACTTATCGCAAAAGTCCTGGGGGTCAAATATCAGATGAAGGGCAGAGAAGTTGTATGCTTCTGGGGCTGACTTTTTCTTCTGGTGTTTACTGACAGCCTGCAGGGCCCTGTCCAGTTTCTTTTTTCTTTTCTTGGTTTTCTTTGCAACTCTGTTTCCCAACACCAGCTCTTTGGCTGTTTTTTTGGGGTCCTCATCTTTATCAGAGTCACTGTCATTCTTTTCCTCCAGTTCATCTTTACCTAGGAGATTAATTCAATCGAAAAGATACATTTACTCTTTCCAATACAGCTCAACATAAAAATTCACCATATAACTATCTCAGACATATCACACTGCTAAAAAATATATATGAGCTGAAGCAAATTTAAAAAAAAAAATTAATTTATTGATTGAAATAATAATAATGTACACATTGAATCCAACATTACATAAGTTGAATTACAAAACTCACCCAGAAAAAATTTCATAGCGGCGACCATTACTTTAGTTATTTTTGAAAAGCAGGCAGTGGCTATTACGTTCACTGTTTTAGAATCATTCCAAATGTTTCTTCTGTATAGCTCTATCATGACATCAAGAGCCGTTTTGACTGTGACAGCATTATTCTCCTGCAGCATGGAAAACATATAGGTCTGAAGAGCAGAGTTCAACTTAGCATTCTTGTGCTTAGAGTTGATATTCTTAATGTCTGATACAATGTACAGGTAAATCGTCTTCCTCAGCAGCTTATCCTCACAGCGCAGCAGTTTGAAAAATAGCTGAAGAATGTCACTAGCTGAGATAAGCTCTTTATTCCTCAGCATAATCAAAGCTTTAATTAATGTCTGAAATAAACAAACGACGAAATTTAATAAAGATTAAACAAATAAACAGGCAGAGTAAATACATGTACTTAAAAAAAGTGGTCAAAAAAGAAACCCAGAACATTCTTAAATACCCAATCTCTTTAAAGAAAAACTTTGAAGCATGGATATAATTGAGCCTTCTTAGAAGAATATGTCAGAATATTTTAATGAGGATAACAAAACAGAAAGTAGTGATTCATTTCAATTAAAATGAAAAATTGGAAGTTTATAATTTTATAACAGGCAAGTACAATGCAGAAGATAAAATATTATCCTTCAAAATGAACACAAAATATAAATAGAATGTTCATGAATTCAACTTCTTCTCGTGTTGTTTATCATTTATGTAAAAATTTCTTTCTGCATTTCTTGGAGAAACATTCTTAAAATTATATTCCTTATTCAACTTTTGTAAAAAAAAAAAATAAAAATTCACAACAAATAAGCTAATTCTGAAGTTCAAAGGTGAGCTTACCATTCTCATTGTTCTATCCAGTATTGTACTGTGATTTTTAAGGATGTCGCTAAATTGTATGGGCAGGTCGACCATTTCATCTTTATAGCAGTGACTAACCTGTAAATTGATTAATGCCATTATGAGTAAGAATTAAAATGTTAACAATAAAAAAATTATAACTTTTAAAAAGGATTTACCTGAGCTAGAAAACTTATCATTTCGTCAAGTCTTTCATTATATTTTGAAGGTTGTAGTTGAAAGGTCTGCATCAAATTGTGATAATATTGCCATTGTTTTAAAAACTGTAAAGAAAAATAATTATTAAGACTATATTTATCGATTGTAAGAAAGCTTTTCAAAATGAAGATTATTAGTTTGATAAAAAAAAATCATTAACTGTTACCATATTCATAATGTATCATGACAATGATATAAATTCTGAAATTGTAACTTAATTGTTGGAAAGTAAATAATTAAATTAACTCCGCCAAGGACGGTCCCAAGCCCGGCTGAAAAAGGAGGAGGGTTGGTGTCAAGGTCCCCTTGCGGGGTCCCTGCTGTCGTTGTCTACAGGCATGATCACCTACTGAGTTCTGGCCAGCATTTATATTTGTCCCAGCCACGTGGTTACACAGGACGTACAACACAACGATAAATTGAGCACAAACTCAAAAGCAAATACGATACAACGAGTATTTATTTACATTAAAAGAATGAACATACGAGGGCCCTAAAAAGGGCCTAGCTTTACCAGCTACTACAAGACAATATTATACATCAGCCTAATACACATATACAGAATGGCCCTTACCTGAGTTGGATAGTTCTCACAAGAACTCAGTACTGAGCCGGTCGAAACCAGCCCAGACTGGTTTATCCAACCCGGACCCACTCGTGTCGACTTCACTCTTCAACTGATCAACGCTCACTGAAACCCCGCCTCAACTGACCGGAAGTTCCGCCACGCACATCGGATCTCCCGGCATGCGTGCAGAGACTTCCGCTTCACTGACCAATTGCAGTGACCGTGTACGGCACACCCATCACTCGTGCCTTCACGTGTGATCAATAAAGGGGCACTCCTCTCTCGCCCCTTTCCACTTGAATACAACAAGGGCATAGA
The DNA here is from genome assembly GCA_021962125.1 of Bulinus truncatus. Taxonomy (NCBI): domain Eukaryota; kingdom Metazoa; phylum Mollusca; class Gastropoda; family Planorbidae; genus Bulinus; species Bulinus truncatus. The sequence continues at coordinate 5,563,761 of JAGDYQ010000022.1, forward strand.
TTATCTCCCCTATAGACATTCTCTTCCCAGGTGACAATCAGTGATAAGTGGGTGCTAGACAGACTGACCACAGTGTGAACACCTGGGAAGACAAAGCCTTTGTCTATCCTATTTTGTTACCTTCCCCCTGAGGTCAAGGCTTGGACTTGATTTCATTACAACAAAATCACAGAATGTGACAGTTGGGCGTGCGGCTAGCAACCCCACTCTGTTAAAAAAACCCTTGCTACAGAAACACTAAATAAAGAGAAAACAGATATTTCAGTCTTGGGAGAAGAAGGTTCTTCATCATGAAGACTCATGAAGCTTAGTTGTGGTGAAAGCCGAAAGGAAGCCACAAAGCCAACTACCCTTCTGACAACCAGGAAAAAGAGAGAGAGGCCGGCCAAGAAACACCTGGAGGCGAGAATTTGAAGCGGACATCACCAGGATGGGGCTCAGCTGGAAGCAGCTGGAGAGAATGGCTCAGGACAGAAGTCGCTGGAGATATTTAGTTGGTGGCCTATACTCCGATAGGAGTGACGGGCAATGATGATGATGAAATAATTAAATTAGAAAAAAATAATTGAAATTAGACTTTTATATGTAAAAACAGAAGCAGAAAACAAATGTGCACATTTTGTCCATAACTAAGATATTAAAGTGAAGTATTTTAAACCTTTTCTACAAATAAAAAGAAATATGCATTCATGAGGGAAAATAACAACAGAAAGACATAACTTGTAAAGAAGTTAATATTCAAAACAAAACAAAAAGGACATTAAAAAAAAGGCAATGGGACATACATAACTTACAACTTAATATCTAATATAAAAAAAGGTTATTTAAAAAGGTTATTAATTTCATTCATAAGTCAGTGCCCATGTCTACAAAATATTTAGTATACTTATTATATTTTAGGACACTGACTGATGGAAGTGGCTTGGACCAAACTACAAAACTGACTAGTCTAATTTTTTCAATATATGTTAGAAATATACATTAAATTATGTAAGTTTGTCACTAGTAATGTGTGTAGTTTAGTGATTAGACTAACGGTCTAGTCTAGTACTCTAGTGTAGTGTTTATATTTCAGGTCAATATATGAGTAATATGACATGGTCATGGGCCAAGATTGCTTATTTTCTGTTTAACAATAAAGTAAGGAGGGTTTACCTAGTTAAAATGATTAATAATCATACTTTTCATATACTTGATATACACTGTATGATAGTATACATTGAGTAAGCAGAGTGACATTACCGTCTTAGAATATACATTATATAGTGTCACAGACAGTGATTAAGATTTAAGTAACGAAGTGGCTTCGCTTACGTCAAGCGCCTTCTATTATTATATCTATTGACGTAAGCCGGAAAAAAAAAATACGAATTATGTCTTGATGTTACCGCTGCCACTGCGTAAACAAAAAGGGTTAGGGATAAGGTTAGGGACAGTGTTAGGGTGTGGAGAAATATCTATTGACGTAAGCCGGAAAAAAAATACGAATTACGTCTTGACGTAAGTGTAGCCTGTCCGTTTAAGTAATCATACTATGAAAGGTGGATCATCTACTAACCTCATCTTTATATGAAATAGGATCTCTTTTTATTAAGTTCTGTAGTTGTGGTAGATCACCAGCAAAATGAATGGCTTTTGCTGCAGCCTTTCCAGACATATTTAAAGTTCAATATGAAATATTTTAACTTATAAAAGTAAACAGTATATAGATTGCTCTGACATGCCACACAGAAAAAATTATCAATTTATCATTAGTTTGTACTGTAGTCGTTATACATTAGTAGACTTCACAATTGAAGAGCAGCTGTTTTGTAAAATAAACAGAAAAGAAACGTCGAAATATGTTGTTTGTTATATTATCATTTATTTAAGAACCGAAAATTCACTTGATTTTATGGCACACTTTGATGAAAAAAGTGGTGCGGTACAATGCAAAACAGAATGGGGATGTTGGTGGCAGACAACTGACGAAGTTTTCATTGAGATACATTCGCAAAATGTTTTAAATGCTAAAGATATTAAATGTTCAATAAAACCAAGACGTTTAAGCGTGCAAATAAAAAACAACATACTATTAGAAGTAAGAATATTTACCTGTTTTTATATTCTTCCATTTGGGCCTTTGGCTCTGCAGCCCATGACCATTTACAGGCTTAAAAAAAGTTAACAAGTTAAAGTAGTATTTTTTGTGACATGCTGGGATGAGGTGTTGCCAGTCATATTAATGTGTATAGAAAATGCTGTTTAATGGTACCGTGTTTATTGAATACAATAAGCATAATTATTCATAATAAAATGACTACATGTTTAAATATATATATAACATTTAGTTATATATAAATCATATATGTTGTTAGTCAAATAATTTATTTGTGCTCTGTATATAGCATAAAAACATCAATAAATTTATCTTAAGACTAAGCTGTATGACCGGCAACACTCATGCCTTGTCTTTGGTGACATGTCATGAAAATTTCAAATTATTTAAATTTTGTCTTTATACATCACTCAGAAGAGCTTTAGATGAGTTTTCTATATTGTTATAAGTTATTATAAGTTACTTTATAGCCGGTAATTTGTGAAAAAAGTTATTTAACTTTAAGTGGATGATTTTTGTTACTAGAGACAAAGAGGAAAAAACCATGTAGTGGGTTGGGGGGGGGGTCATGTGTCTTCCATCTCCCAGAAATGGCAGTTTGCGACAGTGTGCTTGAGTTGGACAGAGTGGAAGGTTATTGTGTGCCAACCACATCCATCACTATTGTCAGCTATGATTACCATGGTCTCTGGTTATCTACATTGACCACATTTTTTTTTTAGCTTGGCCAGGGGACACCAATGATCCTCCCCCAGACAGATCTTGCTAAATATATTCCAGACCAGTTAGTAATTCACACTGTATGAAGCCAATCATATTGATGAGAAATGATCATGTGACTGACCCGAGAAAATGTTTACTATACTAACTTTATAATTATATCTGTGATGGGTATTATAATATTGGCTTTGTTTTTAAACATTCATTAAAGAAAAAAAAATACATACCTACCCGGGGTAGGGTATCATAGGTAGCTACCTTGGTTTAAGTTCAGGTTAAGTAATTAATTACCTGCTTTGGTCGGTACTCACCATATCTGGTGAGCTTTTTCCTATCCACAACCTGAGGAGATGCCCAATTGGAGATCAGCCTTTCCACACAGGTTACCTATTTTACTATTCATAAATTATTGTTCTGACATTGCTGAGTGCAGTTGTCAGTACTGTTAAATGATTGGTGAACATGTGCATGTAACATAGTCATAGACATTGTTAAAAACTTGGAATCTTCCTTCAAAATATTTGTGCGGGGCCCTCCTCAAAAAATAACACATGGCATTTTTCTCCTGTTTAGGGTCATGACTCATACCCAAGCTATGGCCCTATTTAAATGCTACTGGTCATAGGTTTCATGGGCACTTAGACAGTATTTCTACGAGGCACACACATTTTCTAAGTACAGAGTATTTTTTTTGCTTTATCTTGAGCTTTTTATGGGGGCCCTAAAGCTCAAGCCTAGACGGTCGACTCTCTCCTTGGGCTCCCCTTACTGTATACTAAAGTGCATACTAAAGTTTAAGTCATATTGCGTTTGTATTTAAAAGCAGATCAATAGATATCTTTGGACAATTTTTTTTACAATTATACACAAATTAAAAAAAAAACAATAGGACTATTATTCACTGTACGTGTATTATGTTTATGGATTTTTTCATATCTTTAATTTTTAGGGCAACTTATACGAACCAGTTCATGCAGATGATGCAGTATGGACGTTAGGTAATAACAATTTGATTGTTTCATGGCAAGTGATTTAATAAAAAATAAAAAGGAACATGACAGTGCTGAAAAATTCACATACATGTATCTGTGAATGTATTTTCCAAAGTAGTTAGTGAATAGTTGGTTGAGGAGGAACAGTTTTGTAACGACATCTTCACTGTAGGTACACAGCTGGCAAAATTGGGCATGCTACAGTTTAAAAGTCCCTGTAATTTCAGTCACCCATGCTGCCATGCAAAATAAAAAGACTTAGGCTTTCCTGCTGCTTACATTTCTGTCTATGGTGGGATGTGCACATAAGCATTGAGTATGGGTTTAATAGAAGGTTCACAGATAAAAGCTGATGCTTACTTGACAGCACCTTGCGTGTAATTACAAAGTTCTTGCCCATTTATATAAATCACTCATTATTTTTGAAAACCAACCTTGTCATGTCAATTTTCTATTGTTATAAATTTTTTCTATATTTTTATTAGTCTGAGAAATAATTATAGCAAACAGATTACAATTAGTAACTGAAAAACTACATTTCTGAAAAAAAAAACAATAACAGTAATAGACAAACACAGAAAGACCTTTGTTAATTAATAAATATCTCGATGTGATCATTTCAAAGTGCTTATTTATGGAATCTGTAATCATTTGATTTTTTATATAAAATGTCCTAAAAATGTAATAATTTATGGTCAAAAATGTTAAAAACACTTTATAAATCAACTTAGTCAGGAATGATGGTGGTTATTTATTGCTATGTATGTGCAAAAAAAAAAATGCCAGTCATTTTAAACGCTTCAGTAACTTTACAATTTGAATATCTCTGTTAAACTGAAAGGTCCTTGATTTTGCCAAGTGAGTAATGATGAGTTACAAGACAGAATTAATTAACCCTTGAAATAGTCTTTTTTTTTTCAAAATTAAAATATGGGCATTTATAAAAAAAAACAAAACAAATAAATCAATATTTTTACTTAATTGAAAAATGCATAATTTGTAATTATGATCTATAACACTTTTATGTTGTTTTTTTTTCAGAGGATAAATGTTTGATTCGAATCTGTTTAAGTAAAGCTCACAACACAGCTGCACATTGCTGGCCTTCTTTATTGGTTGGAAAATATGAAGCAGACCTTTTTACATTTGATGAAATGCAGAAAAAATTGACATTGCAAAGGTTTCAGTATGAGGTAAGTCATTGAAGATATAGATTCTTGTATCGGTTTATAAGTACAAAGTTCTTTTTTTTTTTATAAATTAGTTTGAATTAATCTGTATTAGTGTTTGATAAAAATCCATTTACAAGTTTAAAAAGCTATGCAATTTAATACATTTTTTTTGTATTTAAATGAATATTTGTGCAGAATCCTGGCATGGACTTCAGCAATGCAACGATGACTGGTAACTATCATGGTGGTGGACCAGAACTTCCAAGCTAACCATTCTATTAAAGAAACGTGTAATAATTAAATTTTTTTTTATATATTTGCAATAAAAAAAATGCTGTTTTTAAATTTTATTTTTTGAGTTGTTATGCTTTCTACGTAAATCTTAGATTTTAATGACTGCAGATTTTTTTAAATTTGGTGGTAGGGATCCCTTTACTAGTAAAACGTACTATAGGCGGATGAAATGGGAAGGGAGTATTCTTTGTTAAGAAAAATGTCATTTTTATCTGTCTTGTGTACTATACCATAATTCTTTATCTATGTAAGTACACTTCTCATGGACAAGTTTGTTTTTTTTTTATTAAAACACATAAGTTAATTCAGTCAATTGATATCTTCCTATAATCGAGTTATAAACAAATATATTGTTTTTGTCAAACGTTAAAAAAATTAACGCTTTTATTTAAATGTACTAAAAAGTTTTGAAAAAAAAAAACATTTTATTAAGACATTACTTCCAGCAAACTTTTAAAAATTTTAACAAAGAATAGAATGAAAGATAATTTTGTTACTTCATTAATTATGTTATATACAATCTGGTGCCCACAGCCGGACAGAGCAAGTTTAATTAAAGCAAGTAAATATTTTTTAAAGAAATCAATGAAAGTAATTCACTTCTATTTGCTCTAATTTCTCTTCTACCTGCGTGTAAAGGGCCCATTCACATCGAAAATGTATATTTTATTCTTTTGATTGGCTATTGTATGAACTTCCATTACATTGGTTTGACCTTAAGTTACTAGCTCCTAGAGCCCCCAAATATATTTTCAAGCTATATGCTCTAAGTTAACTTTTAAAAACAGTCATAAAAAAAATGAAATCTTTTATGAGCTTCTAATTAGTTTCCTTTGCAATGGGTTTCTGGTTGTGTCCTTTATCGTTTAATTCACAATTTTGTGAGAAGGCTGAAATTCAGCACTCATTTGGATTCTACATGACAATACACAAGGTGGCTTAAGTTGAGAGGTTTAACCATGTTTTATGTGTCCAAAGGATTGAAAAAAAAAAATTCAATGAATTTATATCCCTGGAAAACGGCTTTATTATACATTGTAGAACAGCACCAATTGGGGTTTGACTGTGCTTCAAATTTTAAAATAGGTACCATATAATATTCAATAAAAATGACATTTTTTAAATATGAAAGACTATTTATTTGTTACTGAAAAATGGACCATGTCCAACACACATAATATTTACATATTTAAGAAAAAAAGCCCTAAAATAGCCACAAAAGGCATAACATTAAAAAATGGATGTATGCCTTTGTTTCAACATGTAATAAATTTATGAGATAAAATAATATTTTTTTTTAAAGTAAAGCTGCAGTGTAAAGCTTCAATACATTAGCAAAATCTGCAAATTTAGGGTTATTGTAAAAAAAAAGGTGCAAAGTTCCTTTAGATTAAGAGGGCCATCGGGGCAGATGAAGTGTAAAATTCACATGTTTCTGTGACCACTGTATACAAAAGGCATTGTGTGGCTAGCACAATGCCCAGTAGCCGTCACATCCCCAACTTAAGCCAGGTACCCTTCTGAAGCTAGGTGGACGTGGACTTGAGGGACATCAACCAACTTTCACCATGACAAAATCAAGATTGTTTTTTTTTGTGTGTGTGTTTAAAACTAGGCAGTTTCATACAACATTTTTCTTAAATACAAAAATTCTTTACACCTTCCCTTTGAAAACATCAGTGAAATTCTGATTTACTTACAGGTCATCAAAAATATGACCACTTTATGTTACTGGCACATAATTTAAAAATCAACAAAACATCATCTCAACATTGCATTCATTATAGTTAAAATGATGTTTCAGAGTTTTCAGTAAAAAAAAAAAAGGTAAAATATTATATACAAAGTAAGAATCAAATAAAGAGTACATGTACTGATTTTTAAAAAAATGTCATTAAAAAACTAAAAAAAAGCTTTTGAAAAAAAATGTACACATTAAATAAAATAATATGAATAAAATATCTTTCAACATACCAAAGCATGATTACCTCTTTCATAAGTTTTGTGGTTTTCATTACTTTACATGGAAAGTATTTTATAACATGGAAAACCAAAAAAAAATGTTCAGCAATGTTATTTCCACTAAAACAAATGGAAAGTAATAAAAAATGTATTTACATCTTGGGACCATACACCTCTAAGTAATGTAAACTGTTGATGATCACCCTGATGTAATGAAATGATGTTTAATCAAAAAAAAACAACATTTTATTCATTAACCGTTTTTATTTTACCAAGGTTGGATAATCTGGAGTATGGATAATAATGTACTTAATAAACATAAAAAGTTATTTCACAAAGAAAAAAAAAACAAACCTCAAACAGGTTTAGTTAATTTACAACATAAATAATATCATTAAGAATTTTTTTAAAACACAAACCTAATTGCAAATGAGTTTAGTCGCTTACTTTTTAAAAAAAAATATAAAACATTTAAAAAGACCAAAAAAAAAAAAAAGGTTTTTAAATGTATTTGAAATCATTTAATAAAAAAACTTTAAAAAAAAAAGAATAGACGTTTAAATAAATGGGTAACACATGCAGTGTGTGGCTAACCAAGACTGGATTTACAGCCCAATGAAACATAACAACTATATGTATAAAATTAAAACAACAACCATTCATGCATTTATTTAATGGAGTCCTTTAAATGAATACTAAAACTATGTACAGAGAAACATTATTGAAAAAAAAAAAAATTTGTGAGTACCAAAATATTTACATACATATTAACCAACTAAGAAATTTTTGTGGGGTGATTTTCATTTTTAAAGCAGAAAAGTATGAGAAATGGTAAATGTACCCAGTAAACTACTATATTATAATTTAAAAAGAAATATAATGTACAGTATCTGATTTAGCTATAAATAGATTTTTAACACAAGTGCATTGGATAGGTAGTTTGATAACTATTTGTAGCTACATCTGTAATAATAAAAAATGGAAGGTAGTGAGATACCAAGAGTACAGAAATGTCAAGTGATGAAATCAGCCGACCACAGTTCGTTGACTAACTTAATTTAAATCATTAAAAGATAATAATCAAAATATTTATGTAGTAGAAGCTTATAACTTAATAAAAAAAGTTATGCATTTTTATCTGTAAAAAGATTAACTTTCTAACCGACGTATACTCTTGAATGTAATCTCATTACAAAGCTTCAAGAAATATCCATCTAAGTGTGTTAGGTTTTTATTGTATTGTTTTTAAATTATCATCGAACTTCTTACATTGGAATGTTATGACACATAGACCTTAAAAACAAGGATTAAGAGTCTAATCAGCTATGTACATTAAAAAAAAAAAGTAAAAAAAAATTGAGCTTAAATGTAAGAGAAATAGTATATATTAAAACATATTTCAATTACTTAATTAAAGATGGGTACTACATACATTTTTAATAAAATAGAATTCAGTTTTTTGCATGTAACTATTTGGAAAGACCAGCAAGTATAACACCAGTTGCCATAACACAGAAAGCAGCAATAAGAACCAAAATATTGCGAAGACCCTAAAAAGAAAATAAAAGTTGAATGAAAAATTAAGCAAATTCAAAAATCATAATACATATTTTTTTAGAGTTGCTGCTCGATTAAAAAAACTGTTTAAAATTAACTCTCAACCATTGTTCATTTTCAGCCATTTTTTTAAGCTGATTGCAGGGTGTTTTGTAAAACTAAACATTTTTCATTATGTTATAAGCTACCAAGTGATGTTATATATCACTGAATTCAGAAATGAATAAGCTATTTAATGATATAAAACTTTTTATATAATAGAAATTTTTAATTTTGTAAAATTATAGTGTAAATGATTTTTTTATTATTTTTTTAAACTAAAAATACAAATACATCACAAACAGTAAGAATAAAAAAAAAAAGTATGAAGAATTTAAACAAAATCTTTATTATTTACATAAACATTATTCATTTATACAACACATAAACAAATTTGGACTTAAAATTTTGACAATTTTTTTTTTATTCCACTATAAATGATACTATAGAAAATTGAAAAAATAAAAAAAAATAAGGACTGATGCCTCTAGTGTGAAAAAAAGACATATAATTCTCACACAATAAGTACAATGTTAGACTAGACAAAATTGATCATTAAAATTTATATATTATTATTATAAGTGACAGGAAACACATTTAAATGAATTGATAATTACTTTAAATGTTATTTATGATAAAGTAAAAGACAATTTCTGTCATCTTGAAAACATAAGAAAGTATCACATGCAGAACATTTAGTTCTTGTTTTTCTTTCAAGTTTATAAAGTGAATAACATAATTTACAGTTTTTTCTTTCCTTTGAAGGAACCATTACAGGTAAAATAGGATGATTAGTTTTTATTTTATATGCTGTCGCTGTCGGAACCTCATCTAAGTCATCAATCTTTCCTAACTGTCTAATTAACTCTATTGTGTAATCTAACTGACTATATCTTGCTGGTCTATTTAATTCAATAATATCTGGATTTTGTTTCCTCCAGTCTTGAAAAAGAATATAACTATTTACCCTAGCAATATCAACAAAATGAAAAAATAAAGTTTTCCACCATTTATTTGTTTTTCTAAGCATATTATATTTATTTAAAAGTTGATCACTTTTGTCTACCCCTCCCATATTAATATTATAATCCTTGACTAAAAGTGGTTGTCTTACTTCTAATTTTTCAAAAGTCCCATTTTTTTTATTTCTTCTCATGACTGAATTAAAAGAATTAGCTTTATGCATTGTAGAAACCAAAGATACTGTTTTGTTATCCCTCCACTGCATTGTTAAAGTTTCCTCTTTCCTAACCCATCTCATATCACCCCTCTTTGAAGTCTTTTCCCATTGTTTTACATTTTTTAATTCAGTAGAAAAGGATTTTTCTAGTAGTCAAAATGGTACCACAGGCTAATACACCTTTTTTTAACAAATCTTTTACTAAAACAAAACTAGTATAAAAATTGTCGAAAAACAAACGATAGCCTTGATTAACAATGGAAGATATTAAATTCATTACAACCCCATAAGCTAATCCAAATGGTGATAAAGTTTCAGACTTACCCAAATAAACATCAAAATCATATGTATATCCAGTAACAGAATCCGCGAGCACCCATAATTTCATCCCCCACTTAGTTGGTTTATCTCTAATGTACTGACGAAATGAATATCTTCCTTTGTTTCTAACCATTCGTTCATCAATTGAAATATTAGGTCCAGGCTGGTATAATTTCAGGCATTTTCTTCTAATGAAATCAAACAAAAACCTAACTTTAGTCAATTTATCCTCTGCCTTTTCGGTGTTTCGGTTTGAAACTTTCAAAAAACTAAGTATTTGTTCAAAACGTGGCCTGGTCATAAAGGCTCTTGCCCATAGTCCATTGAATAAACTTTTTTTGTTCCAGTAAGACTGAACATTTGGAGCTTCTATCATCCCCATGTACATTAAAAGTCCAATAAAGCTCATAAATTCTTCTTCACCTACATCTGTCCAGTTTTTGTACATGGCTGGTTTAGTTGGTCCAATAAATGCAGCATTCTGATTAGTCGTGTTGCTTAGCTCTCTGACCAAAGTTGAAGTAAAACACAGAAAAAATGGACAGAGGAGTCAGATACTTTTTTCTGTCTTGTCTTGTAAATGACTCTGGAAAATGAGCTCCAGGAGTTCTCTCAGGTTTGAAGGGTGGCAAAGCATAAGGAGGTCCAGAATCTTGGTCATCATAACTGAAGATAAAAAAAGATGTAGTAACATTAGAAACATTTTTTTTTAAATGAAACAATGATATTTTGTTAAAAATTTATTCAACAAAATATTCAGTAATAAATTAGCCATCTAAAATTGTTGAATTATTTCTTTTGTTTTGTTCAAATGTGAAAAAAAAAATACGTTACCAATGTAAACAAAAGAAAGTTACATTTACTATGGCCCTAAACAAATATGAATTATAAATGAATGTGTGGAAAATGTACCTTTAATTATATAAATAGTTAAACTAACATAATTTTTGTAAATGTTTTGATACCTATAAATATCTACTAATGAATATACAATTAACAAAATAAAAAAAAATTGAAAAAAATTGCCATGTGCGTTTCGGCTTTGCCACTAAGACTAATGTTTACCTTCCATTGTTGACTTGTTTAGTGGAAAATCGATGTATATTTTCAGTTTCACTGACTTCTTCTTCTTCCTCTTCAAGCCAAACTTCATCCTCACTTGAAATATAGTCATTTTCATCGTCGGAAGATGAATACATATCCATAATTCTTTAAAAAATTGAGACGCTAATAAAAAGAGGACTGTCGTAAAAGTGACAAAATGGCGACCATCATCCCGGAAGTTTGTGATGTAAACACGAGACTTTTATTTAATATTTTTTTTATTTAAAATGTAAAAAATGTGTAAAATGTTATATTTTTTGCTAAAATATTCATTTTTTTATAACAAAACATAAAATAAATTGATCAAAAGTAAAAATATAAAGAATTATAACATAAAAAAATCGTCGATCACCGGTGATCGAAAAGCCAATGCTACGATGGTTGAGAGTTAAGGCATAATTAAAAATTATCTCAAATTATCTCATTTATTCAAGCAAGTTTGTCATTATATTCTATCAAAACAATGGCATGATAAACAAGTCATCTAAATTTATGAAATCTCTAAATTTTGACAGATTAATTAAACATTAACCTATATGTTTACTGAATTATTCACTCATACCAGCTTATTCAAATGTATCAATCAATTCACTTTGTTATAAACAACAATGTCAAAGATGCTTTTTCAGTTGAGTGTAGGTTCTAAACCCAAGACACATGTCAATCTAGTGTTATAGATACCACCCCATCCCTGCCACATTTTACCACACCGCTCCATCTCCCATCTTAAAAAAAAAATGACACATGGCATTTTGATCTCAAATTTCCTGGGCGATGCTTGCTTCAGAGAGTCATAAAAATGTCAAAGAGTACTGAACATCATTATGGTCATTTATGAACATTATATTCATATGATATTTTGTTTGTTTGTATAGATTCCTATGGATCAGCTTCATTCTTTAAAATGATTACATAATCTTGTTAAATGGGCTGTGTCATAGAATTTTGATAGTAAAATCCTGATTAAGAAAAAATAATGAAACTTAAGGCTAATGGGCTTCCATAAATTAATTTTTAAGATTGCAAGATATTAACTGAAAATGAAAAAAAATAATTTCTAGGTCATCCAGATGCTATATTTTGAGTTAACATGACAGTTCCTGTGTTTTCTTTCCCAGTTGTTTTGATCTGTGATGATCAATCTAAAACATTCACTACAGCTTCCAGCTGTTTTTATACTTCTCAACAATAACCAGGCAACGCTGAATCGTATAAAATATAACAAGAGACCTAAAATAAAACCCACTTCTGCTGAACCAGGACTGCAAGTTTCATTTCATAACATTTTTTGTTTACTTTGAACTCTTCCCCTTGTGCGCAGCTTTGAGTACCCCGCCAAAAGTCTTGAATAGACTTTGCTTAGTGGGTTATTTAATAATTTTTTTTATATTGTTGAAACTGATTAACCAGCAGCCCTTTTTAAAAATATTTTTTTCTAAATATCTTACCTTGACCTCATGAAAGATTAAGACGCCCCAAAACAGAGAGGCAATGGCACATGGGGCAGTGGATACAATTGGGAAAGAGATAGCTTCAGAGAGTTCAGCATTAGCAACGAACCAGCAAGTAGTTGCGATGCCCCACATGATTCCAGACACAATACCAGGCAGAATGACTTTAGGATATACCTGTAAATGTAATGCAATATTTAATGAAAGTAAATACAATGAATCAAACTATGCAATTCATTAATTACAAAGAGTTTAAATGGATCTATCCAAAATATAGTGAATCAATAAATTGATTTAATAAGCTTGCCAAGTACTTAAGCTTACAAAATATAAATTGCTAACCTTTGGCTTGTTTTTCTGAAATGCACAGTATAAAAAGAAATAAATAGAGCTTGTGACATATATACCACTAAATTGTGCAAAAGTGTAATCCAGGTCTGAAAGTAAATGAATCAATAAAGTTATTTATACATTTGCTCATTTTCTCTAGGAGGATCTAAATAATTAGCTAAGTAAATATATAATGAAATATTTCAATAAGAAAATTACCAACCATTCTGGCTTGCATTGGCATAATGTTCCTTGACATATATGGAAGGAGTAAAGTTGATTCCATACATTATACCAGAGAATACAGACAGAACTGTACCACTGAAAAGAAATATAAAAATGTTCTCTAATTAAAATGTATTCCTTCAAGTTGAAAAACAATTACAAAAACAGTGCTAACAATATAAAATCTTACAAGACAAACTGTGTGCACTCTGTGTGTTGATAAACAGACTTACATTATTCTCTTTCTCATTGGAGAAAAATTTTCAATGAAAATTTTGTCATCAGCTGCTTCATCCTTTTCTTGGTCCGACTTTTTCTTTTTTAACTTGTCTTTAGCTTGCTGCTGTTTAACGATACAAAATAATATTTCATAAAAAAATGTATTGTATTTGATATGTAAAAAAAAATCCGTTGCCTAGAATGCTAGTGAGTCAAAGCTGATTTTTTATTAAATCACTGTAACCCGATGCCTTACCACTGAATGTTTCTGATTCACCAAAAAATCACAGAATCATCTGTTCATGCCCAAGACATTTTGGCAACTGGTGCCCATTTTAAAGCAGCAATGAGAATGTTCATCTATTTCAATAATGTTTAGTCAACCTTAAGACAAACTCATTTCCAATTATCATTTAAGGAGGATAGGAGGTGCCATAAACTGGGATTTCAAACTTCATCCACTGACTCTTAAATCAGTACAAACAGATGAAAGGACAAGCTAGAATACTTACAAGAGGACTGTTGTACACAAGTATATCTCCGTTTCTTGAGTGATCAATAGATGATGATGAGTATGAATTTCTCTGGGACTCATTAATAGAACCAGTCTGGAGAGGAATAGGTTATACAAAGAGTATAGCTCTCATACTTAAATGTGCCAGTGACTGGTTGTTTAAAAAAAACCCAGCTTTTTACTAACCTATCACTATTTTGATTCAACATTGATAGTTATTTAGAAACAAGTGCAGAGCCAAATCTAATGCTATAGGCCAAGTGTTCTTTGTTTTCAATTTTCTATAAAATTTACAAAGATCACTCAAAGCACAGCAAATTTCACTTACTGTTTTTATAAGAGGTGCTTCTTCATCCGCCTCGACGATAACTTCCATGTCAGTCTTGGCACTGCTGACCTCATTTTTTACCAGAACATAAAGCAGGATGCTACAAAACGCCAGGGCCACGCCCAAGTAATTCATAAATGGCTTGCTGATGTTATTGGGAGTCGTGTCAAACCATCCAAATCTAAATGAAAAAAATTAATAAAATGAAAAACAAATCACCACTGAAGCCTCAGAATGAAAAGTCACTTAAAAAAAATGGTCAAAAACAACTGAAGGATGTCATGCACTCACTTTCCACTGGCCCAACCTGTGACTAGACCAAATGTTCCCCAGATGCTCATGCCGAGTCCCATGCCAATAGTTTTAAATACGGGGACAACACAGAGGTTTCCTACATAAAAAAAGAAAATGAATTTATCATGCTATGTTCCAACAGTGTCAACTAGCTTTTCTTCTTTAAAACAAAAAAAAAAAACTCACCTGTAGTCCATATTGCTCCACCAAGCATAACCAAAGGATAAAATGAGGATTGTCTGACTATCTGTACAACCATCCCCACCAGGAAGATGCCGCTACAAAGAATCCATTGGAAAAACATCCCTTAGGAGAAAGAAAATTTCATGATTATAAAAATTTCAATGTACAGTACAAGACTTTCTCTTCATTATATAACATTTGGTATTAAAAATAAATTAAAGTACAATTTTTGAGTTAAAACAATAATAACATAATCGCCATGATGGTGAAAGGTTCATCTGAATATTAAAGTGTTCAAATAAAATGCTGTGTCTGGAAAACTAAACAAGAGAATTCGATCATTCAAAATACTACCAGTACTTACCATCACCGGTGTAGAATTTTTTTATTGGTACAAAGTTACTTCCATACATGATTACAGCAACAAAGGCGCAGATGTAGCCAACTGAGACTGGGTAAGGAGGTGGCGCATGTGTTGTTGATGGTGTTGTCACATTTGTTGAATTTGAGAAAAGCATTTCCATATAGCTTACAGTTGTCATTGTTAAGAATTTGTACTAGTCTGTATCTTTATAAGAGGACTTTTTATTTTTCTGTTAAATGTCTAAATTTTGTTTAAGTCTTTATTTACACAGCTGTTAATCTGTAAAAAAAAACAAGAATTTAAAATTCTAGAATTCTGAAAAACAAACCTAGTAAAAAAATGTATTCCTAAATACAAGTGGTTAATATGATACGTGTACACACCCAAAAAACGGACATTTAAATTTTTAATCTGTCTTTGATATATATAAAAAATTTCTTTAAAAAAAAAAACAAAACAAAAAAGTATTTAAGATTTATATTAAAATGTATTTTTTTTTAAAGAAATCAATAAAAGAAATAAGCACTTACTAAATTAATCAATAAATGTTTTCTATAGTACACTCCCTAAGGTAAACAACACCAAGTACTGCTATTAAGAAAGTCACACGGTTATAAGCCACTTAAAAAAGACTAAACACTCAAGGTTACTTTATTCGCCTGCTAATGGTCAAACAAGGCCAGATCTAGGTTGATATACTGCTGGACCGATACTGCGTAACACTGGACACCAGTAGTCACCTGGTTGATAATCAACCCCATTTTAAGATGAAGCGCAAATAAAAAGTCACGTCCCATGGAATTGTGTACAAAGGGATTAGCCTCATAAAATAATCAGCTCACCTCCCTAAACACACCCCCAGCCTGCCCACTTTCACCAGCTTATCAAGACCGCGATAAAATGTTTTACCTGTATAACCACAGTAACGGTTATTGTCCTTTGGTTTTCAGGTGGGAAAAAAGAATATATGATTATTGTTAAATAAATAAAAATGATGTTTAAAATTTTAGCAAATTAACAGATTCTCTAATGTTTAAGTTTCTAAGTGAAAAGTAATTGGTTTTTCTGTTTTCATTATATGCATGTACTGTTTAAAGAGTTAAAACTTAAACTTTTAAAATTGGTAAACAGATATTGTTGGAGGTGACCATAGTCAACATTAGAGAGAATATGGTGCAGATTTTGAATATTTTTTTGACAAGATCTACTAGTACAGTTTTTAAAAAGATTATGGAATTAAACGTAAAAAGTGTGCTAATTTAAAAAAATTCAGTCTGAATTATAATTTTCCAGTCTTTTTTACTCCATATTTTTTTTTAACAAATTAAGTTTAATTATAATTTTTTGTTACCATCTTTGATGATAACAGAAATTAGAACAAAAAGTGACAAAAGACAAAATAAATTTCAAAATGAGTAAAGACCTCTAGCCATTAGCCAAAATATGTCAAGATCAGACTACTCCAGAGGTATTTGAAGAAAAAAAAAATACCCTGATAACCTCTTTAACATGTGTATAACATCATGACAATGACCTCAGTGATTGATAAAATTCTACATCAGCTATCAAATAAGATTAACTACAAAGCCACAGGATAATACAGAATAACTTATCAGTGGTCAGATGATTGGAAAAAAAATCTAACCTCAGTGGCAGTTTGAAACAAAGCACTGGGAAACGAGTAGGGGGGTTTGTATGTCAATCTAATTTTATACTGCAGAGAGAATACTTGAAACAAGTAACTAAACTGAGTCATGAATTGGACTGACCTGATTAACACAAGAACAAGGTCACTATTATTTGAACATGTCTTATCTCATTCAAGGCCATTATTGATATTTTTATTTGACACTTGAAAACTGAGCTTTCCTTAAATTATAATAATTGACAGACTAGTTATTCATTTTTCTTTCAGCATTAGACAGTTTAGAATCAAATACATAGTATATAAATAATAGATTTAAAGATTAGTTTATATAGTGATTCATAAGCATCAAAAGCATTAAAATTAAATTGGGTATTTCATCACTGATGTTTGCAAAAATGCTTTGATACAAATAACTATTTTGCATGATTTCTGTAAACTAAACTAAACAACACACAGAAACTAATGACAAAAAAAAAATATTTAAATACTACTTAATTTTAATCTAAGTGATATTGATATCCTGTCATCAAGAGAAGCAAAACAACAAAATTATGAAATTTAAGTTTCAATTTTACATACCATTAATGGCCATAACTTGCATAACTAACATGATTAGTTGCATAATTTATAGTTGATGCCCCTCCCCTTCCCAAGGACGGATTATGAAATAGCTGCCCTAATCTACTGTAAAAAGCCTTAAAGTCTAGTAGTGAAAATGTAGCCACTGGCTGGGGGGAAAGTAAGTGCCACCCAAGGCAGACCAGCGCTCCACTCGTGTTTTGACAGCGAAGTAAAAATGTGGTGCACAATGCCAATGTAAAATCTAAGTAAAAGAATAATAACTATTTGGAAGCTAAAATTAAATATGCTGTTTTTTTTTTCAATAAAATAAAGATAAGAGTTTCAGATTACAAAAGACACTGCCATGACATCAAATCAAAATGATAACATGCCAATATAAGGAGTAACTAAAATGACTCAATAAGAAGCATGCTTATGAGATATTTATATTGGTTCATAGGCATAAGAGAATTTAGTGATAATATATCCTACGTCATGTAAACATGTTACATTAAATTAATGCACTGGCTACGGGACCGTAACTACGGTCTCCATATTTTTTTCTCCCAGAGACAGTATATATGTGCGCATGCGAGACTTTATTATTTTTTTTTCGGGTTCCGAAAATAGATGTGCATATTTTTTAGCGATATCCCTATCCCTAACCCTTAACCCTAATCCTGAAAAAAAAAAATCTGAAAAAAAAATTGTCTCTGAGAGGAATCGAACCTCTGCATATAGTCAGCGAAAATGGGTCACGGCCACGCGAGTAAGCCACACTGCCAGCACACCATTCAAACAAAGTTGCAATTTTAATGTACTATTAAAAAAAAAATTGATCGGTAATGTTTTCAAAGTCGCGCATGCGCACATCTATTTTCGGAACCCGGAAAAAAAAATATGGAGACCGTAGTTACGGTCCCGTAGCCAGTGCGTTAAATTAAATGATTAATAAAGTCTTCATTTCATCACTATAGCATGCTTTAAAGTTTAATAAATTTTAAGAATCAAGGACAGGCAAAGAAAAAATTCTTAAGTCGGTAAAATATGACAAGTGAAGCTTACCCCAAACAGGTCATAGTTTAAAACAGTAAAAATGCTAACAAAAATTCAATAATATTGACACCAATAAAATTCCATGTGAATGTAAGTTATTTATCACTGTCTTACTAGGTAGGAGTTGTACAGCTGTTTCACTGTCTGTGGACTTGATCAGCCAGATTACTTACACTTACACCCTACAGGAGTACAGCTACACTCGCTAGTCCCACATACTGACATACCATACTTTTTTATCTTTAATTGAGCCAAAATTATTGAAAATGTAAAGCTTATCAAAGAATTTTATCAAATATAATAGGAATACTGCACTATATAAATAATAAAATTGGCCTAAGAATAGTAAAAAGCTTATATAGTAATATAATGATTTTATTTTCTAAAGCAATCATACCTACTTTAGTTTAGTATAAGAATTACGACGCTGTCGAAAGGCGTGCAGTTCAGTTTTAAGTCAGATGAATCAGTGAGGGTGATCAGCTGACTGACCATGAAAACAATTTCAACATGCATACAGGCAATACAGAGCAGACAGTATTTCAACTATTTGAATCATAAATATAATTATAAAAAGCAAAAAAAATTAAGTTAGAATTATAAAAGTTAATTATTAAATTCTAAGCCTACTAACGTGTATAATAGACATTGTAAAACGAAACAAACCAGCAACAAATAAACTGGTGTGGTGCTATGGTCGCTAAAAGTACGTTCTAATCAGTGTTGCCACTCTAAAAATATGAGAAACCCAAGTTGGGAGCCTTAAAAAACCCAAGAAAACCCAAGATTATTTTCCCCTATTGTTTGTTAATAAAAAAAAAAGGTAACATAAAGCAGCAGTATATAATATAATGTAATTGAATTGCGTGTTGTTGTTTTTGATATTGGTTTTTGAAACTAATTAAAAAAAAAATATTGGGAATTCTAAAAAAAAAATTTTTTGTATTTAATGTGTTTGTATATTATGGCGCAACTTTCTACAGCTCAAGTCCAAGTTTTCTCGACTCACAAAAAAAGTACAGGCAGCCAGTGCCGGCTTTAGGTATATATAGGCGATATAGGCAGCTGCCTAGAGCGGCATTATTTCAATGAGTGGCGAATTCCAGCAAAATAAAACAAAATCAAAAATATAAAAATTAAAAATAAAATAAATGAATTTGAGAAAGTGTAGAATTAAAAAAAGAGCACAAAATTGCTTAGAATGGCGACAACAAATAAGTCACGTGGATTAACGCTCTTAATTTATTACATCACTATTATGACATCACTAAAAAAAAAACTTCCAAAAATACACTACGTATACTTAAAACTCTTTAACTTTTTTAAAGTTGCCAAATTTTAAAAATGTTATGAAGAATTTGGACCAGTAATACAACTATAAATATATCATATTTTTATGTTCATAATTTGGATTTACTTCAAAATAAATAGCATTTATAGAGTTTTCTTAGAAAAATGAAACTAAAAAGGGCGGCATTTTTGTCCCTGCCTATATCACAAAAATGTCTAAGGCCGGCACTGCGTACAGCTGGTATTAAGAACTTTTTAACCGTTGTCTCGACATGAGTGTTTTGTAAAAGATAGTTACAACAAGCCCAACTAACGTCACGCCCCCTCCCCCGGTCTGGGACAGCTTTATGTTATTGAGAAGAGACTAAACTAAACACAGGACACTTTCGGAAAAACTCTAACCCCGTGAGTCCCCAAGTACATTCCACAACACTTTCTCTCTACCCCCGCCTGTCGCCTCACACCTGTTGGTGACAATTTACAGGTCGGGATGTTTCTAGGCCCTACGTTAAGTTTTTCACCCTTTTCCCACAAAAAATGACCCAGATAAAGAGGGGGAGGGACACTTGTACAATAGAGAAAAACAAGGAAAAAAAGCCAAGATTTACAGCCGAAAACTCCATTTCCCAAGTTGGTGTCCGAAAACCCAAGATCTTGTGAAAAAACCCAAGGAGTGGCAACACTGGTTCTAATAACTACATTTGGTAGGGAGGGGACTATGGGTAAACATTGACCACAATAATCTAGGGGAAAAAAATCAAGACAAAGTTTATAAACAATCCAGGGGCAGATCATTCTAACTTTACTCGAATGCAAAGAAAATACATCACAGCTCATGTTCCAGTAATTCAGATAATATTTTTTTTACCTTATAAACAGCGATTAAATTATCTTCTATACATATTCCGTGCGCTCTTTTTATTTGACTTTGATATATGTAATATATAGTGAGAAATTGTAGAAAAAATATATATTTAGATTATAATTATCCCTGAAAACTGAGACTTGAGGTCACTGGGATTGGTAGATATTTTTTTATAAAACCTTTTTTTAGAAGGCTATGACTATCTCTTAAAGAATAACTAATACTAGGGAAAGTGTAACTTAAATGCCACTTATGCAAAATTTATATTATTAATTCATATATCGGTAAAATCTTATAACTTATGGTTGTGGAGAAAACAATATTTTTTTATGTTTTATAACTTCTAAGTTATCACCCTGTTTGTCAACCAGTGGTAGTATATCCCAAGGGCAAAGGGGTACAGGAAAAGCTGGTCTGAGTATTCAGCGACATATAATTTTCATTTAAAACAATCAAGAGTTTGAAGAACTTATGTGTGAGGGGTACCGAGAGACATACTTTCTCACCCTCTGGGGTACATAAGCAAAAAAGCCTGAGAAACACAGGTTTTTTTTAACTAAATAGTCTAAAAATTACATTGTCACATTGATTGTCAAATACTTATTTTAAATGCATTCTGTCCAAACATAGAGGCAACTGATCCAATGATCTTGCTCGCCGTGATCCTGGCAAATTGTCTCATGCACGCTGGTTGACAAAGGCGAACAGAATACTTCGTTTGTATATTGTAACGATATCTCAGTCATTTGAGCTACAAGAATTTTTAACTTATATTGTGTAGGTTTATGGCCCTGTTTGCTTTGAGATTAAAACAAAACCGTCATGCAAAGATGGTGACAGGCACTTGTGGAAGACCATCTTCCTGTCACATTATTTGTCTCCTGCCTTAAGAAAAATCGACGATCCTGATTTATTTTAAATTGTTAATTTATAAACATAATTTAGTTCAGCAGTTCATATTTGCACATTAACATTACAAATATCACTACTGAGATGTTGATTTCATTCAAAATTGTTATAATGCTTTAAAGTTTGTATCCTTTAAAATTTGAAGGCCTTTGGGGCACCGGTAAACGTTACACTACGTAAAAGATATTTTAGGCCGTAACTACTTAGACCATTTGGCAACCATTTTGAGCTATTAGAATAAAAAAAATAAAAAAAAAACTTTTTTCACTCCTCCCTAATGTACAGTGGTAATTTTATTCCATAACTTGGTTAGTCACCCAAAATGTTGATTTGTCACTTTCTTGGCAGACGCCTGGGAATATTTCTGCATCTAGAAACCATCAAGGAAAATTTGTTGCTCCTTTGCCTGGAGAATCTTTCTGAAGTGGATCATCATGTTTTCAGTCACATTAGCCCTGCTAGCAAAAAATTTGTTTGAATGATTGTTAACATTGAATTTTTCAATGTCTGTCCACTTGTTATAAATTTCTTTTATCCTGGCAGTCGGAACGATCTTTGGTATCTTATCATTGAACTACTGCTCCTCCTTTAATGTCTTTAGCTGTTAATTCTGGAGATACACAAGCTCATCTGTAGTGAGCACTACACTGTGGTCCTCAATCAGCTTCTCTTAGTTATTGCCATCGATTTCCATGCCTATATTTTGTAAGTACTGTGCGGCCTACATGCTGTATGTAGTTATCTGTATCCAATGTTAAAACTTGCTCACACTGTTTCACCTTTGCTCAGATTCTAGGCACTGTTTTTTACCAGATATAAAAAAAATCCTAACCCTAAATGCTTGTGATCTGAGGTGTTAGTAACCTAAGGTATCACTGTGTTTGTGTAAATTAAGCATCAGATGATCATTGTTAAGCTTTTTATTTTTTTGTTTCCTAAAAATTATTGGCACAAAATGTATTTTACACAAATATTGTGTCAAGCCAGACAGTCACTTAGAGAAAAATGTTGCCAATCATTACTTATCATGTTTTTCCCTACTATAATTTATCGTAAATAAACAAAAGTACTAGTTAAAATATTGTCTCATTGCTCACCTTCTTTTGTTAAATATTCAGTAGTTTTATTTAGTAGTTTCTTTTTCCTAAAAGTTCATCTGGGCAGATGAAGTAGAATTTATCTTTAACCACCGCATATTTACTTCCCCAAACAAAGCCAGTTATAAATTTAAAGCTGGGTGAACTAGAAAAACTTTTAGCCAACTTTCAGCAAGACCTGGAAAATTTTTCATGGTTCTCTCAGAGGATCAAATGTGGGACTCTCAGGGCTGACAGTTGAGTGATCTGCACCACTTGGCCATTCGCCCCTCCATTAACTAACAATGTTGTTATAAAAAACAACATTATGTAGTAATTGTCTTGCATTATGTAGTTTAAACTAGCTGCGATACAAAGTGTTCTTTTTTTTTTTTAGGCATAAAAGAGAGAAATCAATATTTTTTAAATACATTTATGAAACTTTCAAGTGATTAATCATTTGTGACATCAATAAATAAAGACTAAATATGGTTTGAACATAAAAACAGGAAATGAACTTATTTGAATATAACATTTCTGACCATTATCAAGATAGAAAAGTTTTTTTTAATGAAGTCCTATTACCTTGAATTTTTTTAGTAACTTGTGGAACTGGTTTTAAGTTTTTTTTAAATGTATTCATTTACAGGATCAAGAACACCTTGATGAGGGAGAATTCATTCATCATTTGTTACCTATGTTATATTGATCACTTGAATATGAAAACCTCATCAAACATCTGTCATTTGGTGTTATTCTTGTATTGTCTTTTTCCTGGAAATTGTTTTGTACCTGTGACTGGTCTCTATGCAGGTGTAGCTGCCCTTGGTTCCATCTTCTATACTAGTTTTGATACCATCATCTGTCACTTCAGACCTTGTTGTAATGACAAATGGATAATAAAAAACATAACAGGTAACACCTGCACTGGATTTCTGATAAAGTTTTGATTAAAGAGTCAATTAAACTTTTTAAAATTCCATTGCTTATTAAGTGGGATGTGGGGGGGAATACATTCCAAGAAATGGCAGTGCTAAATATATTCTCATGAATAAAATTAAAATATGTTAAAGGAAATAATTTTTTTGTCAAGAGATCATCAAACATGTTCTAGTTTCCAGTGACATTTATTCTTCTTCTTTCATTTTATAGCTTAAACGTAGAAAAGTACAAACAAATTAAACCAGTGATCTATGATTACCTTGCACCTGAGGCATTCTTACACACTACAATAGTCAATAGTTGTCAAATAATGACAAATACCAAAGCATTTTTGTCAAATGAAGAAAATCAAAAGAAAAGAAAAAACGGTGTTAAAGAGAACGGTCTTACTGTATATTGGTATCTCAGTGATTCCATGTAATAGCTCATTAGTTGTGTAAATACTGTAAAGCAGTTTGGGCTGAACATTTTCCTTTGTTTTTAGTTATATACATTATATTTTAGCTCATTTGTTTATACATATCCAATATAAATATACTTTCTTTTTCTTGTTTTTTTCAGGACTTGA
This sequence comes from Bulinus truncatus, assembly GCA_021962125.1. Taxonomy (NCBI): domain Eukaryota; kingdom Metazoa; phylum Mollusca; class Gastropoda; family Planorbidae; genus Bulinus; species Bulinus truncatus. The sequence goes on from JAGDYQ010000022.1 coordinate 5,588,023, forward strand.
AGCTGAGCTGCAAAGCAAACTTCACGGTCAACATTTGGTCCAGAAAACAGTCATAAGTCACATAAAAGGTCATTTAAGGTCCAGCAACCCCCCAAAAGCTTTAGTTCTCTCATTTCATGGTCCAACTGGAGTTGGAAAAAACTTTGTCAGTCGAATCATAGCAGAGAACTTGTATCGTGATGGGCTGCACAGTGAATATGTTCATCTTATATCTGCTACTAAGGAATTTCCCCATGAGGGAATGGTTCCGTTCTATAAGGTTCGGCTCTTTTTGTTTTAATTAAACTGTTGCTGTATTAATTTTTGTGATGTCAAATTTAGCCTGCAATCACTGTTTACAAAACAGAGTATGGTCTTATTTACCAGTATAATGAAAGGTATGTCACAGCTATCTCACACTGATTCACAGCTATATCACACTGAAAGTCAAGAAAATAAACACATAGATAAATCAATATTTTGTCATCATGACTCATGTTTTAATTCTTTAAAAAAAAAAAATTAAGCTCTTCAATTTCTTCAACATGTTTTTTTTTTCATATTTTATAAATATTATTAAAGATAATTTTAATGTTTCAGGATCAGTTGAAGTCTTGGATAGAAAGCAATGTGACACTTTGTGAAAGGTCTATGTTTATATTTGATGAAGTTGATAAACTCCCTGCTTCACTGCTAGATGTGATCAAACCTTATTTGGATTATTATGAGCACCTAGGTGGTGTCAGTTACAGGAAGGCCATTTTTTTATTCCTCAGGTCTGTTGTCATTACATTAATCTTTTCTTTATGATTGATATTTACTTTTATACAAGCTGCTAAGACATGAAGAATTGTTCACAAGTAATATAGCGAACAAAATTAACCCTACCCTAACTAATTTCACATCTCCAGCCCCTCTTCTAATTATTTAACAGACCCCCACCCCCTGAAGAGAAATTTCGGATGTTAATTATTAAGAAAAATATAACTAACTATGCCCCTCTACAAAGTTTATAACATATTAATTCTCTCCCCCCCCCCCCCCCCCCGTCATATACATGTATTGGTCCCTTTCGCAATACTTTTATAATTTTTGTCTGTTGATTAAATGAATATTTTTTTTTGTATCTATTAGCAATACTGGTGGTACCAAAATCGGTCAGCTCATGTTCAAACATTGGGAGACTGGGAGGAAGAGAGAAATGCTAGAATTGTCCGATGTGGAGAATGACATAATGCTTGCAGCTATAAATGCTGATAATCAAAGTGAGTTTAACTTCTAAAGTTTTATCATTCAATTTTATTGAAGTTAAAAAAAAAAAGATATCTTAATGAATATTTTCATTATGATACCCTTAACGCCAGGTCATTAAATTTTTCCCTTATTTTCACATCAATCATTTACATAGTATGAATATATAATGAAATTATATTCCAAATTTAATTGAAAAAAATTATTCATGAACCTAAATTTAAACTATCATATCATTATTATTTGTGGATTCAGTCATTACAGTTGGTTTTTTTTTTTTTGAAGTCTGCAAATTTTTATTATAGCTAAATATTTTTTTACTTTAAAATTATTCAGACGGTCTCTGGCACAGTCAGCTCATCAGTAATCATCTAATCACTGCCTTCATACCATTTTTGCCACTCGCTAAAGAACATGTTAGGGACTGCATTCGAGATAGCCTCCGATACAAAAAACACTTTGGTTGGACAGATGATATCCCAGAAAAGCTTGTAGATCTGGTTGTAAAAGAGTTGACTTTCTTTCCTGCTACAGAGCAGGTTTTCTCCAGCACTGGATGCAAGAGAGTTTCAGAAAAAGTAGATTTTGTTTGGGAAGATTGGGACGATAGACATCTTGAGCTTTAATAATTCCTCCTTTAAAAAAATAGACAATACACATTCATGACCAACATTGTAAATATCTATTGAATTTGTTCCCATTACTATTTCTTGTAAGACACCCATCAGTTGTTGCAATGGTTAACTTGACATAATATATTCGTTTTTTTATATTACTTGTTGATGTCTCTTATTAATAAATACTTGGCTGACATGTTTTGGATACCTGCTTGCACTGATTTTTTGTAAAAAAAAAATGTTTGTTTGTGATATATTATTATGAATGGCTGGTAATTTAAAAAATGAAATCTTATCCATTTATATATGCTGTACTGTTTTGTTTATAATGTAAATAAACCTTAGGATTCTGTTCATTTTTTTTTTAAATTTCATTACATGTAATTTAGTTTTTATAAAAGTATATACATTTGTACATGGTTATTTCGGTTGTGCTAAAATACTTGTTGTTGGTTTATGTGTGGTATTTTAAGTTGAAAGTAGGATGTAGTCCTGCATATTGTTGATTATTAATTTTATTTTTTGTGAATGTATTTGATTCATGTGTATGAAAGTGTTAGATTTGATAGATGGAGAAAGTTATATACATTCTTAGGCATTTTTGTTTAGAGGACTAAACACATTTAGTAAATTCAATATTTTCATCACCCATTTTTCCAATCTATAAAAAACAAGGAGTCATTCTCTGACACCAATATTCCTCATATTATTTCAACTTTTCAATATCAATCTCTAAACTGCTGATCAGTGCAAGATGTGTTCATCGCCATTTTAAGGCTGAGTAATTCAGAGGCATCAAATTTTTCTATTATCACTTGTGAAATAGGTATTTCTAAATTGTAGTTTGGGTTTATACCCTTATTACTCATTGATTTAAACAAAGATTTTAGTCAAATTTAAAAAAAAAATTTAATTGGTAACATGATCATTGCAAAATAAGTGTTAGGATTTTTGAGATAATGTAGAATTTCATTGTTGAAAGTTGCATTGTAGTTTCTTGTTAAAAAAATGTGGTTATTATTGCTAATAAACTTTACACAATATGATAACCAAATGTTTGTTGAAACAATATTTATGTCATATTAAACATCTGACAGTTTAGATACTTTTTTTTATATTACAAAATCTATAGGTAAAAATAACACAGTATAGTTAGAAAGTGCATATTATCAGTATATTGTGTTAATCAACGAAATTTAAAGAGACTTTTTTCTTAATTGTTATTGCCAAAACCTTTCCATTCAAGCCACACAATACTTAATACAAAAAATTTTTTTTTTAGACACCAAAACAAAAAAATTGCATTTATAACTTTTACTTAATTAAAGACACAATTTTCAAAACCGATTTCAACAATTTATTTAAATCTATAATTATTATTATTCATTGATCAGCACTTGGCTTGTCTGTTTCTTTCATAGAAAACCCTAATTTCTTCCAATCTTCTTTCAGCATTAAGTTTTTCTCCATACGACAGTTAAGATAGTCTTTGGACTCCTTGCGACACAACGTCGTTTCTTTCTTGTTTATACGCAGACACTGCATATATTTAATCATAAAGTCCTTGCATTCACCATCATGGTCTAATGGAAAACTCCCTTTCTGTGGGGGCTTTGCATTAGGCTTAGATGAAAATGTTGACAAACTGGACATTGTCTTGTACAGATAAAAGTTTTTAAACAGCTTAGTTATCAAAAATGAAACCAGATTTTTTTGATGGCGCTGAATCTGGGATGGGAGTAGCCTCTAGTCTGTTAACAACAAAGTTGGATGTGTCTAAAAAACGGTCCACACAATTACGGATGCAAGTCTCTGTCTTGGAATCAATTTTAGTGCTAGGATTACCTATACAAGCATCCCAACATCGACCAGTCAGCTCATGAACTAGTCCCTGAAAGCGTTGTTTCTGAGTTTCCCTGGCAACAAACTGCTGCACAACTGGATCCTGCAAAGCTGCACTCATTCTATTCTCTACTCAGCAATTTTTGCTGATTAAAATTGTTCATGTGGTTAACTCTATAATTTGGCAACATAGATCATCTGAAAATAAAGGAAAAAATAAAGGTCTTAACAAGTACAAATTTAATAATGATTACAAAAACAGTGACAATACTTATAAAATTCTAGCACTTGAAAAGTTCAAGGTAAAATAATAACTAAATCTAAGGAGTTCACTAACATAGGATGGACATGTACCATGTACATCACTTTTTTTCTTTCGGCATTCTTTTCATTAACACAGATTTCTGAGAAATAATTCCAATGTGGTGAGTGGTTATAAAAATGTGTCACGTTTGCAGGTTTTGGTTTTGCACATTAGTATTGGTCTAAATTAACATTGTAAATAACTGAGATGTTTTTTTTAATTACCTTTGAGTATATGTTACAGCAAATGAATGTGTTAACATTGTCACTACTAACCTAAGCAAGTCAAAATCCAACCAAAGTCACACACTGGGTGGACCATACATAACCTTTAGTTTGCCCGGCAAGACTTCTGAAAGTTCTTACCCCCTTAGATGGCTTTGGCTATGTGACACAGTCTTAGATTTTGTTTATTGAAAGCCAAAACTTTGTTTTTCAACTTCTTTTGCTATCCTTTATTAATAAAAACTAAAGCTAAAAATTTTATAAGAATGTTGATGATAATCAGAATGACTGACTTCATAAAACTTTCTGAAGTGTAATGAGGTAAAATTTTCTTACTATTGAAACTAGAACAAATTTTCACTTCCTTCACTTCACTCTTTTCAGATGTTGAGTATACATTTTATGTAACATTATATTTATGAAAGGGTTGCTTACCTCAAAAGATATCCGTAAACAATTACCCATATATATTTATTCATTACCGATATTAATAAAGTAAACATGCAAAACAGTAGAGTAGTCTGACTAGAGATAGAGGAGAGCATCATGATTCATGTAATAACCAGTACTGCCTACTGGCAGTAATGTTTGTAATTTGTAGTGATTTATAATTTAATAAATTTTATTGGGTATTTTTCTTCAACTGGCAGAGATACAGAAACTTACCGAGGAGTACAGTAAAGAAACGTACCTTTTTCCAGCAAAGAAAATAAGTTACTTTACAGCAAAAGCTGTCGTATTACTTTAAAAATGAAGCTTTTTTTTTTTTAATAATTTAATAGTGCAACCTTAGAATTAAACTTGTGCATGTGGATTTGAGGTCAAAAGCGACTGTAACTACGTTTAACTTCTAAAAATAAGACAGAATAATCTCCCTTGCAAGAGTTAACCCATTTCTATCAGGTGGTTAAACCAGTGCCTGCTGATATGTACTGTAGGAGGCACTGGTTAAACCCATAAATATGGTTAAACCCATGGTTAAAACATGTGGTCCAGCCCCGGGACCTTTTTCTTTTTTTAGTTTTTATAATAAAAAAAATCTTCATTTTCCAAGAACTGAAGTACTGAGTGGAAGAGACTATAAACCAGTGGTTCCCAAAGTGGTCCGTACGGACCCCCAGGGGTCCCTGGTATCATTCAGGGGGTCCGTGAAGAATTTTAATTCATTTGGGGGTCCCTAAAGAACTTCAGGGGGTCCGCGAAAGGTTTAATGTAAAATAGTAAAATTACGATCTATTTTTTTTATTATTATGGAAATTAAAATAAGAAACAATAAATAAACTCGTAGCGCACACTAATTAAATTAATAGCAAGCATGGCACGGTGTGAGACTGACGGCCGAAAACACGTTTAAACAGGAATTAAATAACTCCACTGGATGCACTAATTTGTCTACAATATAAACAAAAACTATAAAATAGTTTACATCGTACATTGAATTAAGTTCTATGTTATTCTGATACAAAGTGCATAAACACATTTTCCCAGTCTTAGACAAAAAGATAAGGATTTAACGTTTTTTCAAACAGTCAAATAAAAAATTTGGAAAATACTGTCACTGCAACAACTCATTGAGATAACATCTAAGCGAGATGATGATGAACTGCTTGCTGCTTCTTATAACATTTCTTAAGTGATTGCAAAGTCAGGATTCCTGACTCAGGAAAGCTGCATACTATTGATGAATAACTTATTATACCAGCTGTAAATGATGTAATACGCACAGATTTGCACAAACCAGCTTTCGACATTATATAAATTATTCCACTGAGTAATAATACAGTACAAAGATGGATTGACAATATCTCAGTCAGTCCGTAGAAAATCCTTTATGTGGTTACTTAAAAAATATCTCAATTTTCTATACAGCTTGACATGTCCACTGTACTAGAAACCGAAACTTTACTTTTAGCTTATGTAAGATTTGTAAAAGAAGAAACATTTGGTCAAGAATTGTTATTGGCTAAATGTTTGGAGACAAAATGTGAAATGTTATTTACTGAATTAAAAAGATTGTTCGATTTAAAAGCTTTACCCTTGACTAATATTATTTCTGTTGTTACTGATGGTGCTCCGGCAAGGGTAAGAAGATACCGAGGCTGTCTGACATATTTAAAACAAGCTGTACCGAATGTATTTTCAGTACATCGTGTCATTCATCGACATCATTATGTAGCAAAAAACCTTAGTGAACGTTTGCATGGATCATTAGATTATGTCATTAAAGAAGTTAATAAAATCAGAAGGAATGCCTTAAATGAGGTATTATTTTCTCAACATTGTTTGAAAAATGACGAAGTCTATAATTGTTTACTACTTCACACAGAAGTACGTTGATTATCTAAAGATTCATGACAATGATTTGCGACACAATTTAATTAAGTCAAAAAGTGACATTGCCATATGACTGATTTATTTGACAATTTTAACAATACTAATTCGAACCTACAAAGTGACCAATTAAATTCAATCAAATCTAAAAGCATAATGTCTGCGTTTGTTGCAAAACTTTCTCTCTGCAAACAAAACATGGAAAGAGGAGAATGTTCTCAGTTTCAAAATATTTTGAAATTGCAAAATAAAGTTGAATATTAGCTTGCTTACTGTCAACACTTAACGGTTCTTTATGCAGATCTGAACCAAAGATTTGAAGATAGGCTTCACTTGAATAGTCCCGACATGGTGTTAAGTCATTTCGCGCGTGGGCAATCTCAGATCCGAAACACAGGTGAATTCTTACTAATACAAGAGCAGCTTATAAAAATATCCAAAAATGATGAACTGAAACCAATTTTTAAACAAGGATACCACAAATTCTGGTTATAAAAACAGATCCCAATTTTATATCCTGCATAATGGGTATTGTACAGAAGTTGTACTGCTTTTCCATCTTTCTGTTTGGTAGAACGTGGATTCAGTGCCTTTATGAACTTCATTGCAGTTTACACACAAGCACAACAACAGAAACCAACCAGAAATTAGTGCTCGTGGGGATTTGCGGTCACTACTCACAAGCATTGAGCTGGACATAAATACACTAATAACATCATCTCAAGTCATTATCTTTTTTATTTTAACCACAAATTATAATTTTAATAAATACTTCTTCAACAAATTTTTTAAAATTAATTTCTAATTTTCATACCTTGCAATTGTGCAGCTTTTTCACTTGGGGGTCCGTGGGCAAGTTTTGACTATAAAAAGGGGTCCGTGGGTCAAAAAAGTTTGGGAACCACTGCTATAAACCAATGGACTTCAGTATGAAGCAACCGTCGATCGAATTCTTCATTTTCATAACAAAGTTGTTCAAAGAATCTGTGTTTTAAAGAATAGCCTTTGATTCTGTTGATCGTTTTTCTTACATACTTACAAATTGTGTTCAGGCGCTCACTAATATTTTTAGCAACTATATGTAGGCGGTGGATAATGAGGTGCACACCAAATACATCTGTCAGTAGCAGCTGACAGAATATTATTACAGGGAAATGCTATTTCTGTAAAAAAAAAATCTTCCTACCTCAGGCTTTTTTTTTTTGAAGTTATCTGTGATAATTTATTATAATACTCCACTAGACCATTGTTTATCTCCTAATACGTAATCAGCAGTCACTGAAAAGAATATTTTCCCTAAGGCCAGACCGATAGGTTTTATTTTGCAATATGTCATTCAGTTTTTAATAAGGTATTTGTTTACATGGACGATTTTGTTAAGAATTCTTTTTTTTTTATGTCAGAAGTGCTTCTTTGAGTACACAACTGAAACTAGTTATCTATATTTAGGTGCTACACTATCAGAAAGTTGATAAAGATAATGGCGATATTTTTGAGTCAATGTCTCAAGACTTTTTAAATAGCGATATGATATTGATAAATATTCTGTGATCATAGCTCATACCTACAGGGGACCCTGGGAACTGGGATCAATATTTGGATATTGATAAGACAGACTCTGAGTGAAAAATCAAGGAAGAGATGAAATGAAGGTTCGGTTCAGTTTTGTTCAAGAGAAGCAACGCAAAAAAAGGGGTCGATGAATTCTTAAGTTATGTCCCCTTAACTACTTTTTTTTTCAATGCGCTTTCAGTGGCCGGCGTCTTGTTGCTTTCAGCGCGATAATATGCTACAAACACAACAAAAAATAGCATGATTATGCCTACATACTGACGAAAACCTAATAAATAAATTTTTAATCATTTAATGTAATAATGTTCAACAGTTTATTATCAGCAGACAGCAGTTTATAAATGACGTCATATGTACTAATGTTAGGAGGGGGAAGAAAATTAAATTACGTAAAAAACAACATTTATTAGAGGTAGTCGCAACGAAGTAAGATCGAGTTTAGAATTCTAAAAACCCAAAGGTAGTCGCAACGAAGTAAGATCGAGTTTAGAATTCTAAAACCCAAAGGTAGTCACAACGAAGTAAGATGGAGTTTAGAATTCTAAAAACCCAAAGATAGTTACAACGAAGTAAGATGGAGTTTAGAATTCTAAAAACCCAAAGATAGTCACAACGAAGTAAGATGGAGTTTAGAATTCTAAAAACCCAAAGATAGTCACAACGAAGTAAGATGGAGTTTAGAATTCTAAAAACCCAAAGATAGTCACAACGAAGTAGGATGGAGTTTAGAATTCTAAAATTCAAAGGTAGTCACAACGAAGTAAGATAGAGTTTAGAATTCTAAAAACCCAAATGATAAAATGTTAAAAGCGAGGGGAAAAAACTGGATACGAAAGTTTTTAATATTCATACAATCAGTTGAATTATATTTTCGATAGATTCTTATCCAAAAGATGAGATTGACAAGCTACTTAGAGCAGTGCGGACTTGCGCTCGATAAGACAGGTCTAGCTTACATAAAACTGACATCTTGAGTCACTTCAGGTACCAGACATCCAATGATCCATTTAAGGGCAGATAGTCAAACCACTATTTGTTGCTTTCTACAATCGCACCATAGTTAGCAGCATCGGCTAAATCAAAGATGATGTGGCGAATTTCAGATTCCCCCCTTCCTCCTCCCAGGTGCAGAAGAAAAAATTGTCCCCCCCCGCCCCCCAAAAGCAGAGAATGTAGATAGGGCTTTGTGGGGCCCATTATAAGAGTAGACCCCCCACCCAAGGCACGTTCCTAATGAGCCCGCCGTTAAATACGCATGTAGATACTTTGGAAAAATAGGGGGAGGGGGTGGTGGTGGGATTCGAATAACTCGGACGGATAGCCGAGTGGTGTAAATACTCGACTGTCGACCTGAGAGTCCTGGGTTCGAACTTCGGTGAAAACCATAGGAATTCTTCCAGGTGAAATGTATATATGAATCGTCCCAAAAATTCACCCAGCTTTAAATGGGTACCTGGCTTAATTTTTGGGAAGTAAAGGCGGCTGGGCGTTGTGCTAATCCCACAATCCCTTCATATGCCGAAGCTATAGAAACAGATGAATTCATGGACACTTCATCTGCTTCGATGGCCCGTTAGGGTTAAGGGAATTTTTTTTATAATCAATCTGGGTTTACTTGGGAACTTTGACTAGGAGCTGGAAAAATTCCCATGTATTCCCATAAGCTCCTACATATTCCCATAAGCTCCAACATATTCTCATAAGCTCCTACATATTCCCAAAAGCTCCTACATATTCCCATAAACTCCTACATATTCCCATAAGTTCCTACATATTCCCATAAGCTCCTACATATTCCCATAAGCTCCTACATATTCCCATAAGCTCCTACATATTCCCATAAGCTCACACATATCCCAATAAAATCCTACATATTCCCATAAGCTCGCTCCTACATATTCCATTAAGCTCCTACATATTCCCATAAGCTCCTACATATTCCCATAAGCTCCTATATATTCCCATAAGCTCCTATATATTCCCATAAGCTCCTATGTATTCCCATAAGCACCTACATATTCCCAATAGCTCCTACATATTTCCATAAGCTACTACAAATTCCCATACGCTCCTACATATTCCCGAAAGCTCCTACATATTCCCATAAGCTCCTACATATTCCCATACGCTCCTACATATTCCCATAAGCTCCTACACATTCCCAAAAGCGCCTACATATTCCCATAAGCTCCTGCATATTCCCTTAAGCTCTTACATATTCAAATAAGCTCCTACATATACCCATAAGCTCCTACAAATTCCCATAAGCTCCAACATTTTTCCATAAGCTCCTACATATTCCCATTAGCTTCTACATATTCCCATAAGCTCCTACATATTCCCATAAGCTCCTACATATTCCCATAAGCTTCTTCGGAATCCCATAAGCTCCTTCATATTCCCGTAATCTCCTAATATTCCCATAAGTTCCCAGATATTCCCATAAACACCCTCAGATTCCCATGAGTTCCAATATATTCACATTCTCTCTTTCTTTCTTTCTTTCTTTCTTTCTATCTCTCTCTCTCTCTCTCTCTCTCTCTCTCTCTTTCTCTCTCTCTGTCTCTCTCTCTCATTCCTTATCTCTCTTTTTCGATAATTTACATAGACTTGAATCTACTTATGCATGGCAGTTGATCATTTTTTAGCAGAAAATTGAAACGAAGCGTACAGTCTGTTTCAAATATTGAAAAATAGGAGTATTATTTACTGATGCATAAAATTTTGACCCTACGTGGTTGAAAAAAAACACAAGCCTATATTCCTATTCGCCAAATACTAAACAGGAGTAGAAAAAATTGGCATATATTCCCATAAGATACCAGATAGTGCCATAAGTTTCCACATATTCCCATAAGCTCCCAGATATTCCCATAAGCTCCTACATATACCCTTAAGCTCCTACATATTCCCAAAAGCTCCTGCATATTCCCATAAGCTCCTACAGATTCCCATAAAATTCTTCATAATCCCATAAGTTCCTACATATTGCCACAAGCTCCTACATATTCCCATAAGCTCCTACATATTCCCATAAGCTCCTACATATTCCCATAAGCTCCTACATATTCCCATAAGCTTCTAAATATTCCCATAAGCTCCTACATATTTCCATAAGATCCTATATATTCCTATAAGCTCCTACATATTCTCATAAGCTCCAAAATACTCCCATAAGATCCAAAATATTCACATAAGCTCCTACATATTCCCATAAGCTCCTACATATTCCCATAAGCTCCTACATATTCCCATAAGCTCCTGCATATTCGCATAAGCTCCTACATATTCCCGTAAGCTCCTACATATTCCCATAAGCTCCTGCATATTCCAATAAGCTCATACATATTCCCATAAGCTCCTACATATTCCCATAAGCTCCTACATATTCCCATAAAATTCTTCATAATCCCATAAATTCCTACATATTGCCACAAGCTCCTACATATTCCCATAAGCTCCTACATATTCCCATAAGCTTCTACATATTCCCATAAGCTCCTACATATTCCCATAAGCTCCTAAATATTCCCATAAGCTCCTACATATTTCCATAAGATCCTATATATTCCTATAAGCTTCTACATATTCCCATAAGCTCCAAAATACTCCCATAAGATCCAAAATATTCACATAAGCTCCTACATATTCCCATAAGCTCCTACATATTCCTATAAGCTCCGACATAGTCCATAAGATCCTACATATTCCCATAAGCTCCTAAATATTCCCATAAGCCCCTACATATTCCCATAAGCTCCTGCATATTCCCATAAGCTCCTGCATATTCCCATAAGCTGCTACACATTCCCATAAGCTCCTACATATTCCCATAAGCTCCTACATTATCCCATAAGTTCTTACATATTCCGATAAGCTCCTACATATTCCCATAGGCTCCTACATATTCCCATAAGCTCCTACATATTCCCATAAGCTCCTACATAATCCCATAAGCTCCTACATATTCCTATCAGCTCCGACATATTCCCATAAGCTCCTACATATTCAAATAAGCTCCTACATATTCCCATAAGCTCCAAAACATTCCCATAAGCTCCTACATATTCCCACTAGTTCCTACAAATTCGCACAAGCTCCTACACATTCCCATAAGCTCCGACATATTCCCATAAGCTCCTACATATTCCCACAAGCTCCATTCACATTCCCATAAGCTCCTACATATTCCCATTAGCTCCTACATATCCCCATAAGCTCCTACATATTCCCATAAGCTCCTACATATTCCCATTAGCTCCTACATATCCCCATAAGCTCCTACATATTCCTATAAGCTCCTACATATTCCCATAAGCTCCTACATATTCCCATAAGCTCCAAGATTTTCCATAAACACCCTCATATTCCCATAAGTTTCCATATATTCACATTCTCTCTCTGTTTCTTTCTCTCTCTCTCTCTCTTTCTCTCTCTCTCTATCTCTCTCTCTCTTTCTCTCTCTGTCTCTCTCTGTCTCTCTCTCTCTTTCTTTAGCTCTCTTTTTCGATAATTGACATAGACTTAAATCTACTTATGCATGACAGTTGAACATTTTTTGGCAGAAAATTGAAACGAAGCGTATAGTCTGTTTCAAATTTTGAAAAATAGGAGTACTATTTACTGATGCATAAAATTTTGACACTACGTGGTTGAAAAAAAACACAAGCCTATATTCCATTTCGCAAAATACTAAACAGGAGTAGAATAAATTGGCAAATATTCCAATAAGATACCAGATAGTGCCATATGTTCATACATATTCCCATAAGCTCCATGATAATGCCATAAGCTCCCAGATATTCCCATAAGCTCCTACATATACCCCTAAGCTCCTACTATTCCCATAAGCTCCTACATATTCCCATTAGCTTCTTCATAATCCCATAAGCTCCTACATATTCCCATAAGCTCCTAAAAATTCCTTATGATTCTTCATATTGCCATAATCTCCTACATATTCCTAATAGCTTCTACATATTTCCATAAGCTCCAACCAATTTCCAAAAGCTTCTTCATAATCCCATAAGCTCCTACATATTGCCATAAGCTCCTACATATTTCCATAAGCTCCTACATATTCCCATAAGCTCCTACATATTCCAATAAACTCCTGCTTAATCCCATAAGCTCCTACGTATTCCCATAAGCTTCTACACATTCCCATAAGCTCCTACATATTCCCATATCCTCCTAAATATTCCCAGAAGTTCCTACATATTCCCATAAGCTCCTAAATATTCTCATAAGCTCGTAAATATTCACATAAGCTCCTACATATTCCCATTAGCTTCTACATATTCCCATAAACTCCTACACATTCCCATAAGCTCCTACATATTCCCACTAGCTCCTAAATATTCCCACAAGCTCCTAAATATTCCCACAAGCTCCTACACATTCCCATAAGCTCCTACATATTCCCATTAGCTCCTACATATTATCATATGTTCCTAAATATTCCCATAAGCTCCTAAATATTCCCATAAGTTCCTACATATTCCCATAAGCTCCTACACATTCCCATAAGCTCCTACATATTTTTATTAAGCTCCTACATATTCTCATAAGCTCCTAAATATTCCTATAAGCTCCTACATATTCCCATAAGCTCCTACATATTCCCATTAGCTCCTGCATATTCCAAAAAGCTCATACATATTCCCATAAGATCCTGCATATTCCCATAAGCTCCTGCATATTCCCATAAGCTCCTACATATTCCCATAAGCTCTTACATATTCCCATAAGCTCCTACATATTCCCATTGGCTCCTACATATTCCCATAAGCTCCTACATATTCCCATAAGCTCCTATACATTCCCAAAAGCTCCTACATATTTCTATGAGCTCCAACACAATCCCATAAGCTCCTACACATTCCCATAAACTGCTACATATTCACATAAGCTCATACATATTCCCATAAGCTCCTACATATCACCATAAGCTCCTACATATTCCCAGAATTACCTATATATTCCCATTAACTCCTACATATTCCCATAAGCTCCTACATATTCCCATAAGCTCCTACATATTCCCATGAGCTCCTACATATTCCCATAAGCTCCTACATATTACCAAAAGCTCATACATATTCCCAAAAGCTCCTACATATTCCCATAAGCTCCTACATATTCCCATAAGCTCCTACATATTCCCATAAGCTCCTACATATCACCATAAGCTCCTACATATTCACATAAGCTACTACATATTCCCATTAGCTCCTACATATTCCCATAAGCTCCTTCATATTCCCATAAGCTCCTAATATTCCCATAAGCTCCTACATATTCGCATAAGCTCCCAGATATTACCATTAAAACCCTAATATTCCCATAAGTTCCGATATATTCACATTCTCTCGCTCTCTTACTTACTCTCTCTCTCTCTGTCTCTCTCTCTCTCTCTCTCTCTCTCTCTCTCTCTCTGTCTCTCTCTCTTTCCTTATCTCTCTTTTTCGATAATGTACATATCTTGAATCTACTTATGCATGGCAGTTGATTATTTTTTAGCAGAAAATTAAAACGAAGCGTATAGTCTGTTTCAAATATTGAAAAATAGGAGTATTATTCACTGATGCATAAAATTTTGACCCTACATGGTTGAAAATAAACACAAGCCTATATTCCTATTCGCCAAATACTAAACAGGAGTAGAATAAATTGGCATATATTCCCATAAGATACCAGATAGTGTCATAAGTTCCTACATATTCCCATTAGCTCCTACATATTCCCATAAGGACCTACATATTCCCATAAGCTCCTACATATTCTCATAAGCTCCTGTATAATCCAATAAGCTCATACATATTCCCATAAGCTCCTGCATATTCCCATAAGCTCCTGCATATTCCCATAATCTGCTACACATTCCCATAAGCTCCTACATATTCCCATAAGCTCCTTCATATTCCCATAAGCTCTTACATATTCCCATAAGCTCTTACATATTCCCATAGCCTCCTACATATTCCCATAAGCTCCTACATATTCCCATAAGCTCCTGCTTATTCCCATAAGCTCCTACATATTCCCATGAGCTCCTACATAATCCCGTAAGCTTCTTAATAATCCCATAAGCTCCTACATATTCCCATAAGCTCCTAGAAATTCCTTAAGCTTCTTCATATTGCCATAAGCTTCTACATATTCCAAATAGCTCCTACATATTTCCATTAGCTCCTGAATATTCCCATATGCTCATATATATTCCCATAAGCTCCTGCTTATTCCCATAAGCTCCTACATATTGCCATAAGCTTCTTTACATTCCCAAAAGCTCCTACATATTCCCCTAAGCTCCTAAATATTCTCGTAAGCTCCTACATATTCCCATAAGCTCCTACCTTATATCATAAGTTCCTACATATTCCCATAAGCTCCTACATATTCCCATAAGCTCCTAAATATTCCCATAAGCTCCTACATATTCCCATTAGCTACTACATATTCCCATAAGCTCCCACATATTCCCTTAAGCTCCTACATATTCCCATAAGCTCCTGCATATTCACATAAGCTCCTGCATATTCCCATAATCTGCTACACATTCCCATAAGCTCCTACATATTCCCATAAGCTCCTACATATTCCCATAAGCTCTTACATATTCCCATAAGCTCCTACATATTCCCATAGCCTCCTACATATTCCCATAAGGTCCTACATATTCCCATAAGCTCCTGCTTATTCCCATAAGCTCCTATATATTCCCATGAGCTCCTACATAATCCCGTAAGCTTCTTAATAATCCCATAAGCTCCTACATATTCCCATAAGCTCCTACATATTTCCATTAGCTCCTGAATATTCCCATATGCTCATTTATTTTCCCATAAGCTCCTGCTTATTCCCAAAAGCTCCTACATTTTGCCATAAGCTTCTTTACATTCCCATAAGTTCCTACATATTCCCCTAGGCTCCTAAATATTCTCATAAGCTCCTACATATTCACATAAGCTCCTACATATTTCCATAAGCTCCTACATATTCCCAAGAGCTTCTACATATTCCCATAAGCTCCTACATATTCCCACTATCTCCTACATATTCCCACAAGCTCCTAAATATTCCCACAAGCTCCTACACATTCCCATAAGCTCCTGAATATTCCCATAAGCTCATATATATTCCCATAAGCTCCTGCTTATTCCCATAAGCTGCTACATATTTCCATAAGCTCCTGCTTATTCCCATAAGCTTCTACATATTCCCATAAGCTCCTACAAATTATCATAAGTTCCTACATATTCCCATAAGCTCCTACATATTCGCACAAGCTCCTACATATTCCCACAAGCTCCTACACATTCCCATAAGCTCCTACATATTCCCATAAGCTCCTACATATTTCCATACGCTCCTACATATTCCCATAAGCTCCTACATATTCCCATAAGCTCCTACATATTTCCATACGCTCCTACATATTCCCATAAGCTCCTGCATATTCCCATAAGCTCCAACATTTTCCCATAAGCTCCTACATATTCCCATAAGCTCCTACATATTCACATAAGCTCCTAAATATTTCCATACGCTACAACATATTAACAAAAGCTCTTTCATATTCCCATAAGCTCCTACATATTCCCATAAGCTCCTACATATTCCCGTAAGCTTCAATATATTTTCATAAGCTTCTACATATTCCAATAAGCTCCCAGATATTCCCTTAATCTCCCAGATATTTCCATAAGCTCCTACATATTTCCATAAGCTCCGAAATATTCCCATAAGCTCATATATATTCCCATAAGCTCCTGCTTATTCCCATAAGCTGCTACATATTTCCAGAAGCTCCTACACATTCCCATAGGCTCTTACATATTCCCATAAGCTCCTACATATTCCCATAGCTCCTACATATTACCATAAGCTCCTGAATATTCCCATAAGCTCATACATATTCCCATAAGCTCATGCTTATTCCCATAAGCTCCTACATATTCCCATGAGCTCCTACACATTCCCATATGCTCCTACATATTCCCATAAGCTCCTACATATTCCCATAAGCTCCTACATTTTCCCATAAGCTCCTACATATTCCCATAACCTCCTACATATTCACATAAGCTCCTGAATATTTCCATACGCTACAACATATTAACAAAAGCTCTTTCATATTCACATAAGCTCCTACATATTCCCATAAGCTCCTACATATTCCCGTAAGCTTCAATATATTTTCATAAGCTTCTACATATTCCAATAAGCTCCCAGATATTCCCTTAATCTCCCAGATATTTCCATAAGCTCCTACATATTTCCATAAGCTCCTAAATATTCCCATAAGCTCATATATATTCCCATAAGCTCCTGCTTATTCCCATATGCTGCTACATATTTCCAGAAGCTCCTACACATTCCCATAGGCTCTTACATATTCCCATAAGCTCCTACATATTCCCATAGCTCCTACATATTACCATAAGCTCCTGAATATTCCCATAAGCTCATACATATTCCCATAAGCTCATGCTTATTCCCATAAGCTCCTACATATTCCCATGAGCTCCTACACATTCCCATATGCTCCTACATATTCCCATAAGCTCCTACATATTCCCATAAGCTCCTACATATTCCCATAAGCTCCTAAATATTCCCATAAGCTCCTACATATTCCCATAAGCTCCTACATATTCCCATAAGCTCCTACATATTCCCATAAGCTCCTACACATTCCCATAAGCTCTTACATATTCCCACTAGTTCCTACATATTCGCACAAGCTCCTACATATTCCCACAAGCTCCTACACATTCCCATAAGCTCCTACATTTTCCCATAAGCTTCTAATATTCCCATAAGCTCCTACATATTCCCATTAGCTCCTACATATTCCCATAAGCTCCTACATATTCCCATAAGCTCCTACATATTCCCATAAGCTCCTACATATTCCCATAAGCTCCCAGATTTTCCATAAACACCCTCATATTCCCATAAGTTTCCACATATTCACATTCTCTCTCTCTTTCTTTCTCTCTCTCTCTTTCTCTCTCTCTCTGTCTCTCTCTCTCACTTTCTCTCTCTCTCTCTCTCTGTCTCTCTCTCTTTCTTTAGCTGTCTTTTTCGATAATTGACATAGACTTGAATCTACTTATGCATGACAGTTGAACATTTTTTGGCGGAAAATCGAAACGAAGCGTATAGTCTGTTTCAAATATTGAAAAATAGGAGTACTATTTACTGATGCATAAAATTTTGACCCTACGTGGTTGAAAAAAAACACAAGTTTATATTCCTTTCGCAAAATACTAAACAGGAGTAGAATAAATTGGCATATATTCCAATAAGATACGAGATAGTGCCATATGTTCTTACATATTCCCATAAGCTCCCAGATAATGCCATAAGCTCCCAGATATTCCCATAAGCTCCTACATATACCCATAAGCTCCTACATATTCCCATAAGCTCCTACATATGCCCATACGCTCCTACATATTCCCATAAGCTTCTTCATAATCCCATAAGCTCCTACATATTCCCATAAGCTTCAATATATTTTCATAAGCTTCTACATATTCCAATAAGCTCCCAGATATTCCCTTAATCTCCCAGATATTTCCATAAGCTCCTACATATTTCCATAAGCTCCTAAATATTCCCATAAGCTCATATATATTCCCATAAGCTCCTGCTTATTCCCATAAGCTGCTACATATTTCCAGAAGCTCCTACACATTCCCATAGGCTCCTACATATTCCCATAAGCTCCTACATATTCCCATAGCTCCTACATATTACCATAAGCTTCTGAATATTCCCATAAGCTTATACATATTCCCATAAGCTCATGCTTATTCCCATAGGCTCCTACATATTCCCATAAGCTCCTACACATTCCCATTAGCTCTTACATATTCCCACTAGTTCCTACATATTCCCATAAGCTCCCAGATTTTCCATAAACACCCTCATATTCCCATAAGTTGCCACATATTCACATTCTCTCTCTCTTTCTTTCTCTCTCTCTCTCTCTCTTTCTCTCTCTCTCTCTGTCTCTCTCTCTTTCTTTAGCTCTCTTTTTCGATAATTGACATAGACTTGAATCTACTTATGCATGACAGTTGAACATTTTTCTGCGGAAAATTGAAACGAAGCGTATAGTCTGTTTCAAATATTGAAAAATAGGAGTACTTTTTACTGATGCATAAAATTTTGACCCTACGTGGTTGAAAAAAAACACAAGCCTATATTCCTTTTCGCAAAATACTAAACAGGAGTAGAATAAATTGGCATATATTCCAATAAGATACGAGATAGTGCCATATGTTCTTACATATTCCCATAAGCTCCCAGATAATGCCATAAGCTCCCAGATATTCCCATAATCTCCTACATATACCCATAAGCTCCTACATATTCCCATACGCTCCTACATATTCCCAGAAGTATCTTCATAATCCCATAAGCTCCTACATATTCCCATAAGCTCCTAAAAATTCCTTATGCTTCTTCATATTGCCATAAGCTCCTACATATTCCCAATAGCTCTTACATATTTCCATAAGCTCCAACCAATTTCCAAAAGCTTCTTCATAATCCCATATGCTCCTACATATTCCCATAAGCTCCTACATATTCCCATAAGCTCCTGAATATTTCCATATGCTCATACATATTCCCATAAGCTCCTGCTTATTCCCATAAGCTCCTACATATTCCCATAAGCTTCTACACATTCCCATAAGCTCCTACATGTTCCCATATCCTCTTAAATATTCTCATACGTTCCTACATATTCCCATAAGCTCCTAAATATTCTCATAAGCTCCTATATATTTACATAAGCTCCTACATATTCCCATAAGCTTCTACATATTCCCATAACCTCCTACACATTCCCATAAGCTCCTACATATTCCCACTAGCTCCTACATATTCCCACAAGCTCCTAAATATTCCCACAAGCTCCTACACATTCCCATAAGCTCCTACATATTCCCATAAGCTCCTACATATTAGCATATGTTCCTAAATATTCCCATTAGCTCCTACATATTCCCATAAGCTCCTAAATATTCCCATAAGCTCCTACATATTCCCTCAAGCTCCTACATATTACCATAAGCTCCTACATATTCCCTTAAGCTCCTACATATTCTTATAAGCTCCTAAATATTCCCACAAGCTCCTACACATTCCCATTAGCTCCTACATATTCCCATAAGCTCCTAAATATTCCCATAAGCTCCTACATATTCCCACAAGCTCCTACATATTACCATAAGCTCCTACATATTCCCTTAAGCTCCTACATATTCTCATAAGCTCCTACATATTCCCATAAGCTCCAACATATTCCCATAAGCTCCTACATATTCCCATAAGCTCCTACATATTCCCATAAGCTCCTACATATTAACAAAAGCTCCTTCATATTCCCATAAGCTCCTACATATTCCCATAAGCTCCTACATATTCCCATAAGCTCCTACATATTCCCATAAGCTTCAACATATTTTCATAAGCTCGTACATATTCCCATAAGCTGCTACGTATTCCCATAAGCTTCAACATATTTTCATAAGCTCGTACATATTCCCATAAGCTGCTACGTATTCCCATAAGCTCCTACATATTCCCGTAAGCTTCTACATATTTCCATAAGCTCCTACATATTCCCATAAGCTCCTACATATTCCCATAAGCTCCTACATATTAACAAAAGCTCCTTCATATTCCCATAAGCTCCTACATATTCCCATAAGCTCCTACATATTCCCATAAGCTCGTACATATTCCCAGAGCTGCTACGTATTCCCATAAGCTTCAACATATTTTCATAAGCTCGTACATATTCCCATAAGCTGCTACGTATTCCCATAAGCTCCTACATATTCCCGTAAGCTTCTACATATTTCCATAAGCTCCTACATATTCCCATAAGCTCCTACACATTCCCATAAGCTCCTACATATTCCCATAAGCCCCCAGATATTGCCATAAGTTACCAGATATTCCCATAAATACTAAACAGGAGTAGAATAAATTGGCATATATTCCCATAAGCTCCTAAATATTCCCACAAGCTCCTACACATTCCCATAAGCTCCTACATATTCCCATAAGCTCCTACATATTCCCATAAGCTCCTACATATTCCCATAAGCTCCTATATATTCCCTTAAGCTCCTACATATTCTCATAAGCTCCTACATATTCCCATAAGCTCCAACATATTCCCATAAGCTCCTACATATTCCCATAAGCTCCTACATATTGCCATAAGCTCCTAAATATTTCCATAAGCTCCTACATATTAACAAAAGCTCCTTCATATTCCCATAAGCTCCTACATATTCCCATAAGCTCCTACATATTCCCATAAGCTCCTACATATTCCCATAAGCTTCAACATATTTTCATAAGCTCGTACATATTCCCATAAGCTGCTACGTATTACCATAAGCTCCTACATATTCCCGTAAGCTTCTACATATTTCCATAAGCTCCTACATATTCCCATAAGCTCCTACACATTCCCATAAGCTCCTACATATTCCCTTAAGCTCCCAGATATTGCCATAAGTTCCCAGATATTCCCATAAATACTAAACAGGAGTAGAACAAATTGGCATATATTCCCATAAGCTCCTACATATTCCCATAAGCTCCTACATATTCCCATAAACTCCTACATATTCCCATAAACTCCTACATATTCCCATAAGCTCCTACATATTCCCATAAGCTCCTACATATTCCCATAAGCTCCTACATATTCCCATAAGCTCCTACATATTCCAATATGCTCCTACATATTCCCGTAAGCTCCTACATATTCCCATAAGCTCCTACATATTCCCATAAGCTCCTACATATTCATGGCTTCTGAGTGCTTAGTGCTTAACAAAAAACGTATGGTCGGCCTAGATTGGCTTACAATCGATGGGTCACTAAATATGTAGTTTATGCGGTTTGAATAGAACACTTACACTTACACGCACACACGCACAGAGGGGTGAGGGATGGAATGGGAGATAGAGAGATTGGAGTGGAGAGAGATACGGGTGGTTGGAGAGATAGAGAGATGGGAGAGGAGATAGACGGGTGGTAGGAGAAATAAAGAGACGGGATAGGAGAGGAGAGAGAGTGGCGTGTGATAGGAAAGACAGAGAGGAGAGAGAGAGGGCTGGTAGGAGAGACAGAGAGACGGGAGAGGAGATAGAGAGACGTGTGGTAGGACAGAGAGAGGGGAGAGGAGAGAGAGTGGCGGGTGGTAGGAGAGATAGAGAGACTGGAGAGGAGAGAGAGACTGGTGGTAGGAGAGATAAAGAGACGGGGTAGGATAGGAGAGAGAGTGACGGGTGATAGGAAAGACAGAGAGGAGAGAGAGAGAGACGGTTTGTAGAAGAGATAGAGAGACAGGAGATGAGAGAGAGAGAGAGACGGGTGATAGGGGAGATAGAGAGACTGGATTGTTTCTCTTGAGTTCAGTACATAGATAGCACATCAAACTAAAAGGATCAAAAAATTAAATAAAAAATGGCAAAGAAAAAATTAAAGTTTAGTAGTCTTGGGGCATGAGTTGTTTTATCTCATGACTTAGGAAGATGTGAACTTATTTTTAGAATATATATATAAGTCAGTAAATAAATAAATAACCTATCACTTAACCAGTTCAATCAATTTTGAATCGATCGATAAATCCATTTCACTCATCGGTTGTTTTCTTTTTTACATATCTGCTACCAAGCTGAAAGAAATGTCACCACGTGAATAAATATGGCGGCAGACATAAAACCATATATCTATGCATAAAACTATGTGTGTGCAATGACTTTAATGTATTTGTTTTTAACAATGTGTGTGTGTCTGTTGTTGTTTTGGCTTTAAAGCATTTGTATTTTTCCATGTGTTTGTTTGTGTGTGTTTGTGTGTGTTTGTGTGTGTTTGTGTGAGAGTATAAGAATGCGATTTTTTTTTCTGTCTTTGTATGGCCTACATATCTTCATCTGTGTGTGTATGTGTTGTTTTGTGTCTAGACATTGAGTGTGTGTGTGTGTGTGTTTGTACTTACGTTTGTTGTGTCGGAGTCTGATAAAGGTCGTCTAAGCCAGTCTAAGGTATTGGCATCAGAGCTTAATCTGTGTTTCAAATTGCTTTAAAATTCTGTTTATATATATTTATTTTGCTGCCTTATTTGGGTGAAAGAGCCTAGAGCCCTCGGACTCCCCCTCTCCCCTTCAGTTGATATATCTTTTCAGGGGGGGGGGGACAAACAATTCCTGGCTAAATCCCTGAAGGAAGTGTCTGCAATACTCTTACATCCAACACCGTTTAAGCATATGCTACAAACATACTTTCAAAAAAAAAAAAAATTCAGCAACAGCCAAAGTTTGAAAGTTTAATTGAACTACAAAATGCAACCTGGGCTAGTGGTTTTATTCAATCAATAAAACATCTTGACTTTATCAATTCACCTACAAAACACACAATCTTTTTTTTTTTAAAATGCTTTGCTCACTTTCATAATGGTTTAAATCACTGAAAGAATATATATATTCACACACACACACACACATTAGATAGATAGATAGATAGATAGATAGAGAATGAGAGAGAGAGAGAGAGAGACAGAGAGACAGTGCAATGTAAACATGGAATGTAATTATGTGTGTAGATGTTAGTGTGTGGCTTGAGACTCAAATATACCATCTATAAAATGTAGGACTATAGGTCAAGTTAGAATTGATAAAAGTGTATCTCCGCCCCCCCCCCCTCCCAAAAAAAATTATAAGAAGAAACATAAGCCCGTCTAAATTTGATTTAGACAAACGGAGCTGTCAATGAATCGTGCCTACAACAGCGCGTAACTTCAAGGAAATAAAACATAGACAACCAAAGATAGCGAAAATAATTATACACATGGACAGGGATTGAAATATCAGATAGATGGTTGGTAAGGAGATATTTTGATTTATTATGACATCTATTTATTTAACCTTTTGTTTTTTTTTGTCGTAAACTGCGTAACAAGAGATGGATCCTGGCCAGTCTGACGTCACTTGCTGGTAATGCCATACTCATCACCATGGCAACATGAAGATACAACCTAGGCTCTGTCTAGATACCTGATACATTTTACTTTAAAAAAAAAATTAAATGAAATGAATGCTGTATTTTTTTTTCTTCTTCAATGATTTGGATTTAAAGTTATATAAACATTTCAAAGTTCGCACAAGGTGAAAAAATAATGAAATGACCTACATTTTCTGTAACAATGAGGTCTTGCGTGGGATTAATTAAATTTAACAACAACAAATAAAAACTTGTATATATATATAAAGAACACATTTCACTTTAAATAGATTATATTTAATTCTGTTTTATTTTTTAAAATTACAATTTACGTTTTAAACGTACAAACACACTTTACGTTTTGTGTTTTTAATTATCATGTTATCACACTCAACATAGTTGTATACAGTAATTCATATTTAAATATACAGGTTGATACAAAAAAAAAGTATTTATTATAAATAAGTAAAATTTATAAATGTGATGACATTGAAAGCATCGGTATGTTTGATATGAATAAATTAATAATCACAATTCAAATGAATCAATCACCTTCGATCAACATCAACAAATTATTGTTTGTTTGTTCCCAAACAAGATAGGCCTACCACCAAAAAAAAAAATACACACATACACAAGAAATATAGCATCGCCTAATGGTCATATTTTATAATTGTAATGCAAACATTAGCGAATCAATGTCATTATGAGCCACCACGTGACCAAATTTTGGATAAATTACTACCATTCTTCTCTTCTCATCACAACAGTTTTCACAGGTTGAAATGTTTGGCACTTTTTGAATAGTAATTAAAAAAAAACAATACAAAACAACAGCAAGCAAGTAGAAAAAGGCCTTCAACCAGAGATTCAAACAAACATAAAACCCAATAAAGTCTTTCAGATATCACAAGGAAATGACAACGCATACGTATGTAAAGCTGAAGTGTAAAACACAATGGTATGACATTTGTTGACCTACATGTCGTTTGATGTCATTTCTGAATTCTTCAAGTGAATTTTTTTTTCTTTCTATGGGTTCACAAACCACAACAGGAATGATAATATCTGCTCAGACAATCGAAGTCTGTACACAATTTTGTCTTGTCTTCCATCAAAGACATGGCCGATTCTTTGGAGTAGCCATGAAAAAAATTTTTTTTTTGGACGTTGGAGCCGGCGGTGTTCAGTCTTCTTCGTCCGTTTCCGCTAGCGTGGGCAACGCGGGGCTTCTGGGAATGGATGGGCTGTTGGTTGAGCTCCCCGTGCTGCCTCCGGACCCTCCTCCTCCTCCCCCGATCACCCTGTTGGGCGAGGACGGGGGCGTCAGCGTCTGGAAAGCGTCCAGCCACTGCTCCAGGGATGACAGCTCCGGGGTCTCGAACTCGATGATGCTGCCGGAGTCGCATTTTCCGGCCACGATGAAGCGCCCCAGGCAGTCCCCGGGGATGACCCGGCAGTGGCGCATGTTGATGTAGACGGGCTTGCTGGTGTACATGCAGTCGCGAGAGACGATGGCGAAGTGGTCGTTGTTGCACCGGTACACCCTGACGAAAACGGGCATCTTGCGGCTCGGGGAGGAGCTTGGGGAGCCGCAGGAGGAGGTCGGGGGCGAGGAGGAGGAGGAGGAGGTGGCGCGGAACAGGAAAGAGGAAGTGGGCGTGGTCTTGGAAGGCGACCTCGACGGCGACATCGAAGGTGACGACGGCGACGAGGAACTTCCGGTGTGACGTATCAGGTACAGCCTCCCAGAATGCACCTCGTGCTTCTCGTCCGAATACGAGGACGACGAGTGAGTGGGGGAAGAGGATCCCGACGCTCGGAACACCTCGTTGTCCAGCTCATCATCATTGAGGTAGGCATGCCCACCGTGACCGTCAGCGGAATCTGGTGGGCAGATGGTGATGTGCGGCGGAATCTTGGACTTCTGGGCTGGGCGCGGCGAATAGCATTTAGCAGCGTTGGTGAGAAGCTGACCAGAAATCTGGCAAGCCAGGGCGTTTCTATCCATGCTTTGCAGGTTGGCGTTTAAGCTATTGTTGAGGTTGTAAAAACTGTCTTGTCGAGGTGATAACAGCATGTTCAGGTGAAAAGTTCCAAGTTTTTTTTTTTATAATCTTTCACAATATCCTTTACAGACAAAGATCATAACGTCACCAGCTCGATGATCGACTCAAAATTTGGAGCTATTGGCGTTTGTAGTTGAGAATTCAATTACTCACTGTTTTTGTTTATTTTTAGTTCAAATGTATTCGAATTTTGAATACGTCCATTAACCAATGAAACTCAATTCTCTCAATGAAATATGTTTCGCTGATAAAGTGATTTTTCTAATGTCCTATCTGCAATGAAAAAAAACGAAACAAACGTTATTACATGATTAGTTTAATAGTTTAAATTGTTTTTGTCTTATACGAAATATTTGTGCTAAAAACCATGACATTTGTAACAACAGATATTGTTTTTTTAGTATAGTGTTTCGTGTTTGCCATGTTTTTTGTTTATTTTATCTTTTTCTTTTCAATGATCTCTCCACGCCTACTTCAGGCTGCAATAAAATTTATTGTGATCAAATCAGTAAAATCGGGTTGGGGTTAAAAAAAAAAAAAACCCAACACCTTGGATAGTCAGGATGGTCTCTGAGAGCCGGCTGATTGTCGACCAGTACCTGTGACTGTGTGGTCCATTGAACACAAACATCGCAAGTGGGCGTGTTTAAACGCTGCGGTAATCAATTCACACATGTGCTGTGTTCTCCCCAGCAACCCCACCCCCCACCCAACACACTGCGCCTCCTTTCATTTCTTTTTGTCCACTGGATTAATATTCTTTTTTTTTTTAATATTCGCTTCACTGTGAGCGAATGCGTGTTTGTGTATATATATCTGTGTCGGTGAGTTTTATCTCTGCTTTGTGTCTGCCTATTTACGTGTGTGTGTATGTGTTAGTGTATGTTGACAATACTAAAGAGAGACAGCTGGGCAAGCTTTGTTTACAGCGATAGATGTACTTAGATTTAAAAAATACAAAAATCTTCGTCCTTATGATTGTAAAAAAAAAATATTGATATCATGTTTCTTGTGTGTGTGTGTGTGTGTGTGTGTGTGTGTCACGTGTGTGTGTGTAAGCGTTGCTAGCCTCAATACAACTAAGGCCCACTATCGGTAATCGATTACGACTGTATCGATATCCAGCGGTGGGACACTACTCATTATAACAAGTTAAGCCCCCCCCCAACCCCCTCCTCTCCCCATAATTGCACGGCCTTAATTCCGCGTTTTAACCGTAATGAGGCACGATACAATTAATTTGTCGGGGTTAAACAAAAAAAAAAACAAAACCCATAGCAACAAAGCATCCAGGTCAATATTTACACCGCCTATAGGTCAGAGTTCACCTGCGCTGATAAACACAACTACACGCGAAGATAAGGACGCACCGTGTTGTTTTTTTTTGTTGTTGTCCATTTGCTGTACACGTCGTCGAGAATTGACGAGAACTGACCTCGCGTTCTATATTACTCTCGTAAAGTTGACGCCATGCACTCTATCGTCCAATTTCCATTTGCTCTCAATCTCAACCCAATTCAGTCATTCATTATATCACATCTCGCAGGCACCGAGTCAAACACAAAGAAAAAAAAACAACGAATTTCAACGACATCACCCCTTTTTTTTTCCACCCTGGGGCGAGGGTGAGGGGATGTCTATCACTACCAACCCAACATACCCGACCCATATCATGCTATTGACACCCAAATCGGATTTCCCAATAATTGTGTTTTTTTTTATTTTTTTGAGGCACGATGCCATCTTGACAGAATTTCCCCCAGTAAATGATGCCCTCCAGATGTTCTGCTCACCTCGCCGACTCTGAAAAACACTTCATAGCTTTTTCTACTCCATTCACACTATCCCCCTTCCCCCTCGAGACACGCCAGCTTTAAGTGATAGTTATGAAACCGTTGGGTTTAATATAAAAATGGAGATGCAATTAATGAGGTTAATAAACAGCAACAACCTGCGAATGCTACGATTCCTTTAGACTTCATTTATCGTCTGCAAACAGATTATATTGAATAACTTTCCAATCTAAAACTTAAGCGTAATCATTCTTTTTCATAATCTTAATATATATATATATATATATATATATATATATATATATATATATATATATAAGCGATTTGGGCTCTGCGTTAAATCGAAAGTAAAGAATTAATAAAACAGTATTCCAGTTTAAAATAACATAGCTTACCGATCAATCCTAAGGGCCACTAAGGGGATATAACTCTATGCAAAGGTTTTGCAGGGTACAGCTAGTATCTCATTAATAATTAAAAAAAAAAGGGATTTTCATACAATGCTGTATGTTTAATTTAATGAACGAAACAAATATGAAGTGATTATCTTGGTATTTCGTCTATTTCTATAATCTTGCCACAACAGAAGTCTTGGCTTAACACGAAATTGTGGTGGGTAATGGATGACTAACATGTTTTTGTCAGTTGGCTAGCTGCCATCAATAGCAGCTATCCTAGATGCTCTGCTGATCAATGGACATCATTGAATGTTATCAAGATGTAACAATGACAATCGTACGTACGGGGTATAAACAATAACACAGAATGAGTGAGCAAATGCACTTATACAGTTAAATAATTGTCAATTAAATACAATGCCAAGATTTCTTTTAAAAAATAGGATTAAAAAAAACAGGAACAAAACATTATGCAACTGGGGAAAAAAATGTCCGAATCATAACATCGACTGCAGCTTTTGGAAATAAAAACAAACATCAATTGTTTGTGCCAGTTTTTTTTGAAAACTGCGCATCGCAGAAATTTCACCAAGTTATCAAAACTCCAGGTGGTAATTTTCGTTTCGACACTTTATTTACACATTAACACACTAAGTGCTATAAGTCTCTCTCTCTCTCTCTCTCTCTCTCTCTCTCTCTCTCTCTCTCTCTCTCTCTCTCTCGCTCTCTCTCTCTCTCTCTCTCTCTCGCTCTCTCTGTCTCTCGATTCTCATTTAATTATAAGAAAACAACACCTGCACTTTGTATCAGAATCGCGGGTTACGGTGACTGGTATAGGCTGGATTAAATTGTAAATCAGCCAAAGACTTTTTGCCTCACACCAAAGAACATTCTAATTATTCCTTTTTTTTTTTAGATTTCACTTTTTTAGTCCCTTTTTGTATTTATATGATAAAAATCAATAGCAGTAAAAAGAAAATCACTGTCTATTACTTTGACATGAATTCATTATTTATTTATTTGTATTTAACTTTTTTAAGTTGTGTTTTGTTTCGTTTACCTGATTAGCCTCAAAAACATGGATCTCATTCAACAGAAATATTTTTAGTTACAAAAGTAAATAACTTTTAATATTAATATCCACCTTGTGTAAAGACGTTTTTATACACCTCCAAGATTATCATTTCAGTTATTAAAAGCGTATTTACAACGAAATCCATACGTGAATATGAAAAAAAAAAGGTAAAAAAGAAACCATTTTAACGCATTCATGAATTGAATCTAAAATGTGAAACAGGGTGCAATAGTTGCTGCTCATTAGCTATCATTTAAAACCCAAAAAAAACTTAACTCGTCTTTATAATCTGGGTTTAATATAAGTACCGGTAGACTGCTGGACTTGGCTAAATTTGTAACACTTTATTTTATGTATAATCTTGACCTTAATGTCATCTGTGTGCGATTTACATTGATCAAACACATATGTAAAGCTGTACACAGGGCCTGGCTTTAGGCCGATTAGACCGATTGCTCCAAATTGGGCCCCGCGCCTGGCATGGGCCCCGCAATTTAAACGCATTTAACTAATTAATAGTAATAGCTGTTAAAGTAAAAAAAAATTAGAAGAGGGGGCCCCGAAATTCGTAAAGCCGTCCCTGGCTGTGCACATGTAAGCGCTATCAAATTATGCTATTACATTTACGCTGTTACATTTACGCACGAAACACACGTTACGGTACATATACGCAGTAATGGCTCATAATTAACTTGCATATGTAGTGAGAGATCTTGGCAATCCGTGAGCAGTATACGTGGACTATTGTAAAACCCACTCACTCACGTCTTTATATAGACCTGACGCTGTTCAGTCTGACGTTCCAAGTCACTCACGCCGAGAAAAGGAAACAAAAAAACCACACATCGAGCTCTCGCCGCGAGGGGAAGAGAGAGAGAGAGAGAGAGAGAGAGAGGGAGAGGAGAAAGAATCAAAACACAATTTGTTGGGAGTTGGGAGGGTGTGTGTGTGTGTGTGGGGGGGTTAATAGTAATATTAGACTTATTTCTCAGATGTTATTGTCGTAATGTATACTAACAAAACAATTAGGAACAGACAAACAATATAGAACTAGGAAATATTTGAGTGTCGGCTCTCAATTCACCTAGTTACCCAGTTGAATTCATTTTGCCCACTTTTTTTTTTTGTTTGTTTTGTAAAGAAGATCCTGAACAAATTAGATCAAAGTTTTTTTTTATTTTTTTTTTAAAACTGAAACATATCCCATAGACATACACACGCAATACTCGGAGCAATTAGAGATAAGACAAATTGACATAGGGGAAAATTCTCTTGTACGCGGTAATTGGAAGATGTTTTGAAATGTCGACACGATGTGGGGGGAAACGAGTTGGTGGATGTTGTACAACATATATGTTGTATGTATGGTGGATGATGTACAACATATATGTTGTATGTATGGTGGATGATGTACAACATATATGTTGTATGTATGGTGGATGATGTACAACATATATGTTGTGTGTATGGTGGATGATGTACAACATATATGTTGTATGTATGGTGGATGATGTACAACATATGTTGTATGTATGGCAGATGATGCGCCTATATATATGTTGTATGTGTTGGATGATGTACAACATATATGTTGTATGTATGGCGGATGATGTACAACATATATGTTGTATGTATGGCGGATGATGTACAAAATATATGTTGTATGTATGGCGGATGATGTACAACATATATGTTGTATGTATGGTGGATGATGTACAACATATATGTTGTATGTATGGTGGATGATGTACAACATATATGTTGTGTGTATGGTGGATGATGTACAACATATATGTTGTATGTATGGTGGATGATGTACAACATATATGTTGTATGTATTTACTGAACTTAACAAAGTGACATGGCAATGTTTTTTTTTTAATATAGGGAAGAATTACAGTGGAAAAAAAAATGTCTGTGAATGTAATGAGGTTGATACTTATCAAACACTATTCATTATGATCTTGCAAGGCTTCTGGATGTAGTAGTTTTCATTGTATGGCCTTGGGAAATAACAGCTAAACCTTTTTATTTGGCGATAACGGTTTATGGTTTTGATCATTCTCCAGTAGACAGCACTGCAGGGGTGGGTATTGCAGGGTGGTAGTGGGGGATCGACATTGCAGGGTGTCAATGCAGGGTGGCAGTGAAGTGTGTCCATACAGGGGAAACAGTACAGGGTTTTCACCGACAGGTGGGCAGTGCATGATGTTCATAAAGGGAGGCAGTACAGGGTTTCCATACAGGTGAGCAGTGCATCATGTTCACACAGGAAGGCAGTACGGGGTGTCCATACGGAGAAGTAGCACAGGGTGGCTGTGCACGTAGCAGTACAGGGTGACAATATGGCTGTTAAAAATTAGGATGTTATTGCATTTGTTTATTTTGGACAGTAATTGGGACAGATGTCTAGAATCTGGGGCAAAAATCGATCAGATTAGGAGATCAAGCTGATTATAAATCACAAATTTCATAACATCAATGAAACCAATTTCATTCCGGAAGTTAAAGAAAAGAAAAACAAAAAACAGATCAACATGAAAAACAAAACGGACAACAAAATATTAAGTCAAGAAATTAAACCCGAGTAAACAAAAAAATAAAACCCAGAAGAAAACACAACAATACGTAACAAAGTGAGTTCAACTGATATCCGCGTCCTTGACCCGGTAACACTTGTCTGACATCCAGTATTTACCGGATTTCAAAAAGGTCGGCTATGTTCCCGGCTTTAGCTCTTCAGTTGCAATGCAAATAAGGTCGATAACTGGGTTATTGTGTTGCACCTACTCGATTTGCCTCCCCCCTAGATCATCTCGATGTCATTGTAATGTAATCAGTGGCGTAGGAAGGGTACTGCGGGCTTGTGTGGGGTAGTGCGGGGTTGTGTGGTTGCACAGGGCGCTA
>JAGDYQ010000022.1:5622934-5657934 GCA_021962125.1 Bulinus truncatus
GAGAGAGTGTTTACTGTAATACATCTACAAGATAGATTTTACTGTAATGCATAAACGAGAGAGTATTTACTGTAATACACCTACTAGAGAGTTTAACTATAATACACATACGAGAGAGTTTTTTTTTTCTGTAACACACACACACACGAGAGAGTGTTTACTGTAGTACACCTACAAGAGAGTGTTTTTATGATCATCTGCCGCACAAAACGCCATCACTTGATAATTATATAATGTGTAGGCAGGACACTAAACCGCCCGCCCGGGGAAATCACGTGACTGCAGTCGACAACCTTCCCGTGTGAACCTAGAAATGCTGGTATATATCAATCAATGAGATGAGAATTAAAAAAAACATATCTTAATAGGTATGTGTAACTAAAATGGGGAATGGGTCGGCACGCAGAGAATATGTTTGACCTGGAGTTACCAACATTCAGGAGGGTTATTTTACACTAGATGACGATTTCACTATTACATAATCAGTGCCTCGCCTAGCATATCTGCTGCCCTGGAGCAACCAGTATTTTTGGGCCCAAGGGCTCACTTGGGGAAGATTTGAAATGTAGTGTTCACCTTTTTCTGTAGTCACTGGAAATTGATGGATTGTGTAGTTAGCACAACGCCCAGCCGCCTTTACTTTCCCCAAACATATGTCAGGTATCCATTGGGCGGACTTGGGAACTTTCACCCAGACCTGAACAAAAAAACCCAGGTTTAAATTCTGGGTCTCTATTCCGACAATCGAGCTCTCTACATCGCGGGACTAATCCCCCCCCACCAGTTTTAACAAGGTCCAATGAGAGTCATTTTTCTGATTTAAGCGCCAAGCCATTCAGTTTTAGAGCTCCATTATCAAAACTGACATAAGCATGAAATTAGACTAGCCATGTGCCCGCCGAACTGTTTAATGCGGCCCGCCGCCGCCGAACTGCTTAATGCGGCCCGCCGAACTGCTTAATGCGGCCCGCCGAACTGCTTAATGCGGCCCGCCGAACTGTTTAATGCGGTCCGCCGAACTGTTTAATGCGGCCCGCCGAACTGTTTAATGCGGCCCGCCGCCGCCGAACTGCTTAATGCGGCCCGCCGAACTGTTTAATGCGGCCCGCCGAACTGTTTAATGCGGCCCGCCGAACTGTTTAATGCGGCCCGCTACTTGTTTCAAAGTTAAGGACGGCCCTAATCCTTTTATGTTACGACGTTTACCTTTAATTTATATTAGTTCATGTCAGTACTCCATCAATTTGCTTAATGACAAATTTAGGAGCCCAATGTGGCCCGCGACTCCAAATGTTTGCCCACCTTAGCGCTAGACTAAACATCAGTCTGATAAAGAGAAACGTTCTTATCTCCAACGGTCTGTCCGCTCGAAGAAAAAGAAAAAAAAAGGGTTCCAGACTTCTCCTGACCTGTAATTGAAGGTCAGCGGGTGAACTATTTGTTAACTGGACACCGTTTCCACTGACTCATTGACCTTACGGCGGTCAGAAAAATTCCATGAACTCAACACCCTATTCCTCAATAAATAACAGCGGCCATGTTTAAACCAAAAGCGGCTAAATGACGTAAAATCAAATATAAAACACGGACGAGCTTTAACACATGTAGGCGTGGGTTGAAAGAAACCTGTGGAGTAAGAAGAGTTACATTAGCCTACCCACCCCTTCTCTTGAGGCCATATAGACTCTTCCAAGAGTTCTCTTGTAAATCAAAATACAGGCGGCCCTCGACTTTTGCACATAATTTGGTTCCTGAAAAAGTGTGCGAATGTTGAATGTTCGAAAGTAGTGGGAAATAAAAAAAGTTCAAAAATTTATTTTAAAATAATTATTTATTGATAATAGGAACATATTATTTGAAATATATATTTTTACATATACAATGATTGCTTATATATATATATATATATATATATATATATATATATATATATATATATATATTTTCTATAAATTTATCAACAATAGCCGAGGCTCCACACACCATGGAGGCACCACGGTGGATACAACAGCTGACTAGTGTCGCTACAAGGGTTCAGGCTCAGAATTGTAGCCTGCCGCAAACCCGGTCCTGGCACACACAAACAAACCGCCAACGATTCGTCCAGCTGCACTCGTCAGATATTATTATATTACCATTTAGTGTAAATAAGAGTCAAACAAACTCAACAATAATAATAACAAAACTTAAAATAAAATTTAAAATAAATAATTTCATATATCGATATAAATTTAAATACCAAAATAGTACGTCATAGTAATAGCAGGATAAATGTCATCTTATCTTAATTTCAAGAATGCTTTTTATTAGGGCTGTACCGGAATCCGATTCCGTTCCTGTTAAGCCGGATTCCGGCAGTTTTAACAAATCCGGTTCCGATTCCGGTTCCGGTTAAAAAGTGCTGGATTTAAGCCGGATTTCTTTGTTGTTTGAAATTTTTAAGAAATTTTTTTAGCGCAACATATTTTTGAAATATGTTGCGCTACAGAATTAAATTAAAACAATAACTTCCTTTGCTTTTTTAAAACTACAATAACGTCGATCGCTTTTAGTTCCATATGTAAGTACAAATATATTAAAAAGGAAGATTTGAATCGTATTTAGTCTAGTAATACGACACCTAGTCTTCCGCTAGTTTTGATTCCGTGTTTTCTATAAACTATATTAAGCTATCAAAGTTTAAGTTCTTTAAACAGCAGACAACGATCTATTTTGGGTGTTTACAGTTTAAACATAGTTCAATAATTTATTTTTCTGCAAATTTTTTAAATTAGGAGATTTTGTCACGATTTGGATAAAATTCCTCCCATATTTAGATAAATAACTTGAAGATACATTTTTAATTGAACATTAAAGTGATATTGATTTAGATTTGACATGCATTTTAATTTGCGTTTTATGGGAAATAGTCAGATAATGATTTAAAGGAAAGTATGAATGAAATAACAAGATTTGGTGACGTCACTATGGAAAATTAAAGAAAGTTGAACTATCGGGTGGTGCCACAGTATATATATATATATATATATATATATATATATATATATATATATATATATTGGAGTTTATTTATTAATAAACATGTTTATTATACTTTCTAAGATATGTTACCCATTTCTATGTTTGATTCTAATAGAAACCAAGTTAAATTAGGTACAGCTTTATTAAAATAAATTTTTAAAACAAAGAACCTATTATTTTGACAGAGTTATCTTTCTTAACTCATGATTGGGGAAGGGGTTTTAGTCACATTCTGCAAGATCTAAATGGTTAATACTGTTTTTTGCTATCTAGAACTTAAAAACTAAATTTTTATTCTATTTTTCATTTTATATCTTTTTTATGTTAGGCGAGAAATTACTACTTCGTTCGAAGAGTTACTATTGAATTTGGTAAATCCGGTTCCTGTTCCGATTCCGGCAGGATTCAAATATTAAATCCGATTCCGGTTCCGAATCCTGCAGGATCCAAAAATTGCTATCCGGTACAGCCCTACTTTTTATAAATGCTGGATGAAACATAAAAAAATGCTTTGAGAGAAGAATTTACAAAGCTGTTAGAGAAATAACAACAATAACAATAAAATTATAAAATCTTCATTTCTTTTTCTATCTTTCCTTCTTTTCTATCTTTATTTCATTCTTTCTTACTTTCTTTCTTTCTTTCTTATGTTCTTTCTTTCATCTCTCATTCATATGCATTTTCATCAATGTTTCTTCATTTCTTTTTTTTTTTTTTTAAATCCTTTATTTCTTTCTTTTTCTTTTATTTTCTTCCGGTATTTTGTTTGTTTCTTACTTTTTATCCCGCTATTACTTTTTTTTTTTACATTCTGTCTTGATCTTGTTAGTTTGATTCTTTATTGCTCTCACATCACCTTCATTGTTTATTAATGAAATATCTCTCAAAAAGGTTGAATGACCTGGCTGCATTTAGCTCCCTTGTCCACCCCCCCCCTCCGATTCCATTTCACACCAACCAGAGCCATGGCATGATTTCAACTGACATTAGTTTGTCAACAACAAAAAAAAAATGTCGAGAGGTCAGACTAGGTCGCTCGAGACACGGTCGTCAACCAAATCCGGAGAAAAAGTACCGTGCATAAAAAGTACCGTGCATAAAAAGTACCGTGTATAAAAAAGTACCGTGTATAAAAAGTACCGTGTATAAAAAGTACCGTGTATAACATGTACCGTGTTTATTCGTTAATAATATATTAACACTCAGACCACCAGGGGCTCCGGTCAACCAGACATATCCAGTCATATTACTTAAACACCACGGGAGCGTTACACTGTAGTTGTGAGGTAATCGTGGCATGTTCCACCAATATACTAGGCCATACAATTGATAAATATCTTAGACTGAACGTCACAGTAATGGCGCTAGTCTCTTACTTAGATTATATCAAGGATGAAAAAAAAAAAGGTAAAATAAATAAATAAATGGAGGAAATAATTAGACAACACTAAACATCAGGGGTGGGGGGGGGGCAACGTTTTAATTCGCGGGACACGTTGGGTTCGTACATTTGACAGGCGGGCTAGACCAGGGGTCGGCAACCTTTTGAGACGCAAGAGCCAAAAGTAATAATTTATAATTTTTCTCATTTTTTAAAAAGCCACTAAAATTGTTTTTTTTATGATATTTCACTGGGCCGCAATTCGACATCGAAACGGCCGCAGCTTGACAATTTAAAGATGCAATATGTTGTAGAAATACAGAAAAAAAATATTAAAATGGAATTATTTCACATTTTGACCTAGGGGTTACTTATTTGAAAACCGCAGAATCTATTCGAAACTGTAGATTAAAAAAAAATAAAACAACATATATCGAACTGAGATGCGGGCAAGACACCATTTTGAATTCTTGAATTCTACTTTCAATTTAACGCACCGTAATTCTTGACTGCGACCCTGTCCCCATGGGCTCTTCCATTTATAAAAATGCACCCAGCAAAAAAAAAGAAGAAGAAAAAGTGAAGTGCTTTATAATTGTTGCAGCGTCAAGGAAATTCGAAACCAACGAAACATAACTGTTATATCACTGGCAGGAGTCAAAGGTCAGAGTTCACGGGGTCATAAGGTTTTCCCCCCACTTCTTTAACTGCAATCAAATGACGAACTTGTTTACTAACTAATGTTTACTAAGAGTTTCGGTCAAGTGTAATGCCACATCTGAAGAGTTAACCTCTCTTTGACTTATCAAATTTCCAATTACTACGGCAGTTACTATCCATCGTTTTTAACTGTCACAGCCCAACTTTCAACTTGAATCATGGGACGTGAAGATTAAGAATTTTTTACTGCCGCTTTAGTCAATTTAATTAGATCGATTATAAAAATATTGGATGTAGCCAAGGGTCATTCATATGGATAGGCCAAACTAGGCTGCTGCCTAGCCCCCACCCCCTCCACACATCATCCATGATTTTAGGAGGAACCAGCCAGATTTTTCCAAATGCAGCAAACAATTTACATATTACGTTTTTAATGGTCATTATTATTATCATTTTTTTTTGGAAGTGCAAATTTAAGAATTGAATGGGTTTGACCATTTATGTTTTGGTCTTTTGAGTGGTTATTTGATTTGACTTTCGACACAACAGTGGCGGCCTTAAGGGGTTGCGACCTCACATATTCCCACGCCTAAAACGGATCCCGCTCGTGGGATTTTCTTTTTTTAAAAAGTTACCCTTAACCGATGTGTTCGTTTGGCGACAACGAATGGACTCTCCAACAGATATATGTATCTGTTGTTCTGTCGTTTTGTTGTTCTGTTGTTCTGTCGTTCTGTTGTTCTGTCGTTATGTTGTTCTGTCGTTCTGTCGTTCTGTTGTTCTGTCGTTTTGTTGTTCTGTTGTTCTGTCGTTCTGTCGTTATGTTGTTCTGTCGTTCTGTTGTTCTGTCGTTCTGTCGTTCTGTTGTTCTGTCGTTCTGTTGTTCTGTTGTTCTGTTGTTCTGGCGTTTTGTTGTGCTTTCATACCTCACGTCTGTGGGTTTATGGACTTGGTGGCGCCAAGAACATTTTTCCAGATCCTGTCGAAAATTCGTTTAAACTCCTCAAGTTCACACAGCTTTAAATGGGTACCTGACTTTATGTTGGGGAAGTAAAGTCGGCTGGGCGTTGTGCTAACCACACAATCCCTTAACATGCCGTAGTTACAGTAACAAATGGAGTCTACACCTCAACTGACCCGATGGTCCTTAAGGACTCAGTGAACTAAAGAATTCTCTCTTTCATATTTCTTACCACAAAAGCCACAAAAACAAGAAGATTTACTAAAATAGATCTTGTATGGATCCTCACAATTGATGACTCAATATTCGAAGTTTCAGTATACAAATATCACAATAACATGTCTCAATTATAGAAGTAACAAGAAACCTCACTTTTGAAACCTCATAATAGGAATTCTCACTGTAGAACCCTTTTTGTAAAAAAAATAAATAAAAACAATAAATTATCAAAAACAACGACAACAAAAAACACAACAAAACAAAAACAACAACTGACAACCAGACATTTCAATCAAGAAATGTCGTCAAAGAAATTCTCAATGCAGAAAGTAGAACTTACAAATTATCTCACTCAACTTTTTTTAAAGCGAAATTTCAACATTTTCTTCTGAACTTTAAATTTTGCAAAGTAAAATAATAATAATAATAAAAAATTGTCCAGCTAAATTGTTCTGATGAATAGGTTGACATTTATCACCCCCCACCACCATTCTCTCTATCTCTCCTACCACCCGTCTCTCTCTCTCTCCTCTCCCGTCTCTCCTTGTCTCTCCTGCCACCCGTTCCTCTCTCTCTCTCTCATCTCCCGTCTCTATATCTCTCCTTCCACGCGCCTCTCTCTCTCTCTCCTCTCCCGTCTCTCCATATCTCTCCTTCCACGCGCCTCTCTCTCTCTCTCCTCTCCCGTCTCTCCATATCTCTCCTTCCACGCGCCTCTCTCTCTCTCCTCTCCCGTCTCTATCTTCCCTACCACCCGTCTCCCTCTCCTACTAAAACTGTTCGTCTGTCTGTCTCTGTGTGTCTGAGCTTAATTGATGTCAGGGCATTACATACGTCAGTGAACCAGCAATAAAACAACACGGTCAGCTAACGATCATTTCCTTAACTGGCCGGCCAACGGACAAACGTTGATTGTTTATAGTGCCGGGGAGACAAACAGGAAGATGGCTCAGTCGGGAGTGTGTGCAATTGTTGTTTGTGTGTTTGTCTGTGTATGTGTATGTATGTGTATATGTGTGTGTCGGGGAGTGGTTTGGTATTCAGTGTTAAGACTATATCATTATGATTTTCCCCCTTGAATGTGCATTTATATAGGCCTTCATGTGAATTATGGCTGTATGGCTGTTGGGCTGTATGGCTGTATGGCAGAGCCGTTCTTACGTTGTTGTTCGGAGGACCTCACATCAAGTGTACATTTGTGGGGGAGAAAGGTGGTCGTAAGTAAATTAAGTTTGTGAATCCCAGGAAATATGTTGTGACGCCTAACACCCCCCCCCCCACTACTGACTCTCGCCATAGGCTCAGGGTATCGAGGAGGTCTGTAGTTCTGTCAAGGAGGTCTGTAGTTCTGTCAAGGAGGTCTGTAGTTCTGTCAAATAGGACTGTACTTCTGTCAAGGAGGTCTGCAGTTCTGACAAGGAGGTCTGTAGTTCTGTCAAGGAGGTCTGTACTTCTGTCAAGGAGGTCTGTACTTCTGTCAAGGAGGTCTGTAGTTCTGTCAAGGAGGTCGGTACTTCTGTCAAGGAGGTCTGTACTTCTGTCAAGGAGGTCTGTAGTTCTGTCAAGGAGGTCTGTACTTCTGTCAAGGAGGTCTGCAGTTCTGTCAAGGAGGTCTGTAGTTCTGTCAAGGAGGTCTGTAGTTCTGTCAAGGAGGTCTGTAGTTCTGTCAAGGAGGTCTGTACTTCTGTCAAGGAGGTCTGTAGTTCTGTCAAGGAGGTCTGTAGTTCTGTCAAGGAGGTCTGTACTTCTGTCAAGGAGGTCTGCAGTTCTGTCAAAGAGGTCTGTAGCTCTGTCAAGGAGGTCTGTACTTCTGTCAAGGAGGTCTGTACTTCTGTCAAGGAGGTCTGTAGTTCTGTCAAGGAGGTCTTACTTCTGTCAAGGAGGTCTGCAGAACAAACGAGATTCAAAATAGTTATGAACATTGAATCCTTAAGGTATTGTTACTGGTCGAGAAATACCACATAAATCAATGACATAAATGGAAGTAAACCTGTGTGTGCGTTAGTCTCTTGCAAATCCAATTCTCTATCGAGATTTTCGAAAACAATATATCATCATTTACAGACTAATGCAATTTGTTTTGTCAAGCAAATAACAGGAAATTGAAATACAATTTTATTATTCTTACCACAAAAACAACAACAACAAAAAAAAAATACTCATAATATAGAGACATGATTATTTAACAAAAAAATATAAATAAGTAAAAACTGGTGTATTCTATATAATGTTGTTTTGTTTCGTTAATTTGTTCCGTTAGGTTCCATAATTTGTTGCTAATACGACGTCCAATGTTGATAAACAAATGGTTTGGAGCGCGTTGTCTTTTTTCAATAACAGTTAACTGACAGCTTATTTGGTCATATATATATATATATATATATATATATATATATATATATATATATATATATATATATTTGTATATGTATTGTTTTTATTTTTTTTTATTTACATCGGGCCGGCTTTGAATTAAGTGACCGATCGATTGTAGGTCAATAGATACCGGCTATATAATTAGTGACCGATCGATTGTAGGATACGATACATGGGATTTTTTTCCAGCTCCTAGTCAAAGTGCCCAAGTAAACCCATATTAATTATATAAAAAAAACTCCC
Source organism: Bulinus truncatus (assembly GCA_021962125.1). Taxonomy (NCBI): domain Eukaryota; kingdom Metazoa; phylum Mollusca; class Gastropoda; family Planorbidae; genus Bulinus; species Bulinus truncatus. The sequence goes on from JAGDYQ010000022.1 coordinate 5,631,796, forward strand.
TTAGCCCTAACGGGCCATCGGGGCAGATGAAGTGTGAAATTCAACTGTTTCTATAACCTCGTCATGTGAAGGGATTGTGTGTTTAGCACAACGCCCATCCGCCTTTACTTGCCCAACGTAAGTAAGTTTCCCTGAATAGAAGCTGTTACATTGGTGGACTCATGGGGTGATAGGACAGCTCGATTAACTTACACTAGAAATCTGATTTGAAAATGCCCTCTCTTAGCATCGCTCATGTCCCCCCCCCCCCCCCCCCAATCTGTTCATCTTCTGCTCTCCACGATTGAACCGGTCTATTATTTTAAATCAAATTGTAACAAGGTTTCAACGTGAGAGTGGGACATTACCGAGTGGTTTATGATGAACTGACTGGGATATTGTTCACATACTACATCCGGGATATTTTAGATCTTCCATCGGAAAGTAGAATAGTACTTAAGCTGTTTTTTTTTTTAAAATCACAAGCAAAGACAAGCTCGTAATTCAAACAAACAAACATGTACACATAATGCCTAAAAACAAACACTCATGAACACATACATGCCTACAGATAAGGACTCACACAAACACTCATGAACACATACATGCCTACAGATAAGGACTCACACAAACACTCATGAACACATACATGCCTACAGATAAGGGCACACACAAACACTCATGAAAACATACATGCCTACAGATAAGGGCACACACACCCATGAACACATACATGCCTACAGTTAAGGGCACACACAAACACTCATGAACACATACATGCCTACAGATAAGGGCACACACAAACACTCATGAACACATACATGCCTACAGATAAGGGCACACACAAACACTCATGAACACATACAGATAAGGGCACACACACTCATGAACACATACATTCCTACAGATAAGGGCACACATACAAACACCCATGAACACGTACATGCCTACAGATAAGGGCACACACAAACACTCATAAACACATACATGCCTACAGATAAGGGCACACACAAACACTCATGAACACATACATGCCTACAGATAAGGTCACACACAAACACTCATGAACACATACATGCCTACAGATAAGGGCACACACAAACACTCATGAACACATACATGCCTACAGATAAGGGCACAAACACCCATGAACACATACATGCCTACAGTTAAGGGCACACACAAAACATCCAAATAAATTGACACTGGTTAAACAAAGACCCGCATATATACCAACAGAGAGAAATGTATGTGAGCATTTACGCTCTGACACATGCACTCACTCATAGACAGATAGACATACATACACACAGTGCTTTTTTTCTGGCAGTATGCACCGGAAAGGCGTTCCGGCACCTTTTTTCCGTAGACTTTAGTTTACTGCACTGTATTTTCAGTTTTATTTCTTTATAACACAAAGGACATAAATAGGAGTTCTGGTAACCCTTTTTATTTATTTTAGAAAAAATGCACTGAATACACACATACACAGAGTACTCATACTGTACTCACAACATGGCACATACAAGATAGGGTACACACAAACAGATCGCACAAAAACAGAGTACACACAATCAGGGTACACACAAACAGGATACACACAAACAGGGTACACACAAACAGATTGCACAAACAGGGTACTCACAAACAAATTGCACAAAAACAGAGTACACACAAACAGGGTACACACAAACAGGGTACTCACAAACAAATTGCACAAAAACAGAGTACACACAAACAGGGTACTCACAAACAGAGTACACACAAACAGGGTACACACAAACAGATTGCACAAAAACAGAGTACACACAAACAGGGTACTCACAAACAAATTGCACAAAAACAGAGTACACACAAACAGAGTACACACAAACAGATTGCACAAAAACAGAGTACACACAAACAGGGTACACACACAAACAGGGTACACACAAACAGGGTACACACAAACAGGGTACACACACAGAGTACACACACAAACAGAGTACACAAAAACAGATTGCACAAAAACAGAGTACACACAAACAGGGTACACACACAAACAGGGTACACACAAACAGGGTACACACAAACAGGGTACACACACAAACAGAGTACACACAAACAGAGTACACACAAACAGAGTACACACAAACGTATTAATGTGTTGATTATGTTGTCCTTGGCTACAAGGCATTTATTCCCCTTTAGAATACAAGTCTTAATGTCCGGTCACGTGGTGTTAAGAAAGTAAAAAAAAACAACAACAACAGGAGTAACGACCGGACAATGTCCATCTGCTTCACTGGTCATTACTGAATCTGCCATGGGGCTCACAAACACGTACTTGACTTTGGGGGGTGGGGGGGGGGTTAGATCGTTAGCCTTAATTATCGATTGTTTTGTACTTCATTCCCCCCCCCCCCCCGTCCCCACGAACATGTTAGCGTTTTAACGTTGGCAACTACAACTCGAACATGTTTGAGGTTTAGTTTAAATGGTTAATTCTTCTTCTTACATCATTACGATTACTATTAGTTGTTTTTTTTTTTACACGAAATGTACTACTTGTATTTGTAAAACTCAGTGACTACGGTTACAACCAACGCGCACGCGCTCTAGCGCTCTAGACGGACTATTTTTTTTTGCCGAATTTTTTTTCGGGGTCCAGCTGTAGATATTGTTCCTATCCCTAACCCTAACCCTAACCCTATCCCTTACTCTAACCCTATCCCTAATCCTATTCCTAGCCCTAAAAAAAATAGTCCCTCTAGAGCAGTGCTTTTCAAACTTTTTGAAGTCACGGCCCCCTTGGAACGCCAATCAATATGTCGCGGCCCCCCTGTTTTTTTTTGGTTTAGATTGCTTAAATTTATAATTTTTCGAAATTCCACGGCCCCCCCTCCGGACAGTCCACGGCCTCCTAGGGGGCCGCGGCCCACCACTTTGAGAAGCACTGGTCTAGAACGCTAGAGCGCATGCGTTGGCTGTAATCGTAGCCACTTCGATTATAAAAATCACTCTTGAAGGGATTTTAGTTATTCGGTCAGCGGTAAAAAACAGTACCACCCACTCAACTAAAACTTAATCTTTTTATTTTATTTTCTGTTTTTGACTTTTTTTTTTTTAAACCGATAAATTATTTATAAAAAAAATTAGTAAAGTTCCTTTAGCACTAAAGGGCCATCGGGGCAGATGAAGTGTACAATTCATGTGTTTCTAAAACCTCGGGAAATGAAAGGATTATGTGGTTAGCACAAGGCCCAGCCACTGTTACTTCCCCAACTCAAGTCAGGTACCCAATTTAAAGCTGATTGGAGTTAAAAACGACTTTGAAACAAATTTCCCATGGTTCTAGTCGAGGATCGAACCCAGTACTGTCAGGTAGACAGTCGAGCATCTACACCACTGGGCCGTCCGTCTTACCTTAACTTATTTACTGGCTGTATTATATGTTTTTACCTGTTGAAATTTTATACGCCATCCGGGCTATTCAATTGAGATTATGATGATATCAGGTGTAACTAGCCAGACTAGACTTAATATCAATTGAGATTATGATATTATCAGGTGTAGCTAGCCAGACTAGACTTAATATCAATTGAGATTATGATATTATCAGGTGTAACTAGCCAGACTAGACTTAATATCAATGAGGTGATATAGACAGGTGTCAGTCTCGTTGACACTAATATGTCAAAACAATGATTGTATACAATTAGTAAAACAATGATTGTATACAATTAGTAAAACAATGATTGTATACAATTAGTAAAACAATGATTGTATACAATCAGTAAGACAATGATTGTATACAGTTAGTATCACAGTCAAGTGATGATAAAAGAGAATGTCGTGGGGCAGTGCCTTCGTATATCAGGGGCAGGGTATGCCTTCGAAGCCCCGTCGGATACATCAATCTGCTGTAATCTGCCATTGGTGAGACTGATCCGTCAAGCCCATTTAAATCAAGTTAATCGAGGAAGAGGGCAAGCGAGAATAGCATGGGATGTAGCCTTGCATGGAGGATGACAGCTATCGTCTATGTAACACCAGAGATGTGATACATTCACACTAAAACTTTTGATTTGGTCTGTAACTTACTACTATCGTCCATGTAACACCAGAGATGTGATACATCCACCATAAAACTTTTGATTTGGTCTGTAACTTACAACTATCGTCTATGTAACACAATAGATGTGATGCATCCACAATGAAATGAGGTGATGGCGGCCTCACCAGGAATCACTTGTGATCTTTACTCATTTTTACGACCTCACCCGACTTCCTTCTGTTCCATCCCCACCCCCTCCCCATGACACATCACCCAATACGGTGGGGAAGTTTCGAAGTTGGAAAAGGAAGGGAGGGAGAGAGAAAGCCATGCAATGCCAGGGAGGCTTCACTGTCCCATATGTCAGATAGCAGCAGGCTTCTTGTCTGAAATAGTTCCGCCAAATGTCACAAAGTGTCTACTGCTCTTCCTACCTGGGTGTTCAGGAATAATAAAAAAACTCAACTGGAAGATCCGGAATATTCACATTTGTTTAAAACCCCATAAAACACGTTTTTTGTTTTCATTTCATTAGTTTTTCGCCTCTGTTTTATTTATTAATACATACTAGCGATATTTCCTATAACATTCTCAGGATTACCGCTGTTAACCGAAATAGACCACAACCGAAACCGTCGTTAAACAAAGCTCTATTTGCTTACATTTCACCAATGGGATAACAATGTCTGATGTTTGGTATATGTAAGGAGGCGTGTCGCTGTGTAATAAAGCAGAGTGAATAGATGGACCAAATGTGGCAAATAAATTGAAGAGTTCTCTGGCCGTGGCAACAAGTAAACCCAACATCAACAGAACAAATGAAGTTGATGGGAAATACAACAAACAAAAACACAACAACAAAAGCAAACATTCATAGGGGCAAAAAAGTAAACAATAAGTTATCTTGATAACAATAGCAATACTTTATTCATCTGTTTATCAATTGCGTTGATTATTAATGTCCAGTCTTTTTAAGCAAACAAATCAATACAGCACACATTGTGATGTCAGTGAAGTAGACGAGACCGACACAAAGTGATACAATATAGCACACATTGTGATGTCAGTGAAGTAGACGAGACCGACACAAAGTGATACAATATAGCACACATTGTGATGTCAGTGAAGTAGACGAGACCGACACAAAGTGATACAATATTGCACACATTGTGATGTCAGTGAAGTAGACGAGACCCACACAAAGTGATACAATATTGCACACATTGTGATGTCAGTGAAGTAAACGAGACCGACACAAAGTGATACAATATAGCACACATTGTGATGTCAGTGAAGTAGACGAGACCGACACAAAGTGATACAATATAGCACACATTGTGATGTCAGTGAAGTAGACGAGACCGACACAAAGTGATACAATATTGCACACATTGTGATGTCAGTGAAGTAGACGAGACCGACACAAAGTGATACAATATAGCACACATTGTGATGTCAGTGAAGTAGACGAGACCGACACAAAGTGATACAATATAGCACACATTGTGATGTCAGTGAAGTAGACGAGACCGACACAAAGTGATACAATATTGCACACATTGTGATGTCAGTGAAGTAGACGAGACCGACACAAAGTGATACAATATAGCACACATTGTGATGTCAGTGAAGTAGACGAGACCGACACAAAGTGATACAATATAGCACACATTGTGATGTCAGTGAAGTAGACGAGACCGACACAAAGTGATACAATATTGCACACATTGTGATGTCAGTGAAGTAGACGAGACCGACACAAAGTGATACAATATTGCACACATTGTGATGTCAGTGAAGTAGACGAGACCGACACAAAGTGATGCAATATAGCACACATTGTGATGTCAGTGATGAGACGGTCACAAAGGGCATTTGTTTTTAGATTTATATATATAAAAAAGTTAACGTTCCTTTATACCTTAAAGTCCTTCTGGACAGAATAATACTTGAATTTATATGTCGCCGTATACACTGTACTATAAGGGATTATATGACTTGTACAACGCTCAGCTGACTTTATTTCCCTAACTAAAGCAAGTTACCCACATGGTTGACCGTCGAGTGCTCTACACCAGTGGTCCCCACCAGTGGAAAGAATGTTACTGGGTCGCCCAAGTAATGCTAAATTAGTTCCTTTCTATTTCTCTCGAGATTGTGTAATTTCCATTGACGAGAAATAATCAACTCCCTCCCCTCCCACTTTCCAGTGGACCGCGGTTAAATTGTCAAACGCTGACCGGTCCGTGGGGAGAGAAAAAAAGGTTGGGGACCACTGCTACACCACTCGGCCACTCGCTTATAAGTATAGTTAAACAGTTCAGGAAAATGTTTGAACCGTTACTACCCTAACCAAAATATATTTTCCTATTTAAATTAATGTTGTTGAGTAAAACAGATGGAACCTTTCAAAAAGTGTGCAAACAAATCATCTTATTAATTCTTATTAATGGCGGTAACCATAATTTTGAAGGGGCTTGTTTCCAATGGCTTTTTTTTTTAAAGTGCAAAACTATTGATTTTTTTTCTCTTTGAGAGTTTGGATATCATAGATAAGATATTGCCTGCCTGAAAGTAAACAGCCACGTATTAAAACACGATATAAAATTCGGAATGACTAATAATGCAAAAAAAAAAAAAACGCAATAGAAAAGGAAAAACATATTCTCTCTGATTCTCTTTTTTAAATGGACTCTTTGAACAGAGGCGTACCTAGGGTGGGAGGAGGGGGGTCCCACTTCGAAAGTACCCCCGGGCTCCAGCTTGAGGGGGCCCCAACATTTTTTTACATTAAATATTATCTCATGTCATGGTGTCGAATGTCAAAATGCAGGGGCCCCAAAGAGGCCAAACTCCTCCCCGGGCCCCAAAATCCATTGGTTCGGCACTGTCTTTGAATGAAGCACCTTAATTATTTGAACAAAATGTTTTTTTTTAAAGTCACAATATTATTAAAAAAAAACAAACATTGAAACTTATAGTCAAATTTTGTTAAATGTAAGCTCTTTGAATGTAAGAGGATCAGACTGCATTCAACCTTCCCAAAATTTTATAACTTTCTCCAGCTTTATTCATCCAAAGAAGGAAGTATTATGGAAAAATAAGAATGAAAATTTTTTAAGACACTGTACGTAACTGCCCTGTGCATCAAGGGAATAAATCTCTGCTCCTAGATTCACGCAGAGTTATCTTTCCATCTTTATATGTGCAAAAAAAAAAAAAACAACAACAACAACAACGGATGTGACGACTGGGCAGACAACTGTGTGTTGACCTTTTACATAACAGCATGGGAAACTGTTTTATAGTGACGCATTAGATGGGAAGCAACATGGAGTGGCGTCACTAGCAACCCAGGCCAGTCACGTGATGGGATGAAGATATTATATTTTTATAAACAGATTTACCCCCCCCCCTCCCCCGCCCCCTCCCTTTTTCTTTTGCAAAGTCCGTGTATCCCTTATTTCATTCACTTGGCCTAACCAGAAGGTTTCGGTAAAAATATTTTCCCTCGAATGTTCCATTCTGTTCTTTGAGGCAATCTTCATTTGTGGTTCTTTTTTTTTTTTTGAATCTCTCTTTTGAGTCTTTCTTTTTTCTTTTATATCTTGCATCCTTCCTTTTTTTGCGTTCATATCTTTCAATCTATTGAATCTATTTTGCTATTTCTTTCAATCTATTGAATCTTTTTTGCAATTTCTTTCAACGTATTAATTCTATTTTGCTTTTCTTTAAATCTATTAAATCTGTTTTTCTTTGTCTTTTTCCTTCTGATTTATTATTCATATATATTTTAAGTGAAACTTCAGTCCAATAAAAAAATTATACCTTTGCCAAACAAAAAATAAAAAAAATAAAATCAAATAACAACCACAATAGGAACAAACACAATTTAATTAATTAAATTATCCCTTTAACTAATCACCGATGTTTACATTACAGGATTCATATGGAGGAGACAAACAACCCCCGCTAATCAATAATACAAGATCTGGATTTCTAGTGTGGGTGAATACGTTTTAGTTTAAAGTTTAACGTTAACACCAGGAAGTGACGTGAACTAAGCTGAAAACGAGCCTATAGGCGGCCTACGTGTTCTTCGGCTTGGAATCATCTGTATTTGTCTGACCAATCCTATTCTCTGTCTAATTCCACTGCCTATTTCCATAGTCTGTTTATTTCCATACTCTGTCCAATCCTTTAGTCTGTCCTATTCCATTGTCTGTTTAATGTTATTGTCTTTCTAATTCCACTGTCTGTCTAACCCAGTTGTCTGTCAACTATCATTTCTGTCTATCCTACTAGCCTCACTTATCTACTGTTCTGTTTAATCACCTCTCTCCCCCCCTCGTCCCCCTCTTATGCCTTGTGGTATAACTAAAAAAAAACGCCTATGTAATGCAGACTATTGACTATCAAGGGTTCGGGGTTCGATCTTCGGACGACAACCTGTGGTATTTTTTTTTTTGGATCATGGTTAAGGTTTCCCTCCATGTCTCTCGTAGTGCCTCCATGGTCATTGCACTATCAGTCATGGTGTGGATGACAGAAGGGCACTACAAAAAACAGCTTCCATATTGATTTATAGAATAAACATCTCATTGCCTACCGAGAATTCACAGATGTAATCCATATCATCTCAACACAATACAGCCCCGTAGCGTGAAAATTCTACAGGAGGGGCCAGGCATTCTATAGCAGGGGCCAGGCAATAGCAGGGGGGCAGGTAATACATTTTACTAAGTAGAAAAAATAAGCAGGGGGGGGCAGACAAAACGCAGGGGGGCCCGGCCCCCCTGGCCCCCGCACGCTACGGGCCTGACACAATATATGTTCATTTTTAAAATATGTTTTTCCATGTAGCCTATATCTTTGTTTGATAACTGTTATTATTTCGATCGCCGTGTCTGTCTATTCTTGTCTGTATAAATCCATTTATTTAAACATGATCATCTTCTACCTGTACACACACTTTGTTGATATTACTCATTGTTTACTTGCCGTATATTTTCAATTTGTTCAAATGACCATTACTTAATTCGTGTATATTTTCAATTTGTTCATATTACCCATTACTTAATTCGTGTATATTTTCAATTTGTTCATATTACCCATTATTTACTTGCCGTATATTTTCATTTTGTTCATATTACCCATAATTTGCTTTGTGTATATTTTAACTTTGTTCATATTACCCATAATTTACTTTGTGTATATTTTAACTTTGTTCATATTACCCATAATTTACTTTGTGTATATTTTAACTTTGTTCATATTACCCATAATTTACTTTGTGTATATTTTCAATTTGCTCGTATGAACCATAATTTACTTTGTGTATATTTTCCATTTGTTCATATTACCCATAATTTACCTCCACTAGCTCCTATGAGCTCCAATACTTGTCATAATTTTTCTTTCAAATCTAAAATTAAAATCCCACCCCCTCCCGTCTTCAACCTTTATATCTTCAATTTATTTCACTGTCCGTTTCAGAAAAGTACTCCTGTCAGTCATTTCTCTTTGTACTTTAGGTGAAAAGAGGGGGGGGGGGATAAAAATAAAGTTATTTCCATACTATACACTGAAACGAAATGTCTCGTTTTTTTAATACTACATCATTACAAGTATCATTGAAGAAAATGTATTTCAAATCTAGTTTTAAAAACCCATGTGCTTGTTTCCGTTATATTGTGAACAATCTCATTAGTAGTGTCATATGGTCGAACCAATACTGTGACATGTTGTTATGATTGGTTTGTAGTGTCATGTGGTCGAACCAATGCTCTGAGATTTTGTTATGATTGGATGGCTGTTATTTTTCTAATATAAAACGTTTGTTTTCGAGGGATGCCGGCGTGCCAGTGGTGAGCCTGGCAAATGAGCCTGGATGTTACCAGGTCCTTAGATATATTCAGTCATCACATCAGCCATCCCTGTCACAGCAACCATCCTGTCACATCAGCCATCCTGTCACATCAGCCATCCTGTCACATCAACCATCCTGTCACATCAACCATCCTGTCACATCAGCCACCCTGTCACACCAACCATCCTGTCACATCAGTCATCCTATCACATCAGCCATACTGTCACAACAACCATCCTGTCACAGCAACCAGCCTATCACATCAACCATCACTGTCATGGCAATAATCATGCTTTATTAGTAGTTACAGGCGCCGTCCCCATCAGTGACAAACCATCTATGTGACACTAACCATCATTGTGACAGTAATCCCCACTGTCACAGCTACCATCACAGCCTCAGTAACAGCAAGCATCTATGTGACCGTAACCATCGCTGTCACAGCCACAATCACTGTCACTGCAACCAAAACCAATTAGCTACCAAATCGCTGACACAGCCCAGTGTCGCTACAACCAAAACCAACTAGCTACCAAATCGCTGACACAGCCCAGTGTCGCTACAACCAAAACCAACTAGCTACCAAATCGCTGACACAGCCCAGTGTCGCTACAACCAAAACCAACTAGCTACCAAATCGCTGACACAGCCCAGTGTCGCTACAACCAAAACCAACTAGCTACCAAATCGCTGACACAGCCCACTGTCGCTACAACCAAAACTAAAGGCTACCCAATCGCTGACACAGCCCAGTGTCGCTACAACCAAAACCAACTAGCTACCAAATCGCTGACACAGCCCACTGTCGCTACAACCAAAACCAACTAGCTACCAAATCGCTGACACAGCCCAGTGTCGCTACAACCAAAACCAACTAGCTACCAAATCGCTGACACAGCCCAGTGTCGCTACAACCAAAACCAACTAGCTACCAAATCGCTGACACAGCCCAGTGTCGCTACAACCAAAACCAACTAGCTACCAAATCGCTGACACAGCCCACTGTCGCTACAACCAAAACTAAAGGCTACCCATCGCTGTCACAACATACATCCATGTTAAACTACGATGACTTCAAAATCGTTACCACTAATAAAATAAAATAAAAAACTAAAAACAACTAAAAACATCTACGAATTAAAATCTCTTCCGTCTTTTGTGACAATTTACTTCAAAATAAATAAATCGCACACACAGGGGCGGATCTAGACAGCTTTGACATTACCTGTGACCGACTCTTCCATGGCCATAACACTTTCTGCTATGCTGGAGATGTTGATAGGGGTGTACACTAATGTCCCGAATGTGTGGCTACTGAATCCTACAATAAACAGGGCTGTACCCTAATGTCCCAAGAGTGTGGCTACTGAATCCTGCAATAAACAGGGCTGTGCCCTAATGTCCCAAAGGTGTGGCTACTGAATCCTGCAATAAACAGGGCTGTACCCTAATGTCCCAAGAGTGTGGCTACTGAATCCTGCAATAAACAGGGCTGTACCCTAATGTCCCAAGAGTGTGGCCACTGAATCCTGCAATAAACAGGGCTGTACCCTAATGTCCCAAGAGTGTGGCCACTGAATCCTGCAATAAACAGGGCTGTACCCTAATGTCCCAAGAGTGTGGCCACTGAATCCTGCAATAAACAGGGCTGTACCCTAATGTCCCAAGAGTGTGGCCACTGAATCCTGCAATGGGTTCAACCGAGTGGGGCATCACATGAAAGCTTTTGGGTTTTTAAATGATTTCTCCCCATGTTTACTTTTTCTTTTTTATGCAAATACGAACGGCTCCCTTTCGTAATATAGCAGTGTGAGACTCACTGAAACACGGGCACGGATAAAACAACGTAAAACTCAAATTTCAGTTATCACAGTTTTTTGCTGAATAATTTTATATTGCACAATCACGCTAATATAGACAAAGAGTCTAACGAAGGAGGATAAATAAACAAAAATAATTATAGTCTATAATATGAAAGGTCATGAGTGGTTCTAAAACTGGTCTAAAATTTGTCCCCATGTTTATTTGGCTGAGAGTGTTTTAGGGGAACCAATCGATTCAAGTTAGACGAGTTGAATAGGAAACTTGCCAGAGTTATCTCCGCGTATAATTGGTATTAGATTGAGGGATATGGTGACCTCCCCTTGAGACCCAGACCATGCAAATAATGTTGAACTAAAACAAAACAGAAAAATCGCACTGGGTGGAACAGGTTTAACGGAATGAATTATAAATGTGGACATCTAGAGTTCGAATCTGTCACACGTCTGTCAACAATAATTTTAGTCATTTAGTATGTATGAAAAAGACAGGGAGAAAGAGAGAGGGAGGGGGGAGAGAGAGAGAGAGAGAAAGATAGAGAGTGAGAAGAGGTAGATAAGGCATTACACACTAGTCTAGCAGTGTCGACAGACGTTAAAAACAATCGATTCAGCAAGGATTAGCTTATACCGTAGAAAGTAGCATACAGAACAGCAGAACAGTAACCAGCGCAAATGTATTTTTATTTTGTATACCACAGCCACAAACGAAATAAGTATATGGATTGTACACTGGCTAGAACTAAACAATTTTTTTTTTTATATTCAAACATACACACACCCTAGCTGATAGTGCAGTGGCCATAGAGGCACAACGGGAGACTTGCGGGGAATTTTCACCATGACTACAGGCTCATTGCATTGAGAACCGTCTTTATGTAAACTAGATTCACTGCACTGACATATATATGGCATTTTTCACTGCACTGACATATATATGGCATTTTTCACTGCACTGACATATATATGGCATTTTTTCACTGCACTGACATATATCGCATTTTTTCACTGCACTGACATATATCGCATCTTTCACTGCACAGACATATATCGTGGGACGGATGGCCGAGTGGTGTAGATACTCGACTGTCGACCTGAGAGTCCTGGGTTCGATCCTCGGTGGTGAGGCCCATGGAATTTTTCCAGGTGAAATTTGGTGCAAAGTCGTCCCACAAGTCCACCCAGCTTTAAATGGGTACCTGACTTTAAGTTGGGGAAGTAAAGGCGGCTGGGCGTTGTGCTAACCACACAATCCCTTCATATGCCGAGGTTATAGAAACATATGAATTCTACACTTCATCTGCCCCGATGGCCCTCTAGGGCTAAGAAGGGAACTTTACTTTTTACATATATCGTATTTTTCACTGCACTGACATATATCACATTTTTCACTGCACTGACATATATCGCATTTTCACTGCACTGACATATATCGCATTTTTCACTGCACTGACATATATCGCATTTTTCATTGCATTGACATATATCGCATTTTTCACTGCACTGACATATATCACACTAATATCATTGAGCTCAAGGACGCGGCCATGCTACATACACACAACTAGTGCAACCAGACCCGAGGAAATAACAGAAATGTCTTCTAATTAGTCCCATTTCTTTGACGCAACATTTTTTTGTTATTATGCAGCACAGCGACCGTTACTTCGATACTGTTTTACCATCACCCCGCCCCTCCCCCAACCCGTCAACAATTTACGTCCCCACCCTATCCCAACCCCCACCCCCCATCCTCATTTAAAAAAAAAAAAGAAAAATCATCAGCGAGCCGTCCTCTTGACTGGGTGTGCTGTTGTGAAGATTATGTTGCCATGGCAACGGTAATTCATATCCGTCAGTGAGCGGATTCATAAATACTGAATGTTTCTCGTCGCGATAAACAAGAGGAAAAAAAAATCCTGTTAACAACCAGAGAGTGAAAAATGACCCAATCACGCGGCCGTTGTATTAGGGCGGCTATCAATGCGGATCGCCTGGCAGGTACAATACGGATCGCCTGGCAGGTACAATACGGATCGCCTGGCAGGTACAATACGGATCGCCTGGCAGGTACAATACGGATCGCCTGGCAGGTACAATAAGAATCACCTGGCAGGTACAATACGGATCGCCTGGCAGGTACAATACGGATCGCCTGGCAGGTACAATACGGATCGCCTGGCAGGTACAATACGGATCACCTGGCAGGTACAATACGGATCGCAGCTACAGTGGGCAGTTACAATAGACGAAATGCGAATAAAAGTTCGCGGCTGGAAAATTGTAATGATTGTTTAACGAGTAAACTAATATGGGCATGCCGTTGAATGTTCGTGTACGTTATATGTATTCTGTTGCGACTCATTTACTCAAAGGAGTAATCACGTCGCCACGTTGCATAATTGTGACCATGTAGAGCAGTGCTTGCTGAGCACACGTGGCCACGTGACCAAAGTACCATGGCCTACTGGGATGGTGAATCGGCGACACTATGTGGTTGCAAGGATTGTTAAGTTCTGAATCAAGCCGGTGGCTTGTGCAAAGTCGTGTTACCGAGTAACGCGGTGGGAGTGTGCAGTAAGTTCACAAGCCCATTTCTGTTTCTCGGAGGGGGGGCAGTGCCGAACCTAGTGATTTGGGGGCCCGGGGGCTTGGCTACTTTGGGGCCCCTGCATTTTTACATTCGACACCACGCCATGAGATAATGTGCTTAATATTTAATGTGAAAAAAAATGTTAGGGGCCCCCTTCAAGCTGGGGCCCGGGAGCTTTCGAATTTGGACTCCCTCTCCCCCACCCTATGTACGCCTCTGGTAGGGGGGTTTAGGTTCGAATCTCTTGCGACTACAGGTGAAATTTGTTTCGACAGTCATCTCACATGTCCACCCAGCTTTAAATGAGTTAACTGACTTAAGTTGGGGAAGTAAAGGCGGCTGGGCGTTGTGCTAACCACTTAATCCCTTCATATGCCGAGGTTATAGAAACAGATGAATTCTACACTTCATCTGCCCCGATGGTTCGTCTGGACCAGTGGTCGGCAAAGCGCGGCTCCGGAGCCGCATGTGGCTCTTTGGCTCCCTTAAGTGCGGCTCTGGCATTTAGTTTTATTTAGTATACAACTCCTCTAGTGTACTACTTATTTAGTGTAATAAAAGTTGACTAAACAAGCAGATTTGGCTCCCAATATTTTTTTTTTAAATTGTTGTAATGTTCATATTTGGCTCTTTGGCTGATAAGTTTGCCGACCATTGGCCTGGACTAAAGGAACTTTTTTTTTTTATTCTAGTGACTGGGCCAGACGGGGAAGAATCTCAACAGGTTTCATCTCTCACACAGTGACCATGGCCGTCGTGTAGTATGGGCTACTAGCCGTACCCTGCAAAACCTTTGCATAGAGTTATGTCCCCTTAGACTTGATCAGTAGGCTAGGTTATTTATTGGTTTCGGGCAGATCCGATTTTTTTCATGATTGTATTTTAAACTGGAATACTGTTGTATTAATTCTTTTCTTTCGATTTAACGCACACTGGAAATGAGTATTATTATATATGATTAATACGTGAGCTCTTGGGGTCATGTTTATTGCTAGTCAGAAATTGTTTTCTCTTCATTCACTGGCGTCGAGGTAGAGAGCCCGACTGTCTCGATGCGAGGGTAAGGGTTCGATCCTTTGCCGGTTCGTGTGAGGTGTGAAAAGAGTGCGAAGGGAAGGGACATCAGATTGTGCCTGGGGGGTCGGAGAGTAAGAATTGTAGTATTAACCCCCCCCCCCCCCTTTTTTTTTCAAGAGATTAAACATTCGCAAGTCATATTAATTTTTTCCCCTTAAAATGAATCTTTCATATATTAACTTCTTCCTGTTTTGTATTTTTTTAGTTCATGTATGAAATGGTAGAGAATTGGATGGTGGAGTTGAAAAGGAGAGCGACTGATATATAGATAACTGGGAGAGGAGAGCGACTAATATATCGATAACTGGGAGAGGAGAGTGACTGATATATCGATAACTGGGAGGAGAGAGACTGATATATCGATACCTTGCAGAGGAGAGCGATTGATATATCGATAACTGGGAGAGGAGAGCGACTGATATATCGATAACTGGGAGAGGAGAGAGACTGATATATCGATAACTGGGAGAGGAGAGAGACTGATATATCGATAACTGGGAGAGGAGAGCGACTGATATATCGATACCTTGGAGAGGAGAGCGACTGATATATCGATACCTGGGAGAGGAGAGCGACTGATATATCGATACCCGGGGTATAAATATTACACCCGTTCCTCCAGATGATGTTAAAATTATTCTATGAAACACTATAGATATATATCTACTATGTTTGAAATTTTCGTCTGTATGTATTTGGAAGTTTGTTGGAGAAGGAATGAACACAATTTCCATGAATGATTCACACAGTGAAAAATGGCCTCGGTGTTCGCCTGTTTTGGATTTCCCCGATTTTTTTTTTGTGTGGAGAAATCTGGCAGTTTCACTGAATATGTACATTAGTGAGTGTAAGTGTATATTTATGTATCTGTGATTTACAGACGTAGAAAGCGAAAGTCAGACATAAATATTGTATCGATTATTTATTCCCTCATTATCCCTGACGACAAAAAAACCTCACACACAAGTAAACACTAGTGGAGCGCACACATTTTTTTGGTTTCTTCTGTCTTCTATATAATCATGAGCCATAAACAAGACACTCCATAATTTCAACCATAACCCCATGGATATTATTAACGCTAGCACCGGCGTCATACAGGGTTCAATAGGTTTAGTTCATGGGTGAAATAGGGTAGAGGGCTGGGGGGGGGAGAGACGGGAGCAGACTGGTATTTCGATACCTGACGTACAGATATTAGTACTTTACACCGGTGGAAATTATCATTTCATCCACACCCATTTCTCCGCATGAGGTTTAAATTAAGAAGACTTATAATTAACTTTTTTGGAATAGCCTCACCTTAAAGGTTTCGTTATGTCTACAACAGGTTTTAATAGCTCGATCATGGCACGTTCGTTTTAAAAAAAATAAAATAAAACAAAACAGGAAGAGTTAAAATGAAAATGAAAACATGAGAACATAAAACGTAAATTAGACGTGCTTGCATTTCATGAGTTATTTAGTGAATCAAAATCAGGTGTGTAGTGTGTTGTATAGAATACCCTCCCCCCCCCCCTAATTTGAAATTGACAGGTGTGTTGTATAAAAGATCAGGTGAAAACGTGCAGTGTATAAGACCAGCTGATTGTAAGCAGTGTATAAGACCAGCTGATTGTAAGCAGTGTATAAGACCAGCTGATTGTAAGCAGTGTATAAGACCAGCTGAACGTACCAGCTGACCGTAAGCAGTTTATAAGACCAGCTGAACGTAAGCAGTGTATGAGACCAGCTGAACGAAAGCAGTGTACAAGACCAGCTGAACGTAAGCAGTGTACAAGACCAGCTGAACGTAAGCAGTGTACAAGACCAGCTGAACGTAAGCAGTGTATAAGACCAGCTGAACGTAAGCAGTGTATAAGACCAGCTGAACGTAAGAAGTGTATAAGACCAGCTGTGAACGTAAGCAGTGTACGAGACCAGCTGAAAGCCTTCAGTGTGTGTAACCAGAGTTCTGTCCCTTGGAGATTGACCATTGTCCTTAAAGTTCAGGTGATTGCAAGGGTGGATAACTCCGTTCGCCTGTTTACCTCCCTGGCTGAAGTATAGTCCAAGCGATAGACATCTTTTAATCATGTAGAGTTATCTGCAAGAGTGTATTCGGTAACGTTTCCATTGTGGATGGGGTGGTAGTTTAGTGTAGTGAAGATGTAACACATGAAGCTTGTTTTATAGACCCTAACAGACATTTATAAATACAATAGACCTTCGAGTATCCGATGAGACGAATAGAGCAGGCCGGGTGGTGTCAAAACCGGATATTACGGAACTCTAAAGCATTGAAAATTCTCGATATCCATTTAAAAAAAACATTTTTTTATTATCAGAAAAATCTATTTCTAATAGTTCGTGAGTATTATACCGCAGTCGTGAGCAATTAAAACCCGCGGGTCAAGTATGGCCCGCTTTGCTGTTTTATCCGGCCCGCAGATTGAATGTCAAGTAAAATTTAAATTTACATCAATTCATGTAAACACTCGACCCATCCGCTCGTGGCCCGACCCTTTTGTCAAACTTCAGAGCCCGGATGTGACCCGCGATTTAAAAAAAATAGTCTGATCGAGAGCAGTGGTTCTCACACTGTACAGTGGCGTATCTAGGGGGGGGGCGGTGGGTGCGGTCGACACTTTTTATTACTTTTTAGGGGGGGGGGCGGCAAAAATGTATAGATTAAATTGAAATACCTAAATGAGAGGGCGGCAAAATCGTCTTCCGCCCTGGGCGGCCGATACCCACGCTACGCCGCTGACACTGTATGATTAGCAACAATACTCTGAAATGTATTTGTTTTCTTGAAACCATCTGTAAAGGAAAAACAGAAACCAATAAGGATACAATGTGCAATCATGTACTCACTATTTATTTTTTATTAATAAATTTGACTTGGCGACCCACACTTTGAAGCCGCTGATGTTGATTAATCAAGACATACAACAAAAACAACAACAACAGACAAACAAACAACGAAAGTTATACTTGATATTGGAGACTTCACAATTTTTCCTTGATCTCTGTCCCCTCTTTGTCTCGCATCACACAACCCCCCCCCCCCCACCACCCCTTCTTACCCGTCCACTTGTATCCGTCCCACCATCACCCCCACACACACACTGACTGGGGGGGGGGGGAGTGTAGTCCCCGCCTACTGAAGTTTCCTCAGATAGCCAGTGTCAACATCCAATTGATCAGTTGATATTTTCCACCATCCATCCATCAATTAAACGACATTTATTTATTTATTTGTTTTTTTTTTTTGTTTCGTTGTTTCCTCATCCCCCCTTCCCCTCCTTTTTGTTTTGCTTCTTTTTTTTTAAAGCATCGTTCGGTCCACCATTTAATCTTTATTTTGATTGGCCAGTTTCGAAGCCGGCCACGAGAGTCAAACAGAAGCTGGCTGCACTTTTATTTTTTTTTTTGTTTCGTTTTGTCTGACCACAACTGATTGTTTTGTTTCGCTGTTTAATTTTTTTAAATATATTTTTTATTTATTTGTTACAGTACATACAAAATGAAAATGTTAAATAGCAATGAGTCATAGGGATTGGGTTTCATTTCAGTATTGCCAGATGTGCGGGAATTTTAACTTGGTGGCGGGTTTTTTGGGCGATTTCAACGTTCTTTGTTGAAACACTAGTGGAAAAGCCTGCTGAAGCTGGCTGAACGAAATCCGACAGAAGGGATAACAAAGAAATATACGAAATATTGCAATAGAAAAGAACATGTGGCCTTTATTGACATGAACAGAATACGATATGAACAGAAATAACAAAGAAACGTATGAAATACTGCAATAGAAAATAACATTTGGCTTTTATTGCCATGAACACAGTACAATATGAAAACTACCTGCGAGGGAGACACGCGGTTACAACGCATACACCGCACGATATGAAAACTACCTGCGAGGGAGACAAAGTGTTACAACGCATACATCGCACGATATGAAAACTACCTGAGGGAGACACACGGGTTAGACGATTATGTATTTAAGGATGACTAACCAGAGGAAACCTTTGAATATAAATTTATGAGACGATAACTTAAAAAAATGGTACTACACACAGGGCCGGATTAAGGTAACTGAAAGCCTAAGACTTGTTACAAAAGAAGGGCCTTATAATATAGCAAATAAAATGACAAAACTTCTCACAAATGTGAGATAAACATAGAGTTTATGGTAGATTATAACCTTATGAGCTTAAAGGTAAATCCAGCCTTAATTACAGATAAGGTGAGAAATTCTAAAACACACATCAAAACCCAGAGAGTATAAAAAGAATCTTGCGGATGGCATTTCAAACCAAGAGAATATAACATTTAAAACTCTGATAAGTTAGCAAGTGGTGGTTATTTACAAAAAAACATTAAGTAAGTGGAAATATTTTATACAAATTATGTACTTAAGAAGATAGATTACGGGAAAAATCGGAGCATAGAAAAGAAGGAAACAAAAAACAACAAGAAGAAGAAGATATAATAATTACATATGTGGCAATAGACCATTATGTTTACAAAACTCTATCTGCAGAGATTATGCTTGAATTGTGTTCAGTGGAAAACCAAAACAAAAATAAATAAACAAAAAAAAAAAACACAGACAAAAAAAAAACATTTCCAGTGGATGGGGATAGGAAAACATTGTAAGTCACACTGTAGTTGAAATATAGATAATTCTGATAGGTCTTGGATCAGTTGTGTCTTGTATTCATTCCGTTATCGACCAGTCCATGTGCACGAGAGTTTTACTGAAATGAAAAACTGTTGGGGGGGGGGGAGAAAATTGTTGCAGAAAATGTTGGACAATTAGTTATTGTTGTGTTAATACAACCAAGTTGGTCGCTGTGTTATTGTTGTGTTAATACAACCAAGTTGGTCGCTGTGTTATTGTTGTGTTAATACAACCAAGTTGGTCGCTGTGTTGTTGTTGTGTTAATACAACCAAGTTGGTCATCATGTTGTTGTTGTGTTAATACAACCAAGTTGATCGTCATGTTGTTGTTGTGTTAAAACAACCAAGTTGGTCGTCATGTTGTTGTTGTGTTAATACAACCAAGTTGGTCGTCATGTTGTTGTTGTGTTAATACAACCAAGTTGGTCGTCATGTTGTTGTTGTGTTAATACAACCAAGTTGGTCGTCATGTTGTTGTTGTGTTAATACAACCAAGTTGGTCGTCATGTTGTTGTTGTGTTAATACAACCAAGTTGGTCGTCATGTTGTTGTTGTGTTAATACAACCAAGTTGGTCGTCATGTTGTTGTTGTGTTAATACAACCAAGTTGGTCGTCATGTTGTTGTTGTGTTAATACAACCAAGTTGGTCGTCATGTTGTTGTTGTGTTAATACAACCAAGTTGGTCGTCATGTTGTTGTTGTGTTAATACAACCAAGTTGGTCGTCATGTTGTTGTTGTGTTAATACAACCAAGTTGGTCGTCATGTTGTTGTTGTGTTAATACAACCAAGTTGGTCGTCATGTTGTTGTGCTAGTACATCGCTACACACATACATTAGGCCGTTCGTTGGCTAACTACACCGCTTTCAACCCAGAGACGAATTAGAACTAGTTTTGGCCCCTATTATCGGGCCCACCATAATAGACTGACATCAGAAAAGACTGACATCAGAATAGACTGACATCAGAATCGACTGACATGCATTTTTTGCTTTCTGAGGCGTCGGTACTCCTGTGTAGTGAAACGGTGGCGCATCGGTTGTGAGCCCAGCCTGCATCCTGTAGCCCACTGTGTTTGCTGTAGGTAACTAGTTCAAATCCAGGGAATCCCGTCAACCCCTTAAAGCTCCTTCTAGATTGTGCGGTCAGCGTTTTTTAGTGTTTTAGTTTTTCCTCTCAATTTAAGCAAAAGCCTTGTGACCCTTGCCCTTAAGTTAAAAATGGGCAGTTTGACCCAATTGATTATGCCCAGATACTGGTGTGTGTAGAAGTGACCTACTTGTACTGTAACTCAAAGAAAGATCAATTAAAAAAAAATGCTTTTAATATATTCATTCCATAAACAGTAGCTTTCGACCATTGATTGAAACAAAAACAAATGTTTGAACCAAACGCACCAGAATTAAGTTTTCTTTTATATTGAATTTTGAAAAAAAAACATCTTGACAGACAACCTAATGAGAAACATTTCATTCACGTTCGCAATCAAGTATCGCATTCCAGTTCATTCATGTTCGCAATCAAGTATCGAAATTCCAGTATTGCCACATGATGTAGTATGTCTTCAAATTTTACAAAACAATATATTTTCTTCAATTCTGAAATCATTTTTTTTTTCATTGTTTCTCTTAATTTAACTGTTTTCCTCTCTATCTCTCTCTCCCTCTTCTCATCTCTCTCCCTCTCCCCCTTCTCTTTCTCTCATTCTCTTTTATTTGACACTCTTTCTAAATTTATCCAATAATGCAAGTCACTCCGGTATAATCCAATTCATTGATTTTTTCTAACCACCATGAGCCCAGCAATGAGCAGAATATTAACTTGAAGTGGGTGTGGCGCCTACAACTGAATGAAATTTTTCATTGATTTCCTGTTTGTACACATTTTTATAAAAAAAGTTAACTGACCGTGAGGGATTGTACAGGGATGACTTTGGCAGGGACAGGGCGGGGGGGGGGGGAGAGGGGCCATGGATGTGGGATATAAGTCCATAGACATTTGGGAAGCCCCTAGGCTAAAAAAAATGTCAGGTTTTTTTGGGGGCCCTAGAAAAATAGAAAGGGGTCTTTAATACTTCATAGGTGGACACGATAATCATTCTATCCGAGACATGTTTTATATTTTTAAGTCACGCGGACAGTTGACCCATTGGCCCAGAAAATGGTCTGTGTAGAAGAGTCCAACTTGAACTGTAACTTTTTTCTAATCTATTTAGCCGCCTTTGGGACAATTACAACAGGGCATCTGAATTATTGAAATTTAATTTATTGTATCGAAATCGGAGACTTTAGCCTGAGTTCCGAACCCTAAACTTCATAAATTCTCAAAAGCTACGAGTATAAGTTACGGTTCTGTGCAGTGGTTGTGTTCAAAAATTGTAACAACAGGTTCTGTGAAGTTACAGTCAACAGAGGCCAAGTGTGCAGATAATTCACTATGTTACTTCATTGGGTAAATAGGTATAATAAAAACGCAATGCATTTCCAACAACCGGTTTGCCGAACCTATCAAATTTCAAGCACCGGTTCTCGGAACCGGTTAAATTCCAAACTTCTATGGAAATGAGTTTGGAATGGTAACGTAAGTGAATTTTATAGAAGTATCGGAAATAGTTTAAAATATTATTTAGTACTTGCTGTACACTGCAAAAACCTTTGCATAGAGTTATATCCCCTTAGGCTTGATCGGTAGTCTAGGTTATTTTTGGTTTAGGGCAGATCCGATTTGTTCATGATTGTATTTTAAACTGCAGTACTGTTGTATTAATTCTTTACTTTCGATTTAACGCAGAACCCTAATCGCTTGTATATATATTAGTATCTAATTCAGGGGGCAATATGAGGCCCACGGGTAATTTTATTTTGTACGTTTCCTTTCTCTGTTTTTTATATGTCCTCGATTTAAATCCTTTTAGGTTAGGACGTTAACAATCAACTTCTATTCTTTCATATGAACACAATAACTTTCTGATGTTAATACGGTCCTACTGTCAGATTTGAGAGGCCATTGTGACTCGCGAACTTTAAAATTTGGTTAAACAAACTATCATCCTTCGTACAAGATGTAGAAGAATAAACAATACAAACAATGACTAGTTCATTGAGACCAAAATACTGGTCATAATATACATAAAATCTCGAGCCTTCCTTAGGGTTTTGGGCGAGTCTATTGTAGAGAATTTTTTTAAAGGTGTTTGTAGGCCCCAGGCAAAATAATTGTCGGGGCCCTAAAGAATCTGAGTCAAATATAGGGAGAGGAGCCCAATGACAAATGTTCATTTCATTTAGGTACAGAAAAAGGCTACTTTATGCACATAAAGAGGTTACTTTAGGCACAGAAAGAGGCTACTTTAGGCACAGAAAGAGGCTACTTTAGGCACAGAAAGAGGCTACTTTAGGCACAGAAAGAGGCTACTTTAGGCACATAAAGAGGCTACTTTAGGCACAGAAAGAGGCTACTTTAGGCACAGAAAGAGGCTACTTTAGGCACAGAAAGAACGTATAATGACAACGAAAAAGATGTCTTCATGACACTTTTTGATTCCATGCCTTTTTTTATCTGAAGAAATTAAACAGGTGAAAATCCAAACAGGTTAACTGCATTTACCAGGAGATTCACCTGCGGCCTTGTGTCTTTTTTGTTTTGTTTTGAAAAACGTAAATTGAGATCACGCGTTTCTTGCACTTTCTGGTGTATGTCACTCTATTGATCTGGATGTACGTAATACCATCTCATATGTCGGCTATTGGTATGTCATATGAAATGTTAAATACACACACACAGTCTCACACTTACACACACAACACACACACAGTCTCACACACACACAACACATACACACACTCAGCTTCACACTTAAACACACAACACATACACACAGAGCCGTCCTTGAGGTTTATTTTTGGGGGTCCCTAGCCACAGATTTTTCAAGTGTTTGACGGCCCTAGTAAAAAACAAACAAACAACACCTGTTGGGAGGGCCCTGACATCTGCATATATTAACGGTGCCCATAACATCAGACTGTTTTGTATGCTGTATATGAGCTACGGAGCCAGCGGAGCGGGTGTGTAAAGGGGAGGGGGTGGGGAGGTCGGTGGTTAACTAGTTCACCTATGCCTACGGAGCGACTCTTCATGCACGCACACAGACATACACACAGACATACACATGGACATACACACAGACATACACACAGACATGCACATAGACATACACACAGACATACACACAGACATGCACATAGACATACACACAGACATACACATGGACATACACACAGACATACACACAGACATGCACATAGACATACACACAGACATGCACATAGACATACACATAGACATATATATAGACATACACACAGACATACACACAGACATACACACAGACATACACACAGACATGCACATAGACATACACATAGACATACACACAGACATACACACAGACATGCACATAGACATACACATAGACATACACACAGACATACACACAGACATACACACAGACATACACATGGACATACACACAGACATACACACAGACATACACACAGACATACACAGAGACATACACACAGACATACACACAGACATACACACAGACATACACACAGACATACACACAGACATACACACAGACATACACACAGACATGCACATAGACATACACATGGACATACACACAGACATACACACAGACATGCACATAGACATACACACAGACATACACATGGACATATATATAGACATATATATAGACATACACACAGACATACACACAGACATACACATGGACATACACACAGACATACACACAGACATACACACAGACATACACATGGACATACACACAGACATACACACAGACATACACACAGACATACACATGGACATACACACAGACATACACACAGACATACACACAGACATACACATGGACATACACACAGACATACACACAGACATACACACAGACATACACACAGACATACACACAGACATACACACAGACATACACACAGACATGCACATAGACATACACATAGACATATATATAGACATACACACAGACATACACACAGACATGCACATAGACATGCACATAGACATATATATAGACATATATATAGACATACACACAGACATACACACAGACATACACATAGACATGCACATAGACATATATATAGACATACACACAGACATACACACAGACATACACACAGATATACACACAGACATACACACAGACATACACACAGACATGCACACAGACATATATATAGACATACACACAGACATACACACAGACATGCACATAGACATGCACATAGACATATATATAGACATACACACAGACATACACACAGACATACACACAGACATACACACAGACATACACACAGACATGCACATAGACATACACATAGACATATATATAGACATACACACAGACATACACACAGACATACACACAGACATACACACAGACATGCACATAGACATACACATAGACATATATATAGACATACACACAGACATACACACAGATATACACACAGACATACACATAGACATACACACAGACATGCACACAGACATACACACAGACATACACTTAGACATACAAATAGACATACACACAGACATACACATAGACATACACACAGACATACACACAGACATACACTCTGACATACACATGGACATACACACAGACATACACATAGACATACACACAGACATACACATAGACATACACATAGACATACACATAAACATACACACAGACATGCACACAGACATGCACACAGACTTACACACAGACATACATACACATGGACATGCACACAGCCATACACACAGACATACACACAGACATACACACAGACATGCACATAGACATACACACAGACATACACACAGACATACACACTAAGAAGAAACAGATAAATAAGGGATAGAATTCTTTATCTTAATTTTTTTTAATTATCACTCGGCAATTACAATTCTCATTTGATTAAGTGTTGTAACGAATAACAAACTTGAATGAATTTCACTTACAGTGCAGACAACGGCACTATTAGAAACAC
>JAGDYQ010000022.1:5662934-5840996 GCA_021962125.1 Bulinus truncatus
GTTGAATGGCGAAATGAGGCAACATCATCTGAACAGTTGAATGGCGAAATGAGGCAACATCAGCTGAACACGTTGAATGGCAAAATGAGGCAACATCCGCTAAACACGTTGAATGGCGAAATGAGGCAACATCATCTGAACAGTTGAATGGCGAAATGAGGCAACATCAGCTGAACACGTTGAATGGCGAAATGAGGCAACACCAGCTGAACACGTCGAATGGCGAAATGAGGCAACATCATCTGAACACGTTGAATGGCGAAATGAGGCAACATCAGCTGAACACGTTGAATGGCGAAATGAGGCAACATCAGCTAAACACGTCGAATGGCGAAATGAGGCAACATCACCTGAACACGTTGAATGGCGAAATGCGGCAAGGCGTTGGAAGAGACCCAATAAACAAGTACGCTTTGTATCTGTTTATCTTTCATTCACGTTGTTTTATTATTAAACACTGTGTTTACTGTGGAGTGTTTGAAAGCTGTGCTTATTATCGAGTGTTTGATTACTGTGTTAATTATGGAGTGTTTGAACACTGCGTTTATTTTATAGTGTTGGAACACAGTGTTTATTATGGAATGTTTTAAGACAATGCTTTTTTTTTTGGAGCGTTGAACTTTGTGTTTATTATGGTGTGTTTAAACGCTGCGTTTATTATGAAGTGTTTGAACGCTGTGTTTATTATGGAGTGTTTAATCACTGGACATACATATTAAAATTAGTGTTCAGTTTCCGTTGGACTCGGTTTTCGTGGAATATTTTCGAAAAAATATTATCGTCCGAAAACCGAGGGATGAATGAGTCTATGTTACTTTGAATGACATTTTAATATCCGTTGAATTCACCCTACGACAGAACTTAGTTTTTTTTTTTCCATTTTCTGTTACCAATGCCGGTAAAGATACACATCATGAGTTTAACCCCTAAAAGCCTGCATAGTATTAGAATTTAGCAATCGTCACTGACACACAGAAGCGCACAATTATAAAAACAGATGCAAGTATACATTCATAGTACACACACACACACACACACACACACATACAAATACACACACACACACAATAAAATAATCGGTAAAGCCAATAATGACGTCATTATCCCTTACTAATGTTACAAGGGAAATGTTACAATATGTGTTTGAGAGAGTGTGAGTGTTTCTGTTTCTCTCTCCTCTCTTCTCTCTCTCTCTCTCTCTCTCTCTCTCTCTCTCTCTCTCTCTCACTCTGTGTGTGTGTGTGCTAATGGAAAAGAAAAAAGTTACTAAAACATTTGAAATTAAAAAGCCTCTGTAAATGAACTGTCAAATAACAATTGTAATGGCCATGTTACAATGTCTTTTGTCACAGGACTGTTGAAAGGTCGAGGTAGAATGTTGATCCCTTCAAAAAATAAAAAAAGTTTTTTTTATTCTACATTTTCAGATAAATTTTGGTCATTTGAGACGAGCATTCAGCGAGGGTATTATACCGTTCACTTCAGAGAGAAGAATTTAATGTTTGGAGCTCATAATGTTCGCACCTATAGCCCGGACATTCTGGGGTGGGGGGGAAGGGGGGGGGGGTTGGCAAGCAAGTTTAAATAACATAAAAGCACAAACATTTTTCAAACATTCGAAATCTCTTACCCCCCTCCCCGTGTTTCTATCTTATTTTTTAACGAGCTTTGTATGTAATCAGCATGCTGTGTCCCAATCTAAATGCTGTTTCCCAATCTAAATGCTGTTTCCCAATCTAAATGTTGTATCACAATCTAAATGATTTGTCCCAATCTAAATGATGTATCACAATCTAAATCGTGTGTCCCAATCTAAATGCTGTATTCCAATCTAAATGATGTATCACAATCTAAATCATGTGTCCCAATCTAAATACTGTATTCCAATCTAAATGATGTATCACAATCTAAATCATGTGTCCCAATCTAAATGCTGTATTCCAATATAAATGATGCTTCCCAATCTAAATGCTGTTTCCCAATCTAAATGCTGTATCCCAATCTAAATGCTGTATCCCAATCTAAATGCTGATTCCCAATCTATATCCTGTATCCCAATATAAATGCTGTATTCCAATCTAAATGACGTATCCCAATCTAAGTGCTGTATCCCAATCTAAATGCTGTTTCCCAATCTAAATGCTGTAACCCAATCTAAATGCTGTTTCCCAATCTAAATGCTGTTTCCCAATCTAAATGCTGTATCCCAATATGCCTGCCTGTAAGCCAAGCTGCAAAATGTATATTACAAGTTTAAACTCTACTCAGTCCACTCACCTATGTGACTCTATACCCACACATGAAGTGGATGTCATAAACAGAGTCGTAGATAGCTATTGTTGCACCCTGTTTGTAACATTTTCTTTGGCGCCCTCCTCCCAATCTGAACAGTGCCAGTGAAAAACAATTAACAGTACTCTTTCGACGCCCCTTACTCTTTCGACGCCCCTTCCTCTATCGGCGCCCTGTGCGGCCACACAACCCGCAGTACCCTTCCCTACGCCACTGGTCATAAAGGGCGCTACTAAATAGCTTTCCCAATTGTCGTTTATAGAATTAAGGGAATACAAATCTTGAATAACCTTTTTTTTTTGTTCACTCAGCGACCAGGGCTTCATCAGACCCTAATCCGCCCCTTCTTCTACTCTTTTTTTTCAGTTTTATTTAAAAAAAAAATTAAATCAGGTTATTCGGGTGCGAAAATGCGTCCGTCGAACTGGACTTCGCCATCAACCTATTTACACCCTTGTCGGCCGAGCTGGACGTTAGATCTTTGCCTTACTTATATCATCGTCTGCTCGACATATCGGTGTTGAGGAGGTCGACCGGAAGTACACCTCTGGCCGAAGGGAAGGAGTGGCAGGAAGTGCGCAATAATAAGCTTGAAATATTTTTTTTTTGTTTTGCTTTGCTTTGGTTTGTTGACCAATGGGTTTATTGCGTGATCAGGCTGAGTGACTTAAATGGGTCAGATCAATTTGATTGGTAAAATACCGGGTTATAGACATGTTGAACGTTGAATAGTTCTGGTACTTAAAGGTGATGTCTTTGAGGTTAACTATAAAATTCAGCACCAAAACGCCGAAAAAAAAATATTAGATCGAGGTTAGTAAATTAAAATTTTATTTACGGTGGTAATGTATCTATTTACAAGTCAAACATCCTGCCCAAAGTGAAACCAATAACGGGCTCACATATAGAAAAAAAATGCTGGGGGGGGGCTCACATATATAAAAAAGACAGTTTGACAGTCTTTTTAGTAACGTTATATAGTAAAATATGTATTGATGATTGGGTCTGGGGGAGGGCTCAAAGAGCCCCCCTGCGCCCCCTGGTTGCACCACTGGGCGTCACTATGGTTGTTGTCACCCGGAGCGAAAAATTCAGGGTGTCACCTCCCCCCTCCTTCCCTCAAGACTTCCATTTCGAATTTTCCTGCAGAAGACCCTAGAGAATTTACTTTAAAATACTTTAGCGATAAAGTCGATAGTATTACCGACTGTATTTCTGAAAGATGTATATTACTTTCACTAAAATGAGTTTGTTAATTACACATCTCCAACTTCATGAAACCACGTGACTACATGCATCCTTTTTTTTTTTTAGAACGTTTGCGAAAAATCTCTAGATTTATCCGAGCAGCTCTGACTATTCATTTACCTAAGCTGCAGACGCTTTGCATGGTGGCACCCAGTGCTAATGCTCTGCATGTATATGTGTGTGTGTACGCGTATGTGTGTGTGCATGGGCGTCGCTAGGAATTTTTCCAGGGGGGGGCAAAAATTTTCCTGGGGGGGGGAGGGACAAATAACAACTTTATGACATTTTTTTAAATGTAAGGGGGGGGGGGAGCAAATGTCCCCCTTGCCCCCCTCATGAATACGCCCATGTGTGTGTGTAAGGCGTCGGATTGTCTCAGTGAGTAGAGAACCCAACGGTCCATCTGCATGTCTCAAGTTCGATCTCCAGCTGAGAGACGTTGAGATATTTTTTTTTTCAGGTTCTAGTAAAAGTTTCCAAGCCCCGTACAAACCGAAATAACAGCCCGACATGAGTTGGTGATGTAAAGGCGGTTGGGCAAAATGTGCAAGCCACACCATCCCTTTAATGCCCCGTTGATTACAGAAAGAGATGAACTTTTACACTTCGTCTCACTTGATAGTCTGAAGGGAAACTTAATTCACTTCTATGTATGTATGTATGTGTGTGTATGTATGTGAGTGTATGCATGTGTGCGTAACAGCACATTCTAATGTTCAGGAACTTTCCATTAATTATACCACAGACTTATCCTTCATACAGTGCCGAACCTGGGGATTTGGGGGTCGGGGGGCTTAGCCTCTTTGGGGACCCGTGCATGTTGACATTCGACACCATGACATGATATAATGTACTTAATATTTAATGTAAAAAAATATGCCCCCCCTCTAGCTGGGGTCCGGGGGAGGACTTTCGAATTCGGACCACCTCCACCCACCTTAGGTACGCCTCTGCCTTCATATCAGGGTCATTCAAATAGTGTCGTATCATTCAATTTCAATTGGCCGTTCGCCTGAGGCTCACGTACATTGTCCGAAAATCGGTCTATGAATTCGCCATACATTCAGGATGATATTGAAATTTCACTCGGATGAATTTCAGTCTGTGTGAAACAGGAAGCACACACAGCTCAAATGATTCCACAATTTAAATGAAAAGATAGAACAATAACGTTAAATCAAAACAGATATTGAAACATATTGTTTGTCTGGCAGCTATATGTATTTTTTTTTAATTCAGATAAAAAGATTTATTATTAATCTTTGAATACAAGAAAACATTTTAAGTCCAATAATACAGTTTTCAACATGATTGAACATGATTAAATTATATTTAAAAAAAAAATATCAACTAAGACAGCAGAGAAATAAACAACAGATTTCTCATTTTTTTTTCTCTTTTTCATTGTATATATCTCTGTAATTATTCCCATAGAAGTAGTAAACAATTTCTGTAACAAGCCTCCCATGTTAAAAGGGGGAAAATTCCCCCAGGGATCAAGTTTTCCATTTTGCTGTCTGTAGATTAATACACACGTTGACAAACATGACGGTTGTTAAGGAGGGGAAGCAATATACATTCGCTACGTTGCCTAGCAATGTTTTATTCAAGGGGATTTAACTCCGAAGTTACAGGCCGTGTCATAGCGAATATTCAGGAACTATCAGACAATGGAAATGACATTAATTTGGAGGGGGTTTTCCCGAAGGACCCTCCCTTCCCCAGCTTGACGTCATTGTTACATTTCATTGGCTTGCTCAAAACTGAAAGATCAAGGGAGATAAAATGAGGGGAAAAAATGCAAATTTAAAATTGTTGGAATGTTTTTACTAGTTTCTATAGGGTTGGAAAACACAGACAAATATGTTAAGGTTTAAAATATAATAACACAAATAGATAGAATGCGTACTGTGTCATAAGCTATTAGAGATAAACTAAGGATAGTAAAGTTCCCTTAGCCCTAGTGGGCCATCGGAGCAGATAAAGTGTAGAATTCATCTGTTTCTATAACCTCGGCATATGAAGGGATTGTGTGGTTAGCACATCGCCCAGCCGCCTTTACTTCCCCAACTTAAAGTCAGGTACCCATTTTAAAGCTGGGTGGACTTGTGGAACGACTTTGAAACAAATTTCACCCGGAATAATTCCCGTATTTCTCACCGAGGATCGAACCCAGGACTCTCAGGTCGAGGAGTCGAGTATCTACACCACACGGCCACCCGTCCCACTAAACAAAGGAAAGGCTTTTGTTTTAAAAGCGGCGAAAATTTTGATATGTAGGTGGAAAAAGCATCAAAATATAGTCCAGCATCTATTTCTTGATACATATTAATATTAAATTTCATTAGTGCATACACTTCAGTTACGGGAACTCAGTGACATAAGACCGGTGAAATCTGAATTCTGGGTTTTTATAAAGTTAAAAACATGAAATTTTATTTAACAAGATTTATCGAAAGAAAGTAAATGTACAGTAATTTACAGACTATGTACATCGCAGTAAAAAAAAATGGCTTATTGGGCTTGGCAAAAAAACTGAAAAGCCAATTATGGCTCTACAGTATCGTAGGAAGGTCAACTCGCGCCCGGGGCACAATACCATTTTAATATCTCAATAACGCCCCCCCTTCTTTCGAAAACCATATAATATAATATGTAAAATGTACCATTCGGCGCCCCTTTGTGAGTAGCGCCCGGGGCATGATGCCTCCATTGCCCATTGCCTCTGTGGCTCTAATATCCCCATTGGACAAACTTTGTAAGACTGTATGTGTCACTTTACCATACGTGTGTTAAAATATACAACATTGGTTGGAATAATTAATCTTGCAAACTTTTAACTACAATACTTCCAATAGGCTTCAGTAATCTGTAATATGAGATATCAGAATGAACTAGCACATGTATAATCCTCAGATCTTTTCTATTGGTTGGGAAAAAAATGTGCGACTGCCTAAGGGACCCTACTCCTTAAGGGGGCCTCATCAGGAATTTGATTTGGCCACAACCCAATAAAAATTTTAAAAAAAGTTTTATCTGTTTTAATTTTTCTAATTCTTAAGGATATCCTGTCTTTAACAATTCCAGAATTCCAACAGTCATGCTCTCCCTTAAAAGGGATTATCTGAGCCTTGGTCATGTGCCCCGGGCTAAAATAAATTTCGACTGGGAAGGGGAGGTGTCAAGAGATGGCTCAGTTGTCTAGGATTGTAACGGGACAAAGATTCGCAAGCGTTGACCTCGACAACGTTTAAAAGCTTCGGGCCTTTACTTATGTATCCTATAAACAGTATAGTTTGAATATCAATTGCTGTCCGGTTTGAACGATCTAGGACATTCTAGGCCTAGTCTTCCGTTAATACCTTTTGATTTTCATATTCGTAAAAATGTTCAGTTGGAACGACGTTTTTTTTGTCTTTGATTGAATTAAACTGTTATCATTAATTCATGAGTTGGATTTGTTGCCCGTCCAAGTAAATCAATACTAGGTGGATAACTCCATCAATGGAGAATAAATCATTCCGAATGAATCACTCACTGAAACATGGTCACGCAAAACCAAAGTAGTAAAAAAATAACAGTGAGTAAAACTATAATGTCGGGGTGAGCGCAGAGATGAGCATAGGAAATGAACGAAATAATCTATCTATCTATCTATCTATCTATCTATCTATCTATCTATCTATCTATCTATCTATCTATCTATCTATCTATCTATCTATCTATCTATCTATCTATCTATCTATCTATCTATCTATCTATCTATCTATCTATCTATCTATCTATCTATCTATCTATCTATCTATCTATCTATCTATCTATCTATCTATCTATCTGTCAATCAATCAATCAATCTATCTATCTAATCTATCTATTTATCTGTCTGTCTATCTGCCTGCTTGTCTGCCTGTCTGTCTGTCTGTATATCACTGACCCTAGTCCTCGGGCATTTACATTCAACAGTAGCATTTAGGTCACTTCTGGTGTACGTGTGTGTGTGTGTGTGTGTGTGTGTGTGGGAGGTGCTGACAGGATGAAAGAAAGTGAATATTATTGAAAAAGAAACAAGCGATACTGTGCCCAGATATTGAAGTGAATAAATGTGATTAGATGATGGATGGCGCCATCACGTGATTAGACAAACAGAAAGGAACTGACCAATACTGATTGAGTACGTTCCCTGTGTCCAGATCGATTGATTTTTAAGTGAAATGAGTTCAAAGGACCGAAAAGTAAAATTTAGTCCCCCCCCCATACCCGGCCGTTATACAAACGACCACGTGACCACATCATTATTTAGACAAGTGATTTTTAAACTTTCAAGTTTCTCGACCCATTTTAACTAACCAAAGTTCTGGTTCCGCGATCCATTTAACTAACCAAAGTTCTGGTTCCGCGACCCATTTAACTAACCAAAGTTCTGGTTCCGCGATCCATTTTAACTAACCGAAGTTCTGGTTCCGCGATCCATTTAACTAACCAAAGTTCTGGTTCCGCGATCCATTTTAACTAACCAAAGTTCTGGTTCCGTGACCCATTTAACTAACCAAAGTTCTGGTTCCACGACCCATTTTAACTAACCAAAGTTCTGGTTCCGCGATCCATTTTAACTAACCAAAGTTCTGGTTCCACGACCCATTTAACTAACCAAAGTTCTGGTTCCGCGACCCATTTTAACTAACCAAAGTTCTGGTTCCGCGACTCATTTAAATAACCAAAGTTCTGGTTCCGCGACCCATTTAACTAACCAAAGTTCTGGTTCCGCGATCCATTTTAACTAACCAAAGTTCTGGTTCCGCGATCCATTTTAAATAACCAAAGTTCTGGTTCCGCGATCCATTTTAACTAACCAAAGTTCTGGTTCTGCGATCCATTTTAACTAACCAAAGTTCTGGTTCTGCGATCCATTTTAACTAACCAAAGTTCTGGTTCCGCGATCCATTTTAACTAACCAAAGTTCTGGTTCAGCGACCCATTTAACTAACCAAAGTTCTGGTTCCGCGATCCATTTTAACTAACCAAAGTTCTGGTTCCGCGACCCATTTAACTAACCAAAGATCAGGTTGCGCGATCCACCATAAAAAAATATCTATTGTTTTTTTTTGTTGCAAGATAAAAAATAAAGAAGATACAAAACTGATAATACACGAGTCATTAATTGGTATATATAAGTTGATTTTTGCTCGTGACTTTCTATATGAACACATTTTTAGTTTCGTAGCATATAGAAAGATAAAGAGCTGTAATCATGCACACACACACACACACACACACGCACACACATATCTATCTATCTATCTATTTATCTCTTTCTATCTATATATATATATATAAATATATATATATATATATATATATATATATATATATATATATATAGAGAGAGAGAGAGAGAGAGAGGGATGATAGGTCTTTTAGTTACACGTTTCAGTTTCATTCAGAGATTGATACTTTGAGAATCGCTTATTTTAAAAAAAGGACTACGTGAGGGCAGCTTGACCTCTAGATGGGGATGGAAATTTATATATCTCAGCATCACCGCCAAGCCTACAGGCCGGAACGTTTTGACCCAGTGACCTAAATAATGTTCGCAACGCTTACTAACGACTTTCTGTCATTGCAAGAGAAGAAAAAAAGAAAGAATATATAAATATATATATATATATATATATATATATATATATATATATATATATATATATACATAGAGAGAGAGAGAGAGAGAGAGACGAAAGATGTAGCACGTGCCTGAACCCCATGAGCAAAGCATTTCTGTCCACGGCCATATGTCAAAACTGACAAAATAGATCTGGCGGTGAACTCATAAAACACCAGTCCGAACAAAGAGCGGATAAACTTCTTGCAAAGATTTATAATAATAAAAAAATCGTTCACAGTAAATAAGAAAGTTTCATTGTTGATAAATTTTGTAGCTTTGGAATTGTGAACTGGGGGGAGGGGTGTGTGATAGAATGAATGTATTACGAAGTAGACAGCTTAAGAATTGTGTTGACTTTGAAAATATTATTTTTTAATTAATCTCTGAGTCAAATGCTTCAGTTGAGTTCATTGATATGTCGTCACGTGTAAGGAAGTGACGTAGATCGTAAAAGATTTTTAAATTTTGAATGGGGCAGACATGGCATGACCTTGTAACTGACACATTGATTTTAATCCAGGCAATTGACAGATGTAAATAAATAAAGAAGCAGCCGGATATAGCTGGTGTGTGGAAACACAATCATATATCGTCTAAAATGATCCAATAAAGTTTTTTTTTTTTAAATTCAAGCACATAAACAACGTTTTGAGATCAGCGTCTAAAACGCCATTTGGAAATAAAATAAGTCCCAGTTCCCTTAGCCCCAATGGGCCCATCTATAAGGTGAAATGCAAATTTCGTCTCATTCTGTAACCTCGGTCTATAATGGGATTGTGTGGTTAGCACAACGTCCAGCTTCCTTTACTTCCCCGTCTGAAGTCAGGTACTTCTTCAAAGCTTTAGAAACTTATTGAATATTTTTCCAGCTTTCATAGTGACTTGGAGACCCCCCCCCCCCTCGGTTTTAACCTAGGCTCGAACCCAAGACTGTCAAGTCACAGTCGAGCGCTCTACACCATTTTTGAATTTAACAACAAATCAATAATGAAAAAAAAAGAGATAATGACTAAAAATTAGGGCTGTACCGGAATCCGATTCCGGTTCCTGTTAAGCCGGATTCCGGCAGTTTTAACAAATCCGGTTCCGATTCCGGTTCCGGTTAAAATGTGCCGCATATTTAGATAAAAAACTTGAAGATACATTTTTATTGAACATAAAAGTGATATTGATTTAGATTTGAAATGCATTTTAATTTGCGTTTTATGGGAAATAGATAATAATTTAAAAGAAAGTATGAATGAAATAACAAGGTTTGGTGACGTTACTCTGAAAAACTAAAGAAAAATGAACTATCGGGGGGGGGGGGCACAGTATATATTTTTTTTTGGAATTCATTTATTAATAAACATGTTTATTATACTTTCTATGATATGTTACCCATTTCTTTGTTTGATTGTAAAAGAAATCATGTTAAATTAGGTACAGTATTATTAAAATATTTGTTTTAAAACGAAGAACCTGTTATTTTGACAGAGTTATCTTTCTTAACTCAAGATTGGGGAAGTGGTTTTAGCCACAGTCTTCAAGATCTAAATGGTTAATACTGTTTTTTGCTATCTAGAACTTAAAAAAAAATATTTTTTTTTCTATTTTTCCTTCTTATATCTTTTTTTTTTTATGTTAGGTGAGATATTAGTACTTCATTCGGAAGAGTTACTATTTACTTTGTTAAAATCCGGTTCCTGTTCCGATTCCTGCAGGATCTAAAAATTACAATCCGGTACAGCCCTACTAAAAATGTATCGCAACTCAGTGGCATAACCTGGTAAGGATTCGAGGGGGGCTGTCCGCCCCGGGTGTCAGTAGAATTGTCACCGAACATAGGGCGTTAGTACTGTGCCTCAAAAACCAAGCGGCATTTATAGATTCCTCTCCAGGCGCCCCCTAGCGTCGGTTATGGCCATCGCTCGCAACAAGCCTTCTCTCTGAAACACGTTTTAAAACTTTTTCTATCCTCGGGTGAGGATACATTTATATTTGAACTTGAATTGAGCTATCCTGTGTTCAAATACGTAGGAACATATGAGTAGAAAATTACACTGACTTATTTTACCTAAATTTAGGACTATCTTTATTGTACCGAAATGTAAAATTATAAAATGGTGGTCACAGCCCCGTAGCGTAAAAATTCTACAACAGGGGCCAGGCATTCTACAACAGGGGCCAGGCAATAGCAAGGGGGGGGCAGGTAATGCATTTTACTAAGCAGATCAAATAAGCAGGGGGGAGAGACAAAACGCAGGGGGGGCGGCTCCCCTGCCCCCCCCCCCCAGGACGCTACGGGCCTGGGTGGTCACCGTTTGTGAGTTGCGAGTTTTTCCAAAGTGTAACTTGGTGCATTAGGACCAAGAGGCAGTTGGGATATTGATTGCGGACATATTGTGGAGAAATATGAGATAAATTAGAGACCCTACAAGATCCTGTACACTGTACACAACACTATAATCTTTGATTTTATCCTTCTGTCTGGGGCGAGGCGTGAGTGTTGCCGGTCATAACTCTTAGAGAAAAGATTATATGCTAAGCACAAAGAAGCGTAAATTTTATATTCGTAGAAATAATGAGGCTAACAACATATACAATAAATATATATATATATATATATATATATATATATATATATATATATATATCATTATGCTAACTACATTCAGTAAACACAGTACCATAAAATGTACGCCTATGACGGGCAAGACTCACACCTTAACCATGCGCCGCCTACTACATCCTAGTGCCAATAGACCCAAGGCTTTTTCAGCTACGTTTCTATCTAGCCAGATTGTCTTTCCGCAAAAATAAAAAAAAAAAATTAACCTTGTAACCACGTGATACCTTTGATCCACTAATTATAAGATCGATATATTTAGTATTCAAAATGGCTTCGAAATAATAAATTTCCTCACAACACTGATCACTCATCCAACCAAACAAAGTTGTGTTAAATAAGAAAAACAGTCGGACATATCCAGCGGTCGGTCTGTTTCAATAAATTTGTCTCACTTTAATATTTTCTCCATTCGTCAGAAATGTTCATCTTGTTGCAGCAAATGATGACAGAGTTAAGATGATTTATCATTTAAAATATTTGTGAAACTCGGTGAGACAGAAGAGAAATACACAAAACGCTCAAACTAAATTTGTTTATGGTCTTTTGGTTTTCGTTGAACAGGGGATGACAAAGAAAAAATAAAGTAACAGATTTTATTTATTTGCCAATTAGTATCACAAGAACGACAAATCTCAAATCTGTTCAAATCAAATAAAAGCAGTCGGCCAAGTCTAGAAGTCAGACAGACAAACAGACAGATAGATTGATAGATTGATTGATAGATTAGATATATAGATATATAGATATATAGATATATAGATATATAGATATATAGATATATAGATATATAGATACATAGATATATAGATATATAGATAGATAGATAG
Organism: Bulinus truncatus; assembly: GCA_021962125.1. Lineage (NCBI taxonomy): Eukaryota > Metazoa > Mollusca > Gastropoda > Planorbidae > Bulinus > Bulinus truncatus. The sequence goes on from JAGDYQ010000022.1 coordinate 5,675,572, forward strand.
ATAGATAGACAGACAGACAGATAGATAGATAGATAGATAGATAGATAGATAGATAGATAGATAGATAGATAGATAGATAGATAGATAGATAGATAGATAGATAGATAGATAGATAGATAGATAGATAGATAGATAGATAGAATTTCTCAATCTTTAAAAAAAAAAAAATTAATATATGTGTTTTATTTCGTTGAGTAACTTTCTGTATTTTTACGGTTATCTGGGGCTGCAGTCGAAAAACCTAACCCCTTCCCTCCCTCCCTCCTATACATATTGACAATTGAGGCCCCTCTGTACCCCCCCCTCCCCAATAAAAAGGGGCCGAACAAAGTAACTTTGAAAAAAAAAAAGTTTATTTTTTATAGCGACGGAGCCCATAACGGCTGGGGGGGGGCTCTTATAACAAGGGCTCGGGTGGGTCCCACCCTCGCGGAGGCCCACCCCCACCCCCAGAGTAATCATTCCGGTTCTGCGTTATGCGAAAGTAGCAGACACAACCAGTGTACCGGCTCATTACTTACGGATGTTTACAGAGGAAGCGGTGATGACCAGTGACAGCGGTGGAAACCAAAGGCGTAGCGCGGGTTGGGCAAGTGTGGGGGCATCATGCCCCGGGCGCTTCTCACAAAGGGGCTCCAAATGGTATATTTTACATATAATATTATATGGTTTTCCAATGGGGGGGGGTGGGGCTAAAAAGTTATTGTGCCCCGGGCGAGAGTTAAGCTCTCCACGGCACTATTTGAAACCCAGTCATTTTTTGTTTGTTTGTAAGTTGTTAAATTTACGAACAAGGAAGAAAATTTCCAGGTCTATGCCAAAGTCCATCGACCAACCCCCTCCCCCCCATCTTCCATTTCTTCGTTTTAAGTCTCGTCCTGTTTCCAACTAAAGACACTCCACTTTTTTTGTATATATGTAAATGTTTATATATATATATATATATATATATATATATATATATATATATAAACCATTATCATATTTCTCACGGAATAAGGAATAACAAACAACAGCAATGTCAACATGACCCTTCCCCCACCCCTAAAGAACCCTTTCATGCTGGAGACCGGTTTTTTTTGCGCAGCGCAGGGCCGCGACACGACAGACCACCACGCGCGAGACACGATAACAAACTTCATAATAAGTCAGTAGTAACAACAAGTACAGAAAGGCGCTGCGCCGACACTTGGACTCTTAAGAGGTACGGCGAAGTGTTTGAATGACCACTTTAAAGTCCTCCCCTCCCCCCCTCTCCCTCTCTCTCTCTCCTCTTCCATCTTGAAATTAAAGTAAGTGTCCACTTGAAAAACACTCAGCGGTCATTGTCGTAATGATAAATATATCTATATATATCTATATATATACAGTAGCCGGACGAATGTGTAGAAATATTTGTATTGTTATTGTAGGTCATCGTTGGTCACGTTCGACTATAGTGTCTTCTCATCCATTCACAATCTTCTTCTTTTTGTTGTTTTGTTTTCTTTCGTGTTCCCTGAAGAAAGGTCATGTCCGGCGTTCACGACTGAGAAGTAGAACATTGTTTTGAGATGAGTCGAATCAAAGTGTCGGAACCGTTATCCTGAATAGACAAACTTGCCCCCCCCCCCACCTCAATAATGGTTTGTGTAAAGGATGTTATTGTATGAACTGGTTTATATTGAGAAACTCAATTCATGTTCCATGGTTCATATAGTTTATTAACAACACAATAAAATATAAACAGAATAAATCCAATATAAACTGAATTCACAATGACTGATAATCTCCTCAACTCAATGAATAAAAACTTATTAACAATTAACTCAACTGATTAACTAAACACATATACTCTGATACACTGAATATGCTGATTCGCTAATTGACTGATGATCATCTAACTGAATTCCGAATTAAACTCGAATACTCTCTCTCTCTGTACTCAACTGAACAGAACTTCTGAACTGACTGACTTCCGTATCTTCCAAACATCCTCTTTATATAATTTACTTGCATCCAACTCGAACATTCTACGTCCCTCCCTATTCCCTTCTTAAACAATTCTATTTACAATAAACATCATATTTATATTCTCTAACTATCTAGAATCTTGACTCCGTGATCTCATGTTGACCTGGTTGGCCAAGCTCCAAACATACACACACACACCTGTGTGCGTAGTACACACAACTATACCATGGCAGTTTGTAAAATATAGTTTTTCATTCATCCCACTCAGAAGCAGGGCTCGATTTACCGCCGGGGATGCCGGGCACTGAGAACTGTCATCTCCGGCTCAGCTTTAGCTAATATATCCCTGCCGGGGATGAAACCATAGACATTTATCCCCGGCTCTGCAGAAATTTTTTTTTCCATCCCCGGCCACTGGTTTTTTTTTCTTAAATCAAGCACTGCTGAGTATATGTTGAGCGACTCAGTTATAAATATCAGCTCACTGAATATGACACGTGACTATAACTGTGTTCATGTCTATTTATATCTTCTAGCTAAAAAAAAAAGGCTTAGCTTAAAACTATTTTTTAACAAAAGTACTCAAGTACGAAACTATTTATTCTAGCTCAGTATATGGGCAGTCCAATGGAGCTGTTGTCACCCAAATCCATTTCACTTATTGCTTTTAGTCATGTGATCAGATCTACAACATCGTCTCAGTCAGTTGTAGAGTTCTACATGAACGTATTAACCCCCGCCCCCCCTCCCCCCGTACACACACCCCATTTCCCCCGAGGCGAAGAGCACTTTTTGAGATAATGGATCTGCAGCCTTTTGTTGCCCGGCTGACCTCAAGTAACATTCAACCTAAAATAATGTTTTGATGTTTTGCTATAGTTCATTAATTTGAAATAGTATTTTGATGTTTTGCTATAGTTCATTAATTTGAAATAGTATTTTGATGTTTTGCTATAGTTCATTAATTTGAAATAGCATTATTTGTGTTTTCGCTTTAGTCGATTAGTTGGAATAACACTATTTTGATATTTTGCTATAGCTGATTAACTTGAAATACTATTTTTTCATGTTTTGTTTAAGCTAATAATGTTTTTAAAATATTTTCATGTTTTTTTTTCTAGTTGATTAATTCAAATACTAATACTATTTGGATATTTTAAATAATATTTTGATTTTTTATTACATCTATTATTGAAATTTGAAATAATACTTTGTTTTTTCGTGACATTATCTGTCGTCAGCTGTTTCATCCCCTGTCGTCAGCTGTTTCATCCCCTGTCGCCAGCTGTTTTATCCCATGTCGTCAGCTGTTTCATCCCATGTCGTCAGCTGTTTCATCCCCTGTCGTCAGCTGTTTCATCCCCTGTCGTCAGCTGTCGTCAGCTGTTTCATCCCGTGTCGTCAGCTGTTTCATCCCGTGTCGTCAGCTGTTTCATCCCATGTCGTCAGCTGTTTCATCACCTGTACTCAGCTGTTTCATCCCATGTCGTCAGCTGTTTCAGCCCATGTCGTCAGCTGTTTCATCCCCTGTCGTCAGCTGTTTCATCCCGTGTCGTCAGCTGTTTCATCCCGTGTCGTCAGCTGTTTCATCCCATGTCGTCAGCTGTTTCATCCCATGTCGTCAGCTGTTTCATCCTCTGTCGTCAGCTGTTTCATCCCATGTCGTCAGCTGTTTCATCCTCTGTCGTCAGCTGTTTCAGCCCATGTCGTCAGCTGTTTCATCCCCTGTCGTCAGCTGTTTCATCCCGTGTCGTCAGCTGTTTCATCACCTGTCGTCAGGTAAACTTGCGGCTATCAGCGACCCTAGACCTTGAACCCGACTTAACGCCTTATCAATTCTTTTTTTTTAGTCAAACAGATCAGGGACGTCACCGGATCGACGCATCTCAGTATCCGTCCAACATGGCCCACCTTATTCAAGACTTTTTACTGACTTGGTATATTGTTTTGATAGACATGTGACTTATTGTGATCATCTACAACACCTGATTATGTAATTACCAGAGGCCGTGACCGATGCAATCAGCCCCCAAAAGCCTTCTAGATAAACTAATCAAAACTGCGCCACGCCGCCCCCCCCCCCGCTACTTACTCCGCCATTGCCTCAAGGTTGAAATCCCCCCCCCCCCTTTTGTTGACATTGAACTTTCAACCATGACCCAGTTAATTTTTTGTAATTGTTTATTTTTATTTTTGTTCCGCTTACTGCGCCGCTGACCAATGGCACGCTGGGGGGTGGGGGGGAGTTTCGGGGGGTCAAGAGGGAACGTTAAAGATCCTGGTCAGACATCGATGAGCGTATCCTAGAAACCTATGGCGGACGTAAAACGAGTGGTCAGGTCTCGGCGTCTTGTCACTGGCTTCCGTCAAATTATTTGTTTGTCTGCGTTAGGAGGGAAGAGAGGAATGGGGGGGGGGTTACTCTTGACGAGTGGTGGAGCTATTGGGGGGGGGGGGAGGTTGTAATTGAGGCGATAAACAAAAGCTGTTGGTTTCAATGACCCCCCCCCCTCTCTCTCTCTCTCCCTCTCCACACATCCTCTAAGCCTTATTTACTTTTGATCTACTTTATGGAAATGATAAGGAAGACTGGCAGTTGTTGTTCTATTTAACGCCTCAGCAGTTGTTGTTCTATTGAACGCCTCAGCAGTTGTTGTTCTATTTAACGACTCAGCAGATGTTGTTCTATTTAACTCCTCAGCAATTGTTGTTCTATTTAACGCCTCAGCAGATGTTGTTCTATTTAACTCCTCAGCAATTGTTGTTCTATTTAACGCCTCAGCAGATGTTGTTCTATTTAACGCCTCAGAATTTTGTCTCATTGACCTACGATCCCCCCCGTCCTCCCCCTCATCTAACCTGATTCTATTGACCCCCCCCCCCGAAACATATTTTACCTGGGTCTTTACCCCCCCCCCCCCAATCTATCCATCTAGCCATTCATCCACCCTCCTATCTGTCTGATGCTTCTCCCGTCCGTCCGTCCGTCCGTCCGTTCATCCATCCATCAATCATCTGTCAGTCTCTGTATGAATAGTTCTAAACATCATCAGAGGGAGGGACGGGTGGCCGAGGGGTGTGGAGCCCTCGTCTGTAGACGTGAGAGCCCCGGGCTCCACCCACGTTAGGAACTTAAGGGAATTTTTTCCAGGTCCTGGTGAAAGTCGCTTCAACGTCCACTCAGCATTAAATGTTTACTATAGTTGGGGGGGGGGAATAAAGGCGGCTGGGTGTTGTACTAACGCCCCCCCGCCCCCATCCTCGAGGTTAAGGAAAATTCTATAGGAACTAAGCTACTATCATGAGAGGAATATATGGACGCTGTTGCATTGCTTCTCTCTGCCACATAACGTCCCAAAGTGTTGACTAACTACACTGGACTATCAACTCCCTCCACCCCCACCCCTCCGCCACCAACAACCTCCCGTTACAATGTTCATTTCTCGTCATTTCTCGTCCATAAGCCAACAACAAGCTAAAGGGAGTTAAATCTGTTGATAGCTTGTTAAGTTGATCATAAGAGTTACGCAACTTGTTTGTGTGTGTTGAGATAAGGAAGTTGATGAGTGGGACGACGACCACTGACGTGAATGAGAGAAGATCGCCGAGTTTGTTTTTGTTCACATCTGAACGTAACGACAGTCACATGACCTACCACAACAAGACAATTAAGGCCACGCTATCAAATTAACCGAGATGTCTATGACGTCATTCGGTATGTTTTCTTCAAACTATTATCCTGCCTAACACACACACACACACACATATATATATATATATATATATATATATATATATATATATATATATATATATATATATATAAAGACAGGGCATGGGCCTTTTCCCTTAGCGGGTCCGGCACACTAGCCCGGGGGCCCATAATGCTTGAAAGATGACTTTGCAAATGTGCGCTCTGTATCGACATTAGCGTCCTGTTCTGGGACCCAACGCCTTCTTCTTGCCCCAACAACCCCTACATATATTCAGATGGTGATCGCTCTACTGCCAACCCATTTTACATCGTAAACCGCCATTAATCAATCTACACCAAGGGCAGACAATCATCTTTAACATTGATATGAAATGCAGGTGTTTAACCTCCCCCTGTTCTACAATGGCGATTTTCACATTTCCACGTGTTGAGTAGTGGAATAGAAATGTCAAATAGAATTTTTTTTTTAAATGTTTGCTGAAAATAAAACAGAAATAATTTATGTAGTAGACGGAACTCAAAATACAATGTTATGACAAGATGGGGGGTGGGGGGAGGGAGGGGTGGGGGAGGTGGGGAGAGGGCCGAATGTCAGAATTCGATAACATCACGTGCTAATGTAATAACTGTGTTGTTATAGTCGTTGTTATTGTTGTTGTTGTTATAGCTGTTGTTATAACTGTTGTTGTTATAGCTGATGTTGTTATAGTCGTTGTTATTGCTGTTGTTGCTATAGCTGTTGTTATAACTGTTGTTATAGCTGTTGTTATAACTGTTGTTGTTATAGCTGATGTTGTTATAGTCGTTGTTATTGCTGTTGTTGCTATAGCTGTTGTTATAACTGTTGTTGTTATAGCTGTTGTTATAACTGTCGTTGTTATAGCAGTTGTTAAAACTGTTGTTGTTATAGCTGTTGTTGTAGTCGTTGTTATTGCTGTTGTTGTTATAGCTGTTGTTATAACTGTTTTTGTTATAGCTGTTGTTATAACTGTTGTTGTTATAGTTGTTGTTATAGCTGTTTTTATACTTGTTGTGTCTATTCAAAAGTGTTAATGAAGGAGGTAGCTAGTGTAAAAGAATTTTAAAAAAATAAGTTCATAACATAAGTACTCATATCTTGAGAACTGGTTTATTAAAACAAAAAATCAATAAATACACTGTAATAAATCTTTCTGTTGAACTAACCAGAATTAATTGATAAAGTCCAACAAAATCAATAAAAAAATCAATTTTTCTTTATGTAATCGACTCAGTCATCTATCACTGTTGATATTCAAATAGCATGAAACCATAACTTCCAACTGTCTGTCTGACTCAGTCATTTGTGTAATTTGACTGACATGAACTATGCCATCTCCATAACCCAATTCTTCCATCCATCCATCCACCCATCCATACATACATCTATACATACATACATACGTACATACATACATACATAATACACATAAATACATACATACATATAAAGTGCATGCATACATACATCTATACATACATACAAACATACATAATACACATAAATACATACATATAAAGTACATACATACATACATCTATACATACATACATACATAATACACATAAATACATACATACATATAAAGTGCATACATACATACATCTATACATACATACATACATAATACACATAAATACATACATACATATAAAGTGCATACATACATACATCTATACATACATACATAATACACATAAATACATACATACATATAAAGTGCATACATACATACATCTATACACACATACATACATACATAATACACACAAATACATACATACATATAAAGTGCATGCATACATACATCTATACATACATACATAATACACATAAATACATATAAAGTGCATACATACATACATTTATACATACATAAATACATAATACACATAAATACATACATACATATAAAGTTCATACATACATACATCTATACATACATACATACATAATACACATAAATACATACATACATATAAAGTGCATACATACATACATACATACATTTATACATACATACATACATACACAATACACATAAATACATACATACATATAAAGTGCATACATACATACATTTATACATACATACATAATACACATAAATACATACATACATATAAAGTGCATACATACATACATACATTTATACATACATACATACATAATACACATAAATACATACATACATATAAAGTGCATACATACATATATTTATACATACATACATACATAATACACATAAATACATACATACATATAAAGTGCATACATACATACATCTATACATACATACATAATACACATAAATACATACATACATACATACATATAAAGTGCATACATACATACATTTATACATACATACATAATACACATAAATACATAAGTACATACAAAGTACATACATACATACATTTATACATACATACATACATAATACACATAAATACATACATATAAAGTACATACATACATACATTTATACATACATACATACATAATACACATAAATACATACATACATATAAAGTGCATACATACATACATCTATACATACATACATAATACACATAAATACATATAAAGTGCATACATACATACATTTATACATACATAAATACATAATACACATAAATACATACATACATATAAAGTTCATACATACATACATCTATACATACATACATACATAATACACATAAATACATACATACATATAAAGTGCATACATACATACATACATACATTTATACATACATACATACATACATAATACACATAAATACATACATACATATAAAGTGCATACATACATACATTTATACATACATAAATACATCATACACATAAATACATACATACATATAAAGTGCATACATACATACATTTATACATACATACATAATACACATAAATACATACATACATATAAAGTGCATACATACATACATCTATACATACATACATAATACACATAAATACATACATACATATAAAGTGCATACATACATACATTTATACATACATACATAATACACATAAATACATAAGTACATACAAAGTACATACATACATACATTTATACATACATACATACATAATACACATAAATACATACATATAAAGTACATACATACATACATTTATACATACATACATACATAATACACATAAATACATACACACATATAAAGTACATACATACATACATACACACATATAAAGTACATACATAATACACATAAATACATACATACATACATCTATACATACATACATACATAATACACATAAATACATACATACATACATCTATACATACATACATCTATACATACATACATACATAATACACATAAATACATACATACATACATAATACACATAAATACATACATACATACATACATAAATACATACATAATACACATAAATACATACATACATAATACACATAAATACATACATACATACATCTAAACAGGGCCGGCCTTTGGCCGTTTTGACCGATTTCTCCATATTGGGCCCCACGCCTGGCAGGGGCCCCGCAATGTACATTTAGCATATTACTATCAGTCAGGGCGCTTGTCACAGGCTAGAAGCGGGGCCACAATTTGTATGGCCGACCCTGCATACATACATAGACTCATACATATAAATGTACATAATAAAAACATACACACACATAGATACTCACATACACACACACATATATATGTAAATACATATATACATACAGTGTCTGTCGTCATAGTCATTGCATGTATTCAACAGCGTAGTCATGAGTGGCAGGTTGGGGGGGGGGGGGAGGAGGGGCGGTCATTTTCCATATGTGTCACCCCCCCACCCCCAATGCACGTGTCTGTTCATGTACCAATTCTATGTATTCATAAGCGTTGCTAGTAATGGCGTTAGATAGGTTGGAGGGGCCGGGGGGGGGGTGTCTCTTTTTGTTTTCATTTGTAGCGAACCTCCCTCATGACGTATCGAGACGCTCCTTACCCGCGTGTACGTATCTCATGTATTGTGTCTACAGATGTATCTGTACTCACTCTGTCGTCTGCTCAACCCGCCCAAATCGCCTCCCTCCATCCAGGTACCACCCGTCTCGACCTCATTACTCCACTTACCCCCTCCCCCCGTCCCCTGCCCCTGTAGTACGTTGAGCTGCAGATGGAATCAGGCTGCCTGGAGTAAAATACGTACGCGTGAGCTGTGCCAGGACGTAAGTAGGTCATGTCGTGATACTTATACATCTGAGGTAAGAGGGGGGAGGGGGTCATGTCGGCAGGTCGATTGTTAAGGGGCGGGGGGAGGGAACAGAAATATCAACTTTCTCTGGGAATATGTGCCAGGAAATTACCAGACACACATGTAGAAAGTGTTTGCATTTATACACATTATTACACATGTATGTGTTTGTTTGCTTGTTTGAGTACAGAGCCTTCCTTACGGGTAAGCGAACTAAGGGGCTACCTTGAGGCATCCTTCTGAGGGGGGGGGGGGCCTTTCGATACCTTTTTGTTTGCCAGCCATTAGAATGGGCTAACTGAATTCGTGTCAGGGGCCCGGGTTTAAAAGTTGATGGGAACAGAAAGTGGCGTGGATTAAATTTTCAAAGATTATTAAGAACTCAATATCTGTAAGTGGTTGGCTTTCAATACCTGTAAGTGGTTGGCTTTCAATATCTGTAAGTGGTTGGCTTTCAATACCTGTAAGTGGTTGGCTTTCAATATCTGTAAGTGGTTGGCTTTCACATTTTTTTTTACCCCGGTACGTCGGTACCCCTAAATTTACCTTTGCTTTGAGAACGGCTGTGTGTGTGCGTGTGTGTGTGTGTATGGGGGAGGGGGCTGTATGCAGGTCCGTTCAATAGCTTTTGGTTACCCAATGAAATGTACATGGGGGGGGGGAGGTTGTAGCTACATGGATACATTTTGAAGTTGTTGTTGTTTTCTAATTGAATCAAAAGGATGCAGCTTCAAGGCAACGGGATATGTGTGACGTAGCTACTTTCTGAAAGACGTCTTCCTTGTCGACCCTACTCCTCCACCCCCACCCCATTAACTTGACAAGTGTTACAATGTCTATATGAGTATCCCCGGGTTCGATCTACAATGATGACCAATGAATATTTCAGTTCATGGTGAAAGTCCCACCGATATATCACCCGTGCTGCCGCTTGGCCATTACACGATTGGTTATGGAGGGGGATTGAATAAGGGCACCATAAACAGTCTCATTAGTGGTTTACAGGATTGAATAGCAGTTAGAACATATAGTGATGTGGGGTGGGCAAATGGTCTTGTGGTAACAGCTGACTGTAGATCTGAGGGTCCCGGGTTCGATGTCCAGTGAGGAGCAAAGGATGTTTCAGGTCATGTTGATAAAGTCCCCTATATATCTCCCGTGGTGCCTCCATGGCTATTGCACTATCTGTATTAGTGGTCCTTACCTGGACTTAACACATTCATGTCTGTCTAGTGCGAGTAAACATCCCTAGTGCTGCATTGGGGGGGGGGGGGTTCGCATCACCGGTAAGGTAAAGGGTGAAGTCAAACTTAACTTAAAATGTACATTTGGCTGCGTGAAAATGTACGTCCCTGGCAGTAGGGTCCTCGTCACGGCATCTACCTAGTCTGCCCATCCATGATAGGACCCGCTCTGTATGTATGTCACTGCAATCTTCTGCATCGTTTTTTTTGTACTTTTCAAACACACAGCGCACACACACACACACACACACACACACACACACACACGTGTCTGTTTCGTTGCGATTCCCACACACACATATGTTTATGTTTTCGTTGTAGGCAATCTCTGGCAGTTGTTGTTGTTGTGATGTTTTCACAACTTTACCAGAAAAAAAAATTGAATAACGCATTACGTTGATGTGAAAATTGTAAAGTAAACAATCTGTTCCTCCCCCCCCCCTCCCAACAGGACACCTGCCAGCTTCACTAAATGATGAAGTGTGAAGCAAATTATAAATCTGCCCCACCTTCAACCCCCTCCCCCCCCCAATGCACATTAACACGGCTTGCCCAATTGGTAAAAAAAAAAAGAAAAATTTGATATTAACACATATGAATCTGTTAACAACTTTTATGCAGTGGCGTAGTGGGGGGCAAGGGCGCATCATGCACCAGGCGTTACTCATAAAAGGGCGCCAAATGGTATATTTTACAAATAATATTATATGGTTTTCTTTTGGCGGGCGCTAAAAAGGTATTGTGCCCAGGGCGTGAGTTGAGCTCGCTATGCCACTGCTTTTATGTGCTTAATATTTTTGTTACATTATATTATATTACATTACATAATATTATACTACCTGTACCCATCAAAACTTTTTCATTGAGTTATATTCCCTTAGGTTTGATCAGTAGGCTATGTTATTTTTGGTTTCGGACAAATCCGATTTTTTTCATGATTTTTATTACTGTCGTTTACGTTGGACGATTTTAAACTGGAATACTGTTGTATTAATTCTTTACTTTCGATTTAACGCATAACCCACACCGCTATTATTTATATAGATTATATTATGTCGCGTTGTCGTATTACATCTGAGATTGTGACAATGTCAACATACGTAAACAATTGTGCTCACTATAGAGGAGATTTTCAAAGAAGTTGGAAATGGAGAATTGTCAAAATGTTACACCAGCTTTCCATAGAAGGCGTTACGTGTTTTTGGGTGTATCGTATTTAGAATCGTTCCGGATTGAAAGTTTAGTGAAATATCGGGGACTGTGTATCGATGCTGGTGGAAATGTAGGTATCGACCCATTATAAATGAGTAAATAAGTGTATTGATGAGTTTTTGAGTACGAAGCTGTATGATGTCACGGAAAGGGATGTTTCAGTTTTTGTTTATTCCTGCCTACAGATTTAATTATGTGCATCCGTACATTTGGTTGAACATATGGATGCCAGTAAGTTTGGAGATTATTTTGTCTCATAACAATGACAAACTGACAATACTATGACTCTCGGCGGGACCCCATGGCCTCTCTCTCTCTCTCTCTCTCTCTCTGAACTCTCTCTTTGTGCTCTCTTTTTGAACTCTCTCTTTGAGCTCTCTCTTTGATATATTTCTCATGTTAGTGAGACGAGACTCAGTCCCTCAAGACTCGTACAATGAAGCGCTCCGTGTATCTCAGCGGAGACTGCCATAGAGCCCTATGTCCAGCGGGCTTTCCGACTCTTCCAGCCTGGACTCCAGCAAGTTGTCGGCCGTTACCTCGCCCTCCCTGAAATTCCAGCAAACGGAAGTCGTAACTGGACTTCAATATCCCAAAGTGTGCTCCAAATTGACAATGCGCAGTACGGGATTAGACAGTCAGGCCCTGTTCGGCGTATTCTTCCTCCCCCCAACCCCCCACATGCGTAAGATCATTCTTCTGAAATCAGTAATAAATATCAGCTCACCAAATATGACACGTGAATATAACTGTGTTCATATGTCTACTTATCTCTGCTACCTAAAAAAAGGGCGTAGCTTAAAACTATTTTTACAAAAGTACTCAAGTACCAAACTATTTATTCTACCTCAGTCAGTATATGGACAGTCAAATGGAACTGTTGAACACAAAATAACAGTGTATGGAGCATTGTCAAATATGTTTGTTATTGTTTTTATCGTTATTACAAGCGACTGACCTAAATAACACTTAGCAGTCAGTAGGATTTCTTATTCTGTTCTTTGTTCTATTTCTTATTAATCTTCCACAGTAAACAATAACCTGTTGAAGTTTAGCTTGTTTCCCGCGAAAATTATCGTTTTATTAAGAGACATATTACGTCTGGAAGGAAGGGTTACAAAGTTTTTTTTTTTGTGTGTACCCTGGAGAACTTTTCAAAACACATTGGGCTGTGTTCCTTTTGACCTTTGGGCATTTAAGTGCACACACAATACACAGAGACAAAGCAGGAAAGTAAGAGAGAGAGAGAGAGAGAGAGAGAGAGAGAGAGAGAGAGAGAGAGAGAGAGAGAGAGAGAGAGAGAGAGAGTCAGATTCAATAAATTTTTAAAACCTATTTAGGTGTACACTCATGTGTAGAATTTCTAAAACAAAAAAAAATAATTTAATTAATTTCCATTTTAAATCCTAGGAAGTTCGCGAACATGGGATTAAAACACAAAAAATTCAGTTCGTCCTGTAGATGAAAACATTTGCTTCAATGCAGCCAGTTGCACTTAAAAAACAACAAACAATTAGTTGATTTGTTTTCTATTCCTTCAAATTTAGCCTTAAGTAAAGACATCAAAAAATGAATTGTTAAAGATTTGATTTTTAAACTTTAATAAAAATAATGTAAATAAACGCACACAATCATACACACACATACGCACACACAAACACACACTAACAAAAACACACAAACACACACACACACGCACACACAAACACACACACACGCACACACAAACACACACACACGCACACACAAACACACACACACGCACACACGCACACACAAACACGCACACACGCACACACAAACACACACACACGCACACACAAAAACACACAAACACACGCACACACAAACACACCCACACAAACACACACACACAAACACACACACACACAAACACACACACACACGCACACACACAAACACACACACAAGCACACAAACACAAACACACAAACACACACACAAACACACACACAAACACACACACCAACACACACACCCACACAAACACACACAAACACACACACACAAACACACACACAAACACACACACACAAACACACACAAACAAACACACACACCACACAAACACACACACCACACAAACACACACACCACACAAACACACACATGCACACACACACAAACACACACACACGCACACACACACAAACACAAACACACACACACGCACACACACACACACACACACCGCTCCTAGTTACACTAATAGACTCGACTGTAATCTCTCCAGTTGTTATATTATTTTTTTCGAAAGACCACCGGCCATTGTGGGACGGATGGCTGAGTGGTGTAGATACTCTACTGTTGACCTGAGAGTCCTGAGTTCGATCCTCGGTGACTTATGGAGTTTTTCCATGTTGAAATTTAGAGCAAAGTTGTCCGACAAGTCCACCCAGCTTTAAATGGGTACCTGACTTTAAGATGGGGAAGTAAAGGCGGCTGGGCGTTCTGCTAACCACACAATCCCTTCATATGCCGAGGTTGGAAAAACAGATGAATTCTACACTTCATCTGCCCCGATGGCCCGCCGGGGCTAAGGGAACTTTTTACCGGCCATTGTGGAAAAAATAAAATGATATAAAAACTAACACTATCATGTAAATAAATGTGAAACGAAACTCACTTAGTACGCTAGTATCAGTTATTGAATTAATGATCGATTGGAGAGACCAGACTCACACGTCACGATAACAACAGAAAGTTGTAAACAAAACAAAACATGTGTTTAGCTCACTTAATTAGGCCAACAGATGAGTTGACCTGTATAACGGGACATTTCAGTCACGTGACAATGAATTTCAACCATGTTTTTCTCACTGACCTGGATAAGATACATATTTTTTTAGGATTTTCTTTTTCATAATTCACACATTTGATGGACAGTCTTGCTCTCTGAAAATTATTTCTTCATCGTGATGATTTCAAATGTATTAAATTTTGTTTGAAGTTTTAATTTGATTTAATTTAATTTTTTTTTTTACTATTCTTGTTAATGGATTAAAGTATTTCAAACAATCACTCAGTAGCCGAGCCCCCCCCCCCTCTCTCTCTCTCTCTCTCTCACACACACACACACGCTAAAACATATAAACACATACACAGTCACCCATAGTTTTTTTTTGAGGTATAAGATGAGTCGATCCTTAAGCATAAATATCTGTTGGGGCACATAGAGAAGCTGTATTTATTTAATTGAGTTTTTTGCTGGAACGGGGTCCAAGACAATCGTTCAGTTTGCCTTTACATTTCAAGGGCGCTTCTTATTGCTGATTCGAGAATGTAAACTTCTGAGAACCACTGCATCGTTTGCTTTTATTTCCCCCCTTTATGACTACCATCAACATATTGCTGAGGTCATGGGAAAGTTCCGTAGTTCATTGACCTCATGAACTCTATCAATGTCTCAATGACTTCATAACAAGGAATGCAGTGTTATTAATTAGCCTATGTATGCATTTTTTTTTTAATATTTTATTTTCAACATAGAGGTTTGTGGTGTTTTAATGTCAGGATCTGTTTGATTTTTAACGTTCTTAGATGTTGTTGTCTTTGTTGTTGTTGTTGTCGTAGTTATTCTTGTCGTTGTTGTTGTTGTTGTTGTCGTTGCTGTTGTCGTTGTTGTCGTTGTTTTATTGTTGTTGTTGTCGATGTTGTTGTTGTTGTTGTCGTTGTTGTCGTTGTTGTTGTCGTTATTGTCGTTGTTGTCGTTGTTGTTGTCGTCGTTGTTGTCGTTATTGTCGTTGTTGTCGTTGTTGTTGTCGTTGTTGTTGTTGTTGTCGTTGTTGTCGTTGTTGTTGTTGTTGTCGTTGTTGTCGTTGTTGTTGTTGTTGTCATTGTTGTTGTCGTCGTCGTTGTCGCTATTGTCGTTGTTGTCTTTGTTGTTGTTGCTGCTGTTGTTGTCGTCGTTGTTGTCGTTATTGTCGTTGTTGTCGTTGTTGTTGTCGTTGTTGTTGTCGTCGTTGTTTTCGTTGTTGTTGTTGTCGTTGTTGTCGTTATCGTTGTTGTTGTCGTTATTGTCGTTGTTGTCGTTATCGTTGTTGTTGTCGTCATTGTTGTCGTTGTTGTCGTTGTTGTTGTTGTTGCTGTTGTTGTCGTCGTTGTTGTCGTTATTGTCGTCGTTGTCGTTGTTGTTGTTGTTGTCGTTGTTGTTGTCGTCGTTGTTTTCGTTGTTGTTGTTGTCGTTGTTGTCGTTATCGCCGTTGTTGTCGTTATTGTCGTTGTTGTCGTTGTTGTTGTTGTTGTCGTTATTGTCGTTGTTGTCGTTGTTGTTGTTGTTGTCGTTGTTGTCGTTGTTGTTGTTGTTGTCGTTGTTGTTGTTGTTGTCGTTATTATCGTTGTTGTCGTTGTTATTGTTGTTGTCGTTGTTGTCGTTATTGTCGTTGTTATTGTTGTTGTCATTGTTGTTGTCGTCGTTGTTGTTGCTATTGTCGTTGTTGTCGTTGTTGTTGTTGTTGCTGTTGTTGTCGTCGTTGTTGTCGTTATTGTCGTTGTTGTTGTTGTTGCTGTTGTTGTCGTCGTTGTTGTCGTTATTGTCGTTGTTGTCGTTGTTGTTGTCGTCGTTGTTTTCGTTGTTGTTGTAGTCGTTATCGTTGTTGTTGTCGTCATTGTTGTCGTTGTTGCTGTTGTTGTTATTGTTGTTGTCGTTGTTGTTGTTGTCGTTGTTGTCGTTATCGTTGTCGTTGTTGTCATTGTTGCCATTGTTGTCGTTATCGTTGTTGTTGTCGTCATTGTTGTCGTTGTTGCTGTTGTTGTTATTGTTGTTGTCGTTGTTGTTGTTGTTGTTGTTGTTGTGTATACCGTTAAAAGCAGACATTGATAAATTGAAATGAAAAGTCGTATAAGTTTTAAAAATTGCAAACAGTTAACCTAAATAATGTCAACTCATAGATATTTTCTATAAAGAATTTCTTGGGCTCAAATTCTACTAATTAAAATCATTCCTAACCAGGAGCTACAGATTAAGCCCCCCCCCCCCACCACACACACACACAGATTTGTGTTACATTTTATAGCAGACGACTTTTTTTTACAGTCAGCTTTATGTCTCGGGCCCCCTTGATAGTCTCCATCAAAACGTGGCATTCTGGTCACTCCCACCGTAAGTTATTGTAAGTCATTTTATAACAGAGGACTGTATCTCACGGGATGATTTAGGGCAGCCCCCCCCCTCAACTGCGTTTAGATTGCGCCACCTTTTCTTTACCACGGACCTGAATAATGGAATTCATCAGTGACTGACCGCTAAGAAAAGAGCCAGTAGATCTGGGTCATTCACCTTCACTGAGTACCACAAACACACGATAGCGGAATGATTGTTTTAAGAGCCCTCCCCCCCCCCTATCAGCGACGTCTCTGGTCTTGAAGAGATTATCGAACAACACCACTGCCTTTAAAAAAAAAATATAAAAGTTTTTAGCCGAACGAAATGGTAATTGACCACGTGACATCACCACCACATCCGGTTATATGTCGTCTGCTTCGCATTTACGGTTTCAAAACACTTGATATAAACTTTTCCTATTTTCCCGACTCCTTATTTTCCTTCGCTTCAGTTTTAACAATAATGAAAAAATAAATAAATAAATAAATAAACAAACAATTAATTAAACAGGAATTAAATCAGAAAAGAGAAACAGCAGACTCTTCACAGGACGTTAGCAAACTGCAGCCCGCGTTCCAAGCCTGTTACGCTGATTTATCTGGCCCGCCGTGCTAGCCATTTGTTCGTTCACTCCAGCAAGGTATACATTCAATGAATCAATCAATCTATTTTTAGCTCGACCCTTTTGTCAAACTTGAGAATCCAATGTTCCCCCCTCCCCCCCACACCTCTCCCCGCGTTAATTTTTTTTTTTTTGCCCAACCCTTGATCGTGACTATCCGGCTAGCGATTATCTAGTCTATGTACTTCCGCGGCTTTATTGAAATTGTATTTTTTTAAAACATTAAACTAAAGGGTACTATCAATTATTATTACAATTAGCTGCTCTGGCCTATCCGGCATATTTAATGAATGCGCATTACAATTGCGACAATTACGGTCACTTAGACGCAGGCCCGTAGCGTGCGGGGGGGGGGGGCGGAGGGTTGGGCACCCCTGCGGTTTATCTTGCCCCCCCTTGCTTATTTTTTCTACTTATTAAAATGTATTACCTGGCCCCCCTGCTATTGCCTGGCCCCCCTGCTGTAGAATACCTGGGCCCCCCTCCTGTAGAATTTTCACGCTACGGGGCTGCTTAGACGAGAGTTGCATGTACTTGAATTTTTTTTATTATTATACTAAAACCTCAACCGGAATGAAACGCCACAAGCGCATTTTTACAGTAAAGTATAAACCGCTCCAGTCTCATGTAGCGACTAATGCCTTTGGGTACTGTAAAAGCCGTATTGGCTGTTGCTCTATATTATTTTTATTCTCATAGCAAAAAAAAAAACTTAGTTTATATAATGATGCTCTCTGATATATATGGCAGGGAGGGGGGTCTGAATTGTGTTACAGACATTTATGAACAGTGCCTTTCTTAGGGCTTTTGGGGCCCTAGGTCAAAGTACCCTAAGAGGACCTTAGAGATCAATACTTGAATGGGCCCCCTACGGCGGGGCACTAGGTGGTTGCAAGTTTCCCCTCGCCATAGTAGCGTCTCTGCTTATTGTTTATCTAATCGCGTCGCTGGGAAGGTCAGTTTTTTTGGTTTGATGATATCAGTGTTACACCATACTTGAATGGACCCTGCTCACCGGCGGCGGAACGAAGTATTTTAAGGGGGGGGGGGCAAG
The DNA here is from genome assembly GCA_021962125.1 of Bulinus truncatus. Taxonomy (NCBI): domain Eukaryota; kingdom Metazoa; phylum Mollusca; class Gastropoda; family Planorbidae; genus Bulinus; species Bulinus truncatus. The sequence goes on from JAGDYQ010000022.1 coordinate 5,694,773, forward strand.
CCAAAATTCAAGGGGGGGCGCCGCCCCCCCCCCTTGAAAATTTAAGGAGGGGCAAGACAAAATATGACCGAAAGACAAATTTTACGTCCTTAATTCTATAATAGAATATAGTAATTCTGTTGCAAGTATTTAATCGATATTATTTTAAAATAATATATTAAAAAAGATAAAAATAAACATTGAGCACTTCTGTCGTCAACTGATTCGTAATGTCAGTTTGTTTACAAATTTAGTAGTGAAATTAGATCAGAAAATTACTGATAATTATCATGAATGATGATGAATATGAAACCGGAAACGGGAAACTCAATAAACAAAAGGTAATTTATGAAAAGATAATAAATAATTGTATTTTCTTTAAAAATTACATTTGCCGTCATTCGGTAGATGGCAATACTTCTCCATACTTATAAGACGCATTTGCTATCTGTCTGTCTGTTCCCTTAAAACTCAAGATCCAGACAACCAAATAACGTGAAATTTGATACACGCAGTGGCGCAACCGGGAAGGGGGGGGCAGGGGGGGGGTCTTGAGCCACCCCCAGCCCAAATCATCAATACATAATTTACGTTATAAAGTTACAAAAAAGACTCAAACTGTCTTTTTTCAATATGTGACCCCCCCCCCCCCCCCCAAAGCATTTTTTGCTGGTTGCGCCACTGGGTACACGTACACAAAATTACATGGGGAATGTTCTTAAACAGGTTTCGTTCCATCTCAATGGGTACTTTAATTGTATTAATTAGGGCTGCTGATTAAACTGCGTTAATTTGCGATTAACGCGTCAAAATAATTTTGCGATTAATATTTTTAACGCAACACCTAAATGCGTTAATTTTACCAAAATGATGAAAGTTCACCAAAAACGAAAAATAACAGAATTTCTCTCAACATTTTAAAGTTATGGTCCATTGAGTTATTAAGTAGATCTACCACCTCAATCTGTCGCATTTCGCTCACACCCTAACCCCCAGGTATGTCGACAAAAGCCCCACTTGTAAGATGAAATGAAGACAAGTAATCCTGCTCCCTTTCCGGTCGATGTATAAAGAGAAAAGTTTCATTTACCCGTTTACATTATATACAGTAGTGTATTGGTGGAGGTACAACAGTGTATTGTTGAAGGTTAAAAAAAAAACAACAGGTGTATAATGAACCCGGTTATAATTAGATCAAAATAACGAGATGCTAGAAATTGTGAATCATTTTTTTTGCACATAATTTTGTATCGCATTTGGATAAAACAGCATCTTGCTTGTCACGTCTTCAGCAACTGCACTAATATTTCCATATACATGACACCTATAATTAGTGTTTAGGCAGTACCTAGACATGGTCTAGACTAGGCTATGCACACATCTGTACAGTAGACAGTGGTTGTATGTTTCAGAATAATTGTGACACTGAGTTAAATTTTATATAGGGCTGTTGATTTGCTACAATTAAAGAGTAATTAATGCGTTAAAAATATGCGGTTAAAATTTTAAAACAAACACCTAAATGCATTACATTTTACCCAAATGTTAGCATTTCAGAGTTGCAGAAAAAATCAGTAAATAAACCAATTCTATAACCAGATCAAACTACATTTTTTAAAATATCAAGAAAAAACACCCGAACACTGAGACTGTCACGTTTACATAAATCACAGCAATATGACCTTGAAACAATAAGATTGTCATTTCTTAATTCTAATTTATGACCTTGAATACCATTAGTGAACATCATTCTGTAGACGCGTGCTATATAGTTCGGCACGTGCAATCGTTTGGGACAGAGGGGTAAGGTGGTTGGGAAGCAATAAAGTAACGTCATCTTTGTGGGGGAGAGAGAGGCTGCTAAGTGTCAAAAATGAAATTGGGATGGGCGAGGAGGGAAAATAAAAAAAAAACGCGTTCATAATAAGGGAGCAAGTACATTCTGGCTATACTAATATTTAAAGAAAGAAAAAGGCACAAATGACGTGTGTATTTTTTTGGGGGGGGGTTGGGAAGTGGTGGGGGTAGGTGCGGTAGTGGAGGGTAGGGTGAACAAGACCTACGCGAGGCGAAGTGTTACAAAATATGACAGGAAAAGGGGGGGGGGGGAAACAGCGGTTGACATACGTCAGTACTTTGGAATCAATGGAACGGGAAAAAACATGTTTGGCATTGATGTTAATTTAAAAAGAAAACAATTTGCATCACTTGACGTGATCAGTGACGCCGAGAGCCGACACGGGCCTCAGGGCGGGAACATAAGTCGTGAAAAAATTGACATGGTAGGGGCGGCCCGGGCCTCCTTACAGATGCGGGCCCCCTGGCAATGACCCCCCTGTCCCCCCCCCCTCGGCGTACCTGGACGTGATTAATGCATGTCAATAAACCGGTCTCAATAACCATATCAATAGACATATGTGCAAATGTTTAATAAATCTTTCTGAATTAATTATACCTCTTTCGTAATTTAAACTGACTTGTTTGTTATGCCAATATTATGCAACGATATTACTACATACTAGTTTGAATATAAACAAATGTATTATATTGTGTCGATTAAAATGTGCGTTAATTAAAATTTTTAATCATGCGTTAATTTCGATCAATTTTTTTAATCGAACAGCAGCTCTAGTATTAATTATTTTGGATATTAAAGACATGAAAATTGGCAAACTTTTACCCCGATTTCAGGTTTATGAGCTTCTCTCCCACATAGCTAACTTACTATAAATATGATCGGTACGGGGAACCAAATATCACATTACTTACTACATTTTTACATTCCATTCCTTCATCCATAGGAATTGTCATCTTTTGATACAGTCATGCCTAAGAGAGAGAGAGGGGGAGAGAGGGAGGGAGGGAGGGAGAGAGAGGGGGGGAGGGAGGGAGAGAGGTAGGGAGGGAAAGAGGGAGGGAGGGGAGGGAGAGAGAGAGGAACTGCCAAAAATGTTGTGTATCACATTGCTTTAAGATAAATGTACCCTTTTATTGCAATCTGCATGCAAATAAACCCCTTTTTACGCGCCTTATTTTAAATCTTAATTAAACGTCAAATTACGCTTCTTAAATAAACAGAAAACATTATTTTAAACCCGGGCAAAGCCGGGTACTTGCAAATAATTTTAAAATATGCCACAACAACTCTCAATAATGTGATTACTGTAAAATGTCAATTAATTATAATTTCTTTCAAATATTAAATTTAAGAAATAAATCAAATGAATTATGAAAATGAAAATGATACATATAAACTAAAATGAATTACAAAGTTAAAAAAGTTAAAATTTTAGGGGGGCAGACTGCAAATTTCATGTGGGGGCGGTGCCCAAGTTTTAGCCGGTGCCCCCGCCGCTCCTGCTCCGCCGCCAGTGACCCTGCTACTCTGACCGCACGGTTAGGTCACAGCGACATGGGCGATGCCCAGTCCAGATTTAATGTAGGTTGTTATTTCCATCAATAACACCTCCATCAACTGACAGCTCGTTAAAATCCTGTGATGGATGACGCTACGTCTGCGATGCACGGAAATTTATTTAAGTGCAGAAAGAAGTTCAGGAGAAGATAATTAGCACTTCGTACATCTGGGTGATAAAAAAAACAAAAATAAAGTTACTTCCCTTGGTTTAAGCCAACAGGTTTGGGAAATTACACCTGCAACACAACATTTATTACAAAACTGGTAGAGATTGCTTTTTTTTTAAAATTTGTATTTTTAATTGTTTTATGATCAGGAGGAATCTGGAATGTATGGGAGTTTACGATGGTCCTATTTTTAGATTATTAATTGGATGGGATGAATCAACAGCCAAACTTTAACAAAAAAAAATAAATAAAAAAAAGGTAATACAGGCTTGTTATATCTAATGGTGTTTTGACGAATTAAAATTAGAATAAGAATACTCTACTGAACACCACACCACACCCCCTAGTTACCCTGACGTAAACTTAAGTTAAACATTTGATCATTTTTTTAGTGTATTTTGTGTGGTTTATAGAGCAGGGATAGATATAAACGAGAATTGAGCCTAACGCTGCAGCGCAAATGTTGTTATTTTCCTTAGAGTGGACCAAATTAAAGTAACAGATTGGGGGCCCATTTTAAGATCCAGTATAGGCCTATTTCAAAAATCGATAACATTATTTTTCTTTCGATCCCTTGTCTGTGTATGTGTCTAGGTTTTATTTGTGTTTGTGTCTATGTTTTATCTGTTATATGTTTATCTATTATTTGTTATATTTTTATCTGTTATATGTTTATCTGTTATATGTTCTATGTTTTATGTGTCTATGTTTATCTGTTATATGTTTATCTGTTATATGTTTATCTGTTATATGTGTCTATGTTTATCTGTTATATGTTTATCTGTTATATGTGTCTCTGTTTATCTGTTATATGTGTCTATGTTTTTCTATTCTATTTGTCCATTTTTGATCCGTGTATGAGTCTATATTTTACCTGTGTTTGTGTCTATGTTTATCTGTGTATGCGTCTATGTTTATTTGTATAATGAAATGTTTTTCTGTGGTTACTATTCTATATTTCTTACTTTTTGCAGAATGTACTTATTATTTATTACTCATAACTTCGCTGACTGTGAGAGATTTTTTTAAATAGAAATTACTGGTGACTGTAATAAGTACCAAAGGAGAACAACTGATTACTTTTTAAAACAGTTTTTTTTAATTTGAGAGCCACAGGTGTCAGTGACATACACAGTATCAGAGCCACAGGTGTCAGTGACATACACAGTATCAGAGCCACAGGTGTCAGTAACATACACAGTATCAGAGCCACAGGTGTCAGTATGACATACACAGTATCAGAGCCACAGGTGTCAGTGACATACACAGTATCAGAGCCACAGGTGTCAGTGGGCGTACACAGTATCAGAGCCACAGATGTCAGTGACATACACAGTATCAGAGCCACAGGTGTCAGTAACATACACAGTATCAGAGCCACAGATGTCAGTGACATACACAGTATCAGAGCCACAGGTGTCAGTGACATACACAGTATCAGAGCCACAGGTGTCAGTAACATACACAGTATCAGAGCCACAGGTGTCAGTAACATACACAGTATCAGAGCCACATGTGTAACATATACAGTATCAGAGCCACTGGTGTAACATACACAGTATCAGAGCCACATGTGTAACATACACAGTATCAGAGCCACAGGTGTCAGTGACATACACAGTATCAGAGCCACAGGTGTCAGTAACATACACAGTATCAGAGCCACATGTGTAACATATACAGTATCAGAGCCACTGGTGTAACATACACAGTATCAGAGCCACATGTGTAACATACACAGTATCAGAGCCACAGGTGTCAGTGACATACACAGTATCAGAGCCACAGGTGTCAGTAACATACACAGTATCAGAGCCACAGGTGTCTGTAGAAAAGTACCCTATGAACATCCCCGGTTACTGTTCGCCTGTGTAATATGAGAACCACTGCTGCGTGTATCAAGTCACGTGTCGGTGCCCGCCTTCACTGAGACTAAATAAATTAGACTGTCCACCAGTTTAACTAAATGATGAGGTCGAGAACAGTTGGACTCTCATCGGTCTTTCTGGTGGCCAGGGAAACGTTTTATTTAACATGGATTATAATGGCGGCTGTAGCCATGGTTACCATAGGGAAGAAGATGAAAAAAAATATGAAATATTCTTCATTCTTCCTCTTGTTCCGTCAACTCTTCGCTGTAGGTGGTTGTGACTGAGGAGGGTGGGGGATGGGGGATGGGGGGTTGGTGGGTAGGGCTGTGTAATTAAATACAAAGTGAACACACTATATAGCCTATTTCAATATGTAACTGGTGTTAGCGGCCCCCCCCCCTATGCGGACTCTAAAAATGCCGACCCATTTCTTTACATAAACAAACAAAAAATAATGCTGTGAAAATGACGTCATTTAATGGTGGCGAAGTAAGTGCTGCCCGGAAGGGATCGCGCCCTTCACCTCACCCCCCCCCTCCACTCATCCTCCATAGTTACGCCATTGCATTGTATAGTTTTGTTTCCATAGCAACCTATTAAATGACAGTGATGTGACTGGAAAAAAACAACTTTGAGATCTCGTTTTTTAAAAAAAAAAAAAACAACTGTTTATGACGTCATGGTTTAATGTAAACTCACTTTTTATCTTATAAATAAGAAATAAAAAAAAAAAAATTGCAAGATGCAGCCATGAGGTATTTTTATTTAAAATGTTTAATTAATTGTCGTTAATTCCAAAATTAAAAACAAAAAATGAAGAAAATATAAAAAAAATTGCTGCGTGGAAAATGAGCCGTTAATATAAATTCTTATATATATATATGTGTGTGTGTGTGTGTTTGTGTTTGTGTGCGTGTGTCAGCGTTATTTAACAAAAATTTCTTAATATTTGTCCACACATCTACGTTATTAAAATATTAAGCAGAAAAACAAAATGAAAGCTTTTGGGAAGAAAATTGAATAAACAAATAAATAGAACATTTAAATAAAATATTAAGAAAAACAAATAATCTGAGGGGGGGGGGGTATCAAAATTGTAAATATTCAACTACAATAACTCGTTGAGTTTTTTGCTTTAGAGTTATCCCATTCATAAATACAGGGCGTGGTGGAGGGGGGTGTGACATCATATTTAACCAATAGGCTACCGTATTATTTTTTTTTTAAAGTCATTCTTAATCAACCAATCATACAGCGTCAGTGACATCATGAATTACGTCATGCTGTAAAGATGTTTGTCTTCGATCTAGGATGGAACAAATGGAAAACATGGAAAACAAAGAAGTTTTAGTAAAGGGAAATTATGGATTTTTAAAAAAAAAAAATATTTTACGTTTAAACACGGCGGATTGATTAAAATTTGTAAGAATGTATTTTTAGTTCTTATGTCAAATTACGGGTTGAGTAGAAATGTAAGGCATCGCCCGCTCAGACTAAGGCTTGACATAGCAAACCCTGCCCCCCCCACTACAGTATAGTGTCATATTACAGTAGATGTCATAGGGGCCCCATGAGAAATCTAAGAATGGCCCTACATGTACAAACAGACGTTCATTTAGGTGATGTGATTCACGTGAAGCTCTGGGGAATGAAGAGAACAATGCCCCCCCCCTCCCTTTAAAAAGATGCCCTTTGATCTTCTGACAGAAAACGTTCTAAAGTGTTTGTGTCAGTTTGTGATGTTAGAATTATTATTATTATTATTATTATTGTTTTGATATAAAATGGGAAACCCCTTTATAGTTGATTCTTTGTTGAAATTAAGAGGGGGGGGGGGTTTGCGGGGGGAGACATGAAAGGTGTCGGAGTGAGCAATTGGTTGTTCTGATGATATCAACACCTCTAAAGATAACACTGGCGAAGGGAGATAACGGAGAAAGAGAGTGGGGGGGGGGGGAGATGGAGGAACTGGAGATGGAGGGATACGATAGATACATGGGGGGGGGGGGGGAGTAATTACGATAGAGTGAAGAGAGATGACGAGTGAAGGAAGGTATAGCGAGTGAGAGAGAATATAAAAAATAAGACAAAAGATAGAAAGACAGACATAGAAATAAATAGCGATAGATAGATAGATAGATAGATAGATAGACAGACAGATAGATAGATAGATAGATAGATAGATAGATAGATAGATAGATAGATAGATAGATAGATAGATAGATAGATAGATAGATAGATAGATAGATAGATAGATAGATAGATAGATAGATAGATGGATAGATAGATATACAGACAGATAGACAAATAATGGATGGATGGATGGATGCATGAATGAATGCATGGATGGATGGATAGAGAAGGGGAAGTTAGTTAGGGGGGGGGTCTCACAATCTGTCTCACGTAGGCCGTCCAGCTTCTTCCCCGTGAGTAAAAATAATCAGGATCGCAGATCTAGTGGCTGATGGGGAGGGGTGGGGTGGGATGGGGGGGTGGGGTGGTGAAGGAAACTGTACCTCCATCTTGTGTGACCTTGAACTCAGGGTGCTGGGGAGTGTCTTGGAGATGTTGTTTTTATTTATTTTTTTATTTTTTTAAATTTTTGTTGTTTGTGTGAAAATGCACGAGGTGGCCTGCGGTGTAGAACGTGAGTAGTGATAGTCTGGGAAAATTGTGAGTGATGGGTAGGGGTGGGGGGAGCGGGTTTTTTTTCTGGTACAATGACCTCTGTGTGGTGAGCCGATGACTGGTCGTATCACAGTACTCACGTGTAATGAGGATTTGTTGTTTTTAGAGAGAGAGAGTGATACTGTTTATGTCGGTGTTTCCCGACACGTGTGTATGTTGGTGGGGGGGGGGGTGTGAGTGAGTATTTGATTGTTACTAAGGGTTTCTAGATATCTAGTGTGAATTTTGCCCTGGCAATATTTTGTGTGGCTCTTTGGTGAGTTTTGTGTGGCTCTTTGGTGAGTTTTGTGTGGCTCTTTGGTGAGTTTTGTGTGGCTCTTTGGTGAGTTTTGTGTGGCTCTTTGGTGAGTTTTGTGTGGCTCATAGGTGAGTTTTGTGTGGCTCTTTGATACGTTTTACATGAGCTTTGTGTGGCTCGCCATGGGCCATTTTGTTTAACACAAAGCTACTTTCGCTCACCGAAATTCATAAAATGACAATGAAACGGCTACCTGTATTTATTTTCATTTCAATTTAAAAGAATGAAGACTGTATTGTGGCTCACATTAACCTCCTGATGGCTCAGCTTGACCTAATTCATTCATACTTCTGTTTACTTTCTTCCTAAAAAAACCTTTTATTGAAGCGTCACTTTTCTTCAGTACTTTGGTGGCAATGTCGTAAAAATGATGCGCAATGATAACACTGCGCAATGATTTCAACCACTCAATGATAACCTTTGTCCTCTCTGACCTCCGACCTTAACACAATTTGTTTGATTCTCTCCTTACGTGAAATGTCTAGCTTACGGTCGCAGCGTCCACTTTCAGCAAATCAGGTTCAGGTTTACTACAAGGTATGGAATGCAAAACAAAACAAAAAGGGAAAAAAAAAACTTTCAGGGCATCGTGGACTGACCTTTTGGCTTTTAGCGTATAAAGAACGGTTCCCAGGATAGTTCCCAGGATGGTTCCCATGATAGTTCCCAGGCTGACGAGTGATTCAACCGAGCGCACTGTCCAGTTTTTTTTTTTCTTGTTCATGTATCACCTGTGGAGAAGGTGAATGGGGAAAAACAAAATGGCCACATGACTTTCGGTTTGACGACATCTTGACCTAGTTTTTTGTTGTAGCAGAGCATCATGGGAGAGATACATCAGAGTGAGTGAAAAGCTCACTTTGTGTGTCATTATTTGACTAATAGTTTGGTAAGAAACAATTTCACCATGTTCAAATGTTGGGGGGGGGGAGGGAGGGGGTGGGGAACAAGATCGAGCTAGACAATGGTGGGCATTAAAGGCACGCCAAGTAAAACAAAAACAAATTCAACGCATACAGCTTACCCCCCCCCCCCCACACACACTTTTTTTTTTAATTTGTCATTTTAATTGTCTTCTGTCTGTCTGTTTATCTAAGTGTCTATTACGTCTGTCTATGAGTTTATACGTCATCGTTTTTTTTTTTTAAATCTTAAAGTGATTCTCAATTTGTTACTATCTGTGACCCACTGAGAAACCTTTCCGGTTTAAGCTAAAGATAGTTGTACACATTCTCAATTAGTTGTACACATTCTCTATTAGTTGTACACATTCTCTATTATTTGTACACATTCTCTATTATTTGTACACATTCTCTATTAGTTGTACACATTCTCTATTATTTGTACACATTCTCAATTAGTTGTACACATTCTCTATTAGTTGTACACATTCACTATTAGTTGTACATATTCTCTATTAGTTGTACACATTCTCTATTAGTTGTACACATTCTCTATTAGTTGTACATATTCTCTATTAGTTGTACATATTCTCTATTAGTTGTACACATTCTCAATTAATAATTATTAAAACAGCTTGTGACCGACTGGCGTGACCCACACTTCAAGAGTCGCTGTCTTACGGTAAACCTGTCAGTCTCGCTTTTTATACTGACTACATGTTTAGTACTTTGTCTTTATGCTGGTTTACCTTCTGTCTTTTAGATATATCTATCTATCTATCTATCTACTATCTATCTATCTATCTATCTATCTATCTATCTATCTATCTATCTATCTATCTATCTATCTATCTATCTATCTATCTATCTATCTATCTATCTACTGTCTATCTATCTATCTATCTACTATCTACTATCTATCTATCTATCTATCTATCTATCTATCTATCTATCTATCTATCTATCTATCTATCTATCTATCTATCTATCTATCTACTGTCTATCTATCTATCTATCTATCTATCTATCTATCTATCTATCTATCTATCTACTGTCTATCTATCTATCTATCTACTGTCTATCTATCTATCTATCTATCTATCTATCTATCTATCTATCTATCTATCTATCTATCTATCTATCTATCTATCTATCTACTGTCTATCTATCTATCTATCTACTGTCTATCTATCTATCTATCTATCTATCTATCTATCTATCTATCTATCTATCTATCTATCTATCTACTGTCTATCTGTCTATCTATCTATCTATCTATCTATCTATCTATCTATCTATCTATCTATCTACTGTCTATCTATCTATCTATCTATCTATCTATCTATCTACTGTCTATCTATCTATCTATCTATCTACTGTCTATCTATCTATCTATCTATCTACTGTCTATCTATCTATCTATCTATCTACTGTCTATCTATCTATCTATCTATCTATCTACTGTCTATCTATCTATCTATCTACTGTCTATCTATCTATCTATCTATCTATCTATCTATCTATCTATCTATCTATCTATCTATCTATCCATCCATCTATCTATCTATATGTGTTTCTGTCTGTCTATTTATCCATCTACTTGTCTAGATATCTGTCTATTTAAATATGTAACTATCTCCCCAACATAACAATTATGTAGAGTTGCATATGACTCAAGTCTTCATCAACCAATGCTGGTAATGAATGTCACATGTCATGACATGTATTGATTTTAACAATATCAGAGGAACATATAAACAAAAAAGCCAGATTCAACTCAGAGAATCAAATCATTGAGCTCGTAGACCGATGACGTCATTACTGAAGCCAAACATACAACCACATAACACAATGAGCTGCCAGAGTGTAAAAATTAAAGAAGAAAAAAATGAAACATGAACTTTTCACGTTTGATTACATTCTCTGTGTGTGATTTGGTTCTGTCAGGATTTTCATTAAAAACGAAATGGCTGGCGTTGTCCCGAATTAAAATATGGATTGGATTAATAATAATAATAATAATAAATAACAATAACATCAACAACGAAATAAATTGATTTAACCTTCAACTGGTGTTGTTGTCTTAAATTTCCATAATTTGTAATTCAGTTAGTTTGTAAAGGGGAAGGGGGGGGGGGGTAAAAATATGTTGTGAGGGGAGAGTATGGAGGATTGTACCCAGTTTGACCTCTGGAATCATTATTTACTGTCAGAGCCGTTATTTATATAGGTCGGCAACCCAAGGAACCTGCAGATCTTCCCCTCTCCCTTCTTAGTAAATAGTACCATCAGATCTTATACTATAAGGTAGTAAATAGTACCAGCAGATCTTATACTATAAGGTAGTAAATAGTACCATCAGATCTTATACCATAAGGTAGTAAATAGTACCATCAGATCTTATACCATAAGGTAGTAAATAGTACCATCAGATCTTATACCATAAGGTAGTAAATAGTACCATCAGATCTTATACTATAAGGTAGTAAATAGTACCATCAGATCTTATACCATAAGGTAGTAAATAGTACCATCAGATCTTATACTATAAGGTAGTAAATAGTACCAACAGATCTTATACTATAAGGTAGTAAATAGTACCATCAGATCTTATACTATAAGGTAGTATGATATTTCATACCATATCGTCTTTAAACAGGGGCCGCTGATAATTTTTCAAGACACACATATCTCTCTACTCCCCCTCCCCCCTTTTTACAGCTTCAAGCAGATTGGCTGATAAATATCAATTTAATTGTTTTGAATTTTTTTCAAACTTTGCATTTAAAGATGAGCTGATGACAATCAAAACATTTTGTTGGCATTGTTTTATATATAAATATATATGTGTGTGTATATATATATATATATATATATATATATATATATATATACATATATATATAGGTTGGTTTTATTGTGATGACTAGTTCGGCATATTATCACACAAGAACTTCAGTATTGGAGAGACCCTCTGAATCACCGGCCACACAGGCAGTACACACACACACACGCACTCACACACACACATTCACGCACGCACTCACACACATACACACACACACACACACACACATCAGAGCTACCGTGTTCTTCACAGTACTGGCCAGTGGGAGAGACCTGCCCCACGGGTAAATAGCACAGCCGTTGGTGATAACAAATAAACCGTACGTTCACCTCTTGAAAATTATACCTGTTGGTTCGGGAGGGTTTGTTGTGCCGGCTTTTAGGTTTTACAGAGGCAGAGATGTGATAGACCTGAAGGGGGGGGGCAGGGCCGTACTTAGCTATTGTGGCGCCCTGTGTGAATTAGATTTTCTGGCGCCCTCCTCTAAATCTGAACAGTGCCAAAAAAAAAACATTAAACAGCGCCTTTTCGTTTGCCCTTTCCTAGCTCGCCGCCCTGTGTGGGCATACAGCCCGAGGTACCCTTTCTCTACGCCTCTGGCAGTGAGGGGACTTGGCAGTCGCTTATGCATAAAGTCGGGCTCAACAATAACTCTTGTCTGTGTGTGTGTGTGTGATTGTGTGTGCGTGTGTGTGTCTGTGTGTGTGTTTGTGTGTGTGTGTCTGTGTGTGTGTCTGTGTGTGTCTGTGTGTGTCTGTGTGTTTGTGTGTGTTTGTGTGTGTGTGTCTGTGTGTGTGTCTGTGTGTGTGTCTGTGTGTGTCTGTGTGTGTGTGTCTGTGTGTGTGTCTGTGTGTGTGTCTGTGTAGGCGTGTGTGTGTTTGTCTGTGTGTGTGTGTTTCTGTGTGTGCATGTCTGTGTGTGTGTGTGTCTGTGTGTGTTTGTGTGTGTATGTCTGTGTGTGTGTGTCTGTGTGTGTGTGTGTCTGTCTGTGTGTGTGTGTGTCTGTGTGTGTGTTTGTGTGTGCGTGTGTGTGTCTGTGTGTGTGTTTGTGTGTGTGTTTGTGTGTGTGTCTGTGTGTTTGTGTGTGTGTGTGTCTGTGTGTTTGTGTGTGTGTCTGTGTGTGTCTGTGTGTGTGTCTGTGTGTGTGTCTGTGTGTGTTTGTGTGTGTGTGTCTGTGTGTGTTTGTGTGTGTGTGTCTGTGTGTGTGTCTGTGTGTGTGTCTGTGTGTGTGTGTCTGTGTGCGTGTGTCTGTGTGTGTGTTTGTGTGTGTGTGTCTGTGTGTGTGTGTCTGTGTGCGTGTGTCTGTGTGTGTGTTTGTGTGTGTGTCTCTGTGTGTGTGTGTGTGTGTGTGTGTCTGTGTGTGTGTGTGTGTGTGTGTGTGTGTCTGTGTGTGTGTCTGTGTGTGTGTGTCTGTGTGTGTATCTGTGTGTGTGTGTGTGTGTCTGTGTGTGTGTGTCTGTGTGTCTCTGTGTGTGTGTCTGTGTGTGTGTCTGTGTGTGTGTCTGTGTGTGTGTGTCTGTGTGTGTCTGTGTGTGTGTCTGTGTGTGTTTGTGTGTGTGTCTGTGTGTGTTTGTGTGTGTGTGTCTGTGTGTGTGTGTCTGTGTGTGTGTCTGTGTGTGTGTGTCTGTGTGCGTGTGTCTGTGTGTATGTTTGTGTGTGTGTGTGTCTGTGTGTGTATGTGTCTGTGTGTGTGTGTCTGTGTGTGTGTCTCTGTGTGTGTGTCTCTGTGTGTGTGTCTGTGTGTGTGTGTATCTGTGTGTGTGTCTGTGTGTATGTGTGTATGTGTGTGTGTGTGTCTGTGTGTGTGTGTTTGTGTGTGTGTGTGTGTGCTATTGCGATTGTGGGTGGGACTTTCGGGAATATCCTATTCATCGTTTCGTTTTTGTCTCATTTTATTTAGAATATTTCGATTTGAACATGAATCAGAACAGTGATTAGGTTTAAGGGAGTGAGGAAGGGGAAGGTAGCATATGGCAAAACTATTGCCCGTCGAAAAGGGTGGAAGGGGGGGAATCCAGATATTTCTAAATGAATATAGTATTAAAAAAGATCAACTATAAATCGATGCTTATAGATTATAATTTTAGTTTTCACAGGAGTAATTATTGAACATTACTGAGTCTTTATTTAGTGCTTGATGTGTTCATTTTAATTATTCAACGTTGCGTAATGTGATAAAAATACACACTAATACATACTAATACATACTAATACCTACTAATACCAACTAATACATATTAATACCAACTAATACCAACTAATACCATTAAGCCTTTCATCAGAATGGTGAACCGTGGAGGCAGATCTGCCGGAACATTTCAATCCCTTCCATTGATGCATCAAAATCGATCCACCCAAATGCACATTTTAAAATTATTCATAGAAATGTTGTAAAAATAAAATGTTGTGTTACATGTCAGACTTAAATGCTTCAGCTATTTATTTCTGGCTACTCGCCTTGTGTGTGAGAATGTTTTTTGTATGTGAGAACACGCATTTTTTGTGCGTGTGTGTGAGTGAGTTTACATGTTGACATCAGCGTGTGTATCTTTGTGTCCCAGGATATCCGTTTTTACAATTAATGTAAGGGGGGGGGTTTGATATACCCGGGCGGCAGCCCTATCAGGGGGCGGAATATTTTTTACCTTAGAAGACAGAATAGTAAAATAAATGCCAAACTAAGGGAGGAGGGGGGAGGGTCGGTTAAATATTGGTTGCACCCGGGCGGTGGATAAGCTAGGCGCGGCACTGTTGATAAAACCGCAAAGAAAGGTAAAGTCTCGACCCCCCCCAATGTATGACGCCCTTATATTCTTTTATCTCGACGTACAATGTATGACGCCCTTATATTCTTTTATCTCGACGTACAATGTATGACGCCCTTATATTCTTTTATCTCGACGTACAATGTATGACGCCCTTATATTCTTTTATCTCGACGTACAATGTATGACGCCCTTATATTCTTTTATCTCGACGTACAATGTATGACGCCCTTATATTCTTTTATCTCGACGAACAATGTATGACGCCCTTATATTCTTTTATCTCGACGTACAATGTATGACGCCCTTATATTCTTTTATCTCGACGTACAATGTATGACGCCCTTATATTCTTTTATCTCGACGTACAATGTATGACGCCCTTATATTCTTTTATCTCGACGAACAATGTATGACGCCCTTATATTCTTTTATCTCGACGTACAATTATGACGCCCTTATTTTCCTTTCTTTTATCTCGACGTACAACGTAAAGTTCACGACTCCGATAAGTCCTGCAATCAAAGTGCCACCAAGTCCATCTGAGAGTTCAGAGTTTAGAGTTCTCAATATTTTACTGAGAAAATGAAGTCTTTGTAGCAGAGACGTTCTTATGGATGGACCCCCTAGTGGCCCTAGCCAGTATGACTGTAATTAAATCTGCTGCTAAGAGAGGCTCCCCCTCAGGCCCATACTTAGGGCCCCTAAATATCTCTTTAGTCTCCCCCCACCTCCCATTTCCAGGAACTTGATCAGAACTGCTGTGTGCTGCTGTAAGAATAAGATGTCACAGTTTACATAAGATGGGGGGGGGGGGGGCAAACATTTTGATTCGCGGGCCACATTGGATCGCAAAAAAAATGACCGGTGGTCCGGACCAAGAACAGAAGGATGAATGCTATTACTCTGAGACGAGTGGCGGGCTGCGAGCCGGATAAAACAGTTCAGCATACCGGATTTTGCCAGCAGGCTGTAAAATTTCTATGGTTTCTTAACATAAAACTCTTAATAGCTTTTGACACAGTATTTCTGTATTAACAGTCGGTTTCATATCAGAATTTTATTTCTACTAGAAATACAAGCAAGTTTTTGCAACAAAATGAACCAAAAAAAAAAAAGTGTCTAAGGCAAGAAAGATAACTCTTAAAACAAAAAATGTTTCTTTACAAGCATACTTAATTCCCTTGAAATTAAAATCCTGGTCCGCTTTGAGGGTATCAGGTTAATTGAGGATAGTTATTTTGAATATAATTTAAATGGTAAAGAACAAATTTTGGATACATAACGTTTACAGGTGGATGCCAGAACAAATGAAATAAGAAAATGTTTAGAGCAATGTGAAGTGTTCAGAATTTTTAGATAAACACGAAAAATAAAAAGACACAGAGAAAGCAAAATAATTCTGATGCAAGAAAGACAACTACTATATGACATATTTTTAAATGTATTTTCATTATTAAGTCCCTTTACCGTTTTTTTTTTCGTTCGTGTATATAGGTTTGGTTTAATTTAAATCAGTCTGAGTGTATGTTTATTATCACTATCGTATATGTTATCAAATATCTCATATTGTTTATTAGTTGAATAAGTCGAAAATCGGCTATCACATCGGAATCGGTTATTATTATGGTATCGATCCATCAATTATTAATAAATTTAGATCAACAGCTACATCCGGGCTAAGAAAGCGAAAAGAATCCGTCGGAACAAGATGCTAATTTAGTCATGATAAACATGAAATATTCAATATGTATATCCAGGACCGATTGGATGGATTGATCCAAATTGGGCCCCGCTCATGGCAAGGGGCCCCGCATTTTACATTTAGCATTAATAGTAATAGTTGTTATTGTAAAAAAAAATAAGAAGAGGGGCCTCGCAAGCATCCGCTAAATTGGGCCCCGCAATTCGTAAGACCGGCCCTGTGTATATCACTAATAATAAACATCAAATACTCAACCTATAGATCACTCGTGCTAAGTGAAAAGGTCAAATGGTTTTAGTACAAATCTGAGTGTCGACGAAGTCAGAACTTCAGAACAAACCGGCAACATGTATGGGAAGTCAGAACTCAGAGATGTGTTCCTGACGAACCATATGTGTTAAAGTACAGAAAATAGTTTGTTACTTCTAGAACTCATTATTTTAATAAAATATGTATACAGTTTAAATTTGGTTATTTATTAGTCGTATGTCATGACATATAGAATTGGAATAATTAGATCAGTGGTCCCAACCTTTTCCTCACCGTGGACCGGTCGACGTTTGGTCATTTCAAGGCGGGCCGCTTTTTGAGCGTTGACTATTTATATTTTAGAATGCTTTGATTTACATTGCTACTGCCGCTCTTATCGACTCAGCTCCCTGTTAACCTCTCGCAAAGTGGCACAATCCCGAGAGAAATACATTACAGTAAATAGAAAGGAAATAATTTATTGTTTCTTGGGCGGCCCAGTACCATTTAATCCAGAGAGCGGCACCGGTCCGCGGACCGGGGGTTGCGAACCACAGACTTAATTCACTTCTCTTTCGTTTTGATATTATCTTAATGCCACGTTTGAAAATCGAATACTTTTATAATAATTCAATTCTCTTAGATCACTTCTTCTCATTTGTTTTCTTACCTAACATCTCATGTAGAGTTCTCCTGAAACTCGAGTTCATGGCGTAATACAGAATCGTGTTCAAGCTGGAGTTGGTGGCGTCGAAGAAGAAAGCGAACGACACGAAGATGATGTTACATGTTGCTGTAGCGACCCTTCAGGTGGAACCCGGGGTTGATCGAAGCAGAGGATCGGTAAATAGGACCGTAGGGGTGAAGGTCACGATGAGCGACGCAGGCGAGGGACCACCACCGTCCTCACGGCCATTTTATCTCGGTCGCCAAGGACTCACCCTTTGACCCCTGAGAGCTGGTCCGCCATTGCGACACTTTGTTCAGCTGGACGATCAACACTGCGGTGAAGAGAATAATGACCGGAAATGACGTGAACATCATCAGAGCGTAGACGAGGAAGCTGATTCCTTCAAGATGGAGTCGGTCCGCGTTGGCAGCCAGGCCTAATAACGTTGCGTTCACCTGAGGGATGTAGGTCCAGCCGATGTAGAAGAACAAATACTCGGGGACGAGCGGAAGCATCGTTAGAATCGAGATGACCCCGATGGTGACCGCTGTCTTTCTCGGCGTGAAGAGGGCCTTCACTTTGAAAGGCAGGGCGATGCAGACGCACCTCTCGACGGTCATGAAGACGGTGATCCACGCCGTGATTCTGGACAGGCAGGCGTGGGGGAACCCCCCGGACAGGTAGGACACGTCCGGAGGGTAGATGGCCAGTCCGGGGGCGTGGACGAAGCTGCCGTTGAAGCAGATGCTGACCCACGCGGTGAAGATGACGTTGAACAGGTCGGTGACGGACAGTGCCATGAAGCTGATGTTGACGGTGGACCTGACCCCCTGCCTGCAGAACACCGCGATGTTGATGACGTTGCTGACCAGGCCGAACAGGCACATGGCTGCGCTCAGAACGACCAGGACCACGAACTGGACAATGTCTCTGGTGAGGTCGCTGACCATCAAGGGGTCATCGCCACCTTCGACCAGGGTGGTTTCTGTGGTGAGTTTAATGCTGTCCGTTTCAGAAGCCATCTGTTTCCACACCAGTCGGTAAATGTACGCACTATGCATTCAACTAAATTCAAATTGTGCACATAAAACGACACATTTTTTCAATCTTCTGTATTGATTATCATAACTAATATAGTCACATATACATATATAAGATATTCCATGTAGATTAGATACAACACCTAGAACAGATATTATATCTTATCCATAGTCACATATTCATTAAAAAAAAGTATGAATTAAAAACTCTGTTTTTTTTAAACATACCATATATGTGTTAGAATGTACACTTTATAGGCCTATAACATGTATTCATTCTTGGTAGTTAAAATGATTGGGAAGCATTTAAACGGAATACATTCTCCATGTATTAAAGATCATGTAAATGCTAACTTTCTCTTCTATTAACAATATTAACACATTGGCTCGTACTTAAAAGTTTTAAATTATATATACAGAACTATTTCTTGTACGTTCTTCGCTTATTGAATTCTATTGAAGGAAAAAAGTTTAGAAATAATGCACAAAATTGTACACCATTATCTGCAGTAATTATCTAATTATGGACATCAATTATCCCACAAACTTACTAGAATTATTTAATTAATGACTTTTTACCTAATTCATTCTTTGCTGTTTATAATGACAGATGACGTTTACCCTCCCTCCCTCCTTAATCCCCCCGCCCCCCCCCTCTTGACACATATAACTGCACTGTATACAAGTTTTAAATGAGTTCAATCGATTCAGGGACACCTACAGAAGCGCCTCGTGATAATTACATTTTAAAATCTATGGAAAATTATCGCACGATTCCTTATAATTTTTTCCGACGAGCATAATTAATATTTGTTTTTTTTAAATTACAGAGAAAGGATGGGGGGGGGGGGGTAAACGCATGCGTCCTACGTCATTACTGTATAATTATACCTAAAATGTTTACATTCAAAGATTATCTAATTTACACCAGAAACTTTGAACTTTCTATCCATTTACTCATCTCTCGGAGATTTTCTTTGTTTGAAATGTAGAAGCTGGATCACGTGTTAGTGAAGATTGTAAACACGCCCAGACGTTGTGATACTTGACATGTTAAGTAGTTTTTGTTTTTTTCAAAAATGTCAAACATGTAATGTAAAGTAATTTAATATATAATATGAGTTTCAATATTAATTTTTTTTTATGGAGAAAAATAGACCGTCGGGTTTTCATTTTTAAGTCCAGTCTATGACAACAATCAGTTGAAAAAAATGTCTGATTTACTGTAAGAATAATTTGTGCGATTTTGATAAATGCATAAATATATGACGTCTTGATGAAAACCCATAAAAAACATTTGACCAAATAAAAATGTACACAACAGACGTGTTTACATGGGTGACTGACACTTGGCAGATGTTTTTTGTGTTTTAAATTAAGGTAGCTAACTCGTTACTAAAGTATACATTAACTTAATACGTGTGTTATCCCTCTTTTGTGTTCGCTTTACGTTTCTTATTTACTTTCACTAGTATTTTTTTTTAATCACATGCTAAATAAATGTAGCCTATGTGAAGTCTTCAAGTTAACAGTTAACTTAGTGAAAATGAACAATAATTTGAATTGGTGATACAAAATGAGTTTGGACACAAATTGACTGTCTTGATTTAGCTAGAAATCTCCTCGATTACATTTGTCTTTGGGAAGTTCAATTTGATTTTAAATAGTAATTTCAGTCAGATAGTAATGTGGGAGAATAGTATCAAATGTATCCTTTATCGCAGGATAGAACAACTAGAGGGCGAAATCGAATCTTTAATACGCATCTATAATATCCTAATCCGATTTTGAGAACATAGCAAACAACTGTCATCTGATCCACATAACTGATGTTAGGAGTGGAATCGATACTGATTCCATAATATTTAGCATTCTTAATTTCGGACAGCAAATGCGTCAATACTTTGGATCCCATTAGCTGAATGAATTCATTACATATACTAACAGAAAGATATAATCAATTCCCCTTTCTGGGATTTCCATGTCTCTCAATGTGTTCCATTGGAAAGGGATCAAATTCAGCTAAAAGGTCAATGCAACCAAGGTGATCTCCATTGTTATAACAGTTATGCAAATGGTTGTCACCGCGAAAAGCTAAACCTCTTTCAGCAAGAAATCTTATCACAGCAACTATTCTCTTGAGAACATAAGTCCAGTATTTGCACAATTTTTGCTTCTCCTTATGCAGTTTTTCGTCAATTCTAGATGCCGGATGACATTCTGACATCCTTGACAGAGCAGCAATGTGATCCTTGGACTTCTCCTGTGATGTAATCCTTGCGATGGTGTTTTTCCAGTCATCAAAGCCATCGATAAACTGATTTGCAAAACCGGTGTTGTAGTCAAACAGCTTGCACACATAACAAAACAGTTTACCCGTTGAAGGAGAATAGAGAATCCAGTCTCGCGTGACAATTTCACCATTTATTAACGTTCTAGCAAAATATCTTTTTCGTGCATATCTGATCTTGACACCAAATTGTCTACTCTTTAATGTAAAATCTGACTCTGATGAAGATGTTCAGCATAATAACTTCTTAGATGTTCATTTATCTCCCAATCAGCTGGATCACTTGAACAACTGTATTTTTTGTCATGCAACTCATGCTTCGAACCAGAATCTCCTACTGACTCTAATATACAGTCTGAGTCTGTAGGCAAATCAAACACAGCAGCTTCAGGATGACCCATAACAGAATTTGCAGATACCTTTTCCTTTGTAACATTTGTTTCGGTTGTTTCACTTTTTTTCAGCACATTCCGGCAACATTATTTCTGGTATTGCGGGATTGTCGGTGTAGATTGTGGCCGGAGAAGTAAATGAAATGTCATTATCACTAGTATTTCTAGTTTTACCAGTAATACAATCAGTGTCTCTGCTCATAAATTGCAGCAACGAACCAAGAATTTTTTTCAATGCTCTTTCTTTCTCCTCCTTTTTCTTCCGCTGCTCAAATCCACTCTCGTGTTTCCTCTTGTATCCATCAGACATGGTTATTTAAAAGTACTTTCGTTACTTTTTAAAAATTTGTAAGAAAAAAGAAGCACACGATAAACAACGAATGCG
Source organism: Bulinus truncatus (assembly GCA_021962125.1). Classification (NCBI taxonomy): domain Eukaryota; kingdom Metazoa; phylum Mollusca; class Gastropoda; family Planorbidae; genus Bulinus; species Bulinus truncatus. The sequence goes on from JAGDYQ010000022.1 coordinate 5,716,440, forward strand.
AAGCGCTTGATATAACACCGGGATTACACCGTCATCATTGCATAGAGTCTGCATAGAATAATTAACAATGCGGAAAGTTTATTGAGATTTCAAATCGCAAAGAAGTGCGGGTGCATTGTTGAACAATATCAAAAAAGAAGTAAGTGAAAGACCTATCATGAGCTTATGTAGATAGGCATTGGCGCCAACAGTGTTATTTACACATAAGTTAAACAATATGATTTGTTTAATAATTTTTTTTTTTAACGCCGCCATTGCCAGCATGGTAGGGTGTAGTGTACCTACCACACCAACATTGTTGGCGGCGTTGATGCGCCTTTACTTCCAAAAAAATTTCCAGCCAGAATTACCTATCAGATGAACATGACCGCAATAAACTTTCCACCAGCCGAGAGATCGATCCAGCCAGAGGTCATCGCTGACGGACACGACCGTCAGATAACAGACAAGATGGACGACCGCAGCAGGAAGAACGTCAAGACATTGAAACTGTCAAACATTGAAACCAGCCAGTCCGGCAGCTCTGAAGATCAAGCCAAAGATCCGCCTCCTACTACAGTTGCAATCCGGCGAGCCGATCTCGCCCTTCCCGAGAAGAGACCCTGGCTATCAAATATCTCTGGTATAATGACACGTCACCTTAAATTGCTCAAAGATTATATCTTTATTTCACATTTAAATACTGTGGATAGTTTAAATATTTTATAAGAATGTTAGTTTTATAATCTATTTGACTTCATGAAGTAACAATATTTTATATGTCAGCCCGCTGAGTAGTTTTAAGTATGCCGGGGCCTTAACATAATATTCTATGAAATATTTGTAGGCCCTCAGCAAAATTACCTGTCGGGGCCTGGTACCATCAGATTTAATATAACTGTGAGTGGGCTTTGTGATTGAATTCCTGGGCCGTTGCGCCCTGTGCCTGCTCTGATGGGACTATAATATGCTAAATCAAATACAGCATTAACGTATTTCAGCTATAAAAAGCAATATTTTTTTTATCATTCTGAAACGTTGTTATATTGTCAGACATAGACTGGTTTCAGGTAGACAGACGTCTTCTAAAATAAAGCATAATGCTATATGAGCCAGACAGACCCTTACATGTTGTGTGGATCCAGAAGTGCTTTTTATCCGTAGATTTTTCTTTTTACATTTTACTTCTGTCTGTATTATTTTAATAATATTTTTCTCTTCAACTTGTGTTTCGTTAAAAGTAACTATAAGCATCCATGGAGTTAAAAAAAAACAATAACATGAAAATCAAAGTTAATTAGTCCGATTTGTTTAAAATCAATTTTTTTAAATCGAAGTAAGATCCAATCAAATTATGTTTATAAAAACGTTTTGGATAAGATCCAATCAAATTATGTTTATAAAAACGTTTTGGATAAGCGAGACACGCTTTTCAGTTTAGGGTTTTCATTTTCGATTTGTATAATGACTATTGACCAATTGCATATGCCACTTATATACTTTTCCCCCTACAATATATGTGTTTATGTTATGTGATGAATACAAAGAACTATGTATAAAGTCATATCCAATGCTTGCAGCCCCCATCCCCGGTTTATTTTGAATTTACACTTTATTTCATATAATGTAAAACTATATATCAGCCTTTATTTTACTTTCAGATATTTTTTGTTCAAAATAAATTAGTGATCAGTATTGTGTTGTGTTTTTAAGTTGCAACTTTGTACATATGCAGTGTATTATCTTTTTTTTTTAATATAATGCATACTAGTTCTTTATCAGCTATTTCATTCTTAACTATTTATTTATTTTTGATTGATTTTTCTGGCTGTGTATTCATTTATCCTATTTATTTGAATTAATTGATCAACTCGTGCAATATTCTTAGTGCAATCTATACAATAAATATATAAATGATAAAATCTTTGACTGTCACTCCAGTGCTTATTTTGTTTCAGTCGTTTGTTATTGACTGTCACTCCAGTGCTTATTTTGTTTCAATCGTTTGTTATTTGACTGTCCTCCATTTACTTATTTTGTTTCAGTCGTTTGTTATTTGACTGTCACTCCAGTGCTTATTTTGTTTCAATCGTTTGTTATTTGACTGTCCTCCATTGCTTATTTTGTTTCAATCGTTTGTTATTTGACTGTCACTCCATTGCTTATTTTGTTCCAGTCGTTTGTTATTTGGGTAACACCCATGACACGCCTATGACATATGACTTTAAATATGACCAAAATATTAAAGGCACTGCAATCATTATTCAATGCTTTCTAGGCAATATTATTTAATTTAAATAACAAAAAAACAGCCAAAAAAAACTGAACGAAATTCAACGTATTTAAACTTACAAAGAAGACACCCCCCCACACACACATACACACACATACACACACATACACACACAAAAACCCGCGAAGATGCAGGATATTCTAAACGATATTTATGAATTTTGATAACAAAGTATAATTCACATTAAAAAAAAAACAACATATACATAATTTTTTTTTCTTACGTTTTGACTAATTAATGAAAATGTAGGATTGAACAACACAAGGCTGGCTTTTGGTGAGATTGACGATCTGCTGGGGGAAGGAGTGGGGGGAGGGGGAGCATTTCCCTGGATGGCTGGGCATACCGTGAGAAGGTCGAGTGGTCATTGAGGTAACATGGAGAAGTCTTGTCAGGGCTCAACGAACGGAACCAGCAAGCTAGTTGACGGGGATCAAAATCTATATCTCTTTTCTCACTTGGTCCGTGATGAAGGTGGAAGACATCAGAAACTCTGGATCGATGCAACTATATATATATATGTGTGTATGTATGTATGTTTGTTCTCCCCCCCCTCCTTGTTACCCTTTCAAAGTCTCCACCAACAGTGTGTGGTCTGTACGAAGTACTTAACCTTCAACTTACTTGCTCAGTTGTGAGATATTTGTTTAATGGTGTGCAAAAGATCAATGCGTAAAAGTTTAAGTCAACCGATTGGTCACAACACCGTGTTAAATTGTCACACGACCAGAAATGTATTTATTTTGTTAAGTTCTGGTGATTCTGGAAGTATTAGTCATACAATCAGGAAAGAGTGAATTCTAGCTGCTCACCAAGTATCAATGCTATTGGTACATTTCATTTTAAATTGAATTTTCTTGCAAAGCTCTTCCAACTTTTAACAAGTAAAAATGATTATGAAAGTTGGAAATTTTATTTTTTAAATAATTCTGAAACTTGGGTTCAATTTTTTTAAAGTTGGTTTGTACTGCATGACAAAAGGATGGCTGACTATCCATTTGTCGTACTGTATGTCTGTCTGTCGGGTTTTCTAGCTAGTTGCAAAGATGGCTGCCTATTCCTGTGTCTGTTGTTATTTTTTTTCCCTTATCGCCTGTCTGTATTTAAGTATGGCTGTCTAACCAATAGTCTTGCCTTGTCACAATCTCAGTCTGTCTGTAGTAAAATTAGAGCGGGAACCTGACAGAAATAATGAGTAAAGTGAATTACATAAAGTTATGCAGAGATAGTTTAAGGGTATTGAATGGCGTAATGCAGAGATAGTTTACGTGAATTGCATGACGTAATGCAGAGATAATTTAAGTGTATTGCATGACGTAATGCAGAGATAGTTTAAGGGTATTGAATGGCGTAATGCAGAGATAGTTTACGTGAATTGCATGACGTAATGCAGAGATAATTTAAGTGTATTGCATGACGTAATGCAGAGATAGTTTACGTGAATTGCATGACGTAATGCAGAGACAGTATTAGTGAATTACATGACGTAATGCAGAGATAGTTTATTCAGAGTTTGCTTTTAGCTACCATTGACGAAAACATTTCGTGTTCCAGTTTTTATCTTTTCTTTTTTCAAATTTTACTTTAATCAAGTCAGAGCTATGAGAATTAAAAATATAAAATCGTTGGACAATTTGTCTGGCTAGCCAATCATCAGACGACATTTAGTGACGCCGAAATAGTCACAATAAGTTCAGTAACCTCAACACAAAAATCACTTTAAAATTATACTTTTACAATTCCGTCTGGTACCATCTAAAAGAAAGGGCAATAAATAAGTTGAAATTTTAATGTGGGCATTGACCCAGATTGAACTTAAGTTTTGATTTTTATGTCTTTTGTTTTGGTTTTAAATTGTGGGCAGTTAAAACAGATGTTCCGTTATTCCCCTCCCCCCAGGTCAGCATGACATCTTTACTTGCGTGAATTACATGATGAACGAGTCTTGTGGAAGTGACGGCATGAACTAGATACGATCTAAAAGCAAACATCTTGAAGAGACCCCTAAACCCAGTCTGGTATAATGACCACGGAGGCACCACGGTGGTCTTAGGTAAAGGACTTAAAAATTTATTCTAACCAGTAACCGGCACCACACTGGTGGGGTTCGCAGCCTCGCGGTTATAGAACGTACTTCACTGCTGAGGCGGATCTAACGGAGGGTGCCAGGGACCACGAAAACCAAAAGCCAGCATTTATACCCACAAATCACAATTTTTTTCTATCTCAACCTATTTTGATGTGTGTGTGTATGTGTGTGTGTGTGTGTGTGTGTGTGAGTGAGTATGGCCGAAGATTGCGAACTAAATTATGTCTAACATGCTCTATGCTTTATACTTTTGCGCGGTTTCTTCTAGCTATTGCACATTTCTACTCTTTTCAAGTTATTTTACTCATATAGCGTCGTTGTCTAGCGTCGTTGTCTAGCGTCGTTGTCTAGCGTCGTTGTATAGCGTCTTTGTCTAGCGTCGTTGTTAGGGTCGTTGTCTACCGTCGTTGTCAATAGTCGTTGTCTAGCGTCTTTGTCTAGCGTCGTTGTATAGCGTCTTTGTCTAGCGTCGTTGTTAGGGTCGTTGTCTACCGTCGTTGTCAATGGTCGTTGTCTAGCGTCTTTGTCTAGCGTCGTTGTCTAGGGTCGTTGTCGAGCGTCTTTGTCTAGCGTCGTTGTCTAGGGTCGTTCTCTAGCGTCTTTTTTACGTCGTTGTCTATCGTCTTTGTTTGGCGTGGTTGTCTAGCGTCTTTGTTTAGCGTCGTTGTCTAGGGTCGTTGTCTAGCGTCGTTATTTCGCGTCGTTTACTAGCGTTGTTATTTTTTGTCTTTGTCTATCTTCGTTGTCTGAAGTCGTTGTCTGGTATCGTTGTCTAGCGTCGTTTTCTAGCGTCCTTGTCTGGCGTCGTTGTCTAGCGTATCGAGGCAGGGCATGTCTAAGTGACAAATGTCATAGCTCATAACAAAGAGATGTCAATTTTAGGTTAGAACAGTTAAATGACAGACTGTCTCTGAACTTAACGCTATGTTATTAAATCCTATTATGGAAGAATCATTCGACTTGGTGAAACAATGGGTCTAGCTTCCTTTTGTTTCGCCTCGAGATGTAGATCACTTTGGCTCGCGTATGGCATACACAATAGCGTAACCTTGACGACTTGCAGGCTGTTGGTATTGTGAACGCTTGACTTTATTGGTGTTAAAGTGTTAAGGCGCCACGAGGTTATTGTAGTTCCAACGCAAGGCGTCAGTATACTGACGCAACCTGACGCTTAGATCAAGGAGTGACCTGGTCAATCAGATCGGCTTTCATCATTTTATTTTTCAAAGTGAAAAGAAAAAAAACAAACCCAAACAACCGCGCCCAATACAATGAACAATATTTAGTAATGAAATAATGAAGGGGAAAAACACAGGCCCACTTGGAGCCACATTAAACTCAACAAGGAGCCGCATGTGGCTCCAAAAAGCCTCCAAAAGTGTTATAAAAATTGAGAACCGCTAATATATTGACAGAGGACGTCAAACAAATATGTATGAAGTCCATATTGCATATAATATATATATATATAAATATATATATATATATATATGTATATATATATATATATATTATATATATAATGTATATATACTTCATATTAAGTAAATGTTAACAATGTACTACAAGACAAAAGAGAAGTATTTTCTGGATCACATTTCTCTGCTTTGTGTTTATTGTGCTTGGGTGATTAAATCTTGTAGTTGGCAGCTATGAGCGTCGTTTAGTTTTGTGCTGCTGAATTGGCCAATTTACTTTTAAGACACTTGCAAATGTTCACTAAATGGTTTGCCATGTGATTCAACTATCTGAATGACAATAAATTTTGATTGCCTGGGTAGTCTTCAAGCAATCCATCCATCCACACACACATACACACACATACATACATGCATATATATATATATATATATATATATATATATGTGTGTGTGTGTGTGTGTGTTGTGTGTATAAACTCAAAGAAAGAAAAAATATAGATAGTGAGATAGATTTATATACAGATAGATATTTAGATAGAGAGATAGATAGATGGATGGATAGATAGATATATAGATAGATAAATAGATGGATGGATAGATAGATATATAGATAGATAGATAGATAGATAGATAGATAGATAGATAGATAGATAGATAGATAGATAGATAGATAGATAGATAGATAGATAGATAGATAGATAGATAGATAGATAGATAGATAGATAGATAGATAGATAGATAGATAGATAGATAGATAGATAGATAGATAGATAGATAGATAGATAGATAGATAGATAGATAGATAGATATTGTCTTTATACCCTTAAAACAATGTAAAATAAAAGTGACATATTTAAATTCTCAGTCCACGAAATATGTTTCGGAGGACTACACTTGCTTAGAATTCTTTCGGCTTACTTTCATATAACAAGGTTTGATACAAATGACATTGGTCACTTCACTCCGAGTGGTCACTAAATTACCTACAACCGAACAGACCAATGGATTGTGGTATACCAACCACTCAAACATGTTGCAGCGCACTCAGTTCTCCCATGACTCCGCTGTAGGAAGCAGACTTCATCAAATGTTTCACTGTCAAGACAAATGAAATAAAAATAGAAACGCAGTGGCTACGGTTACGCTCAACGCGCATGCGCTCTAGCGCTCTAGGCGGACTAAGTTTTTGCCGAATTTTTTTTTCGGGGTCCAGCTATAGATATTGTTCCTATCCCTAATCCTATCCCTAATCTTATCCCTAACCCTATCCCTAACCTTATCCATAACCCTATCCCTAACCCTAACCCTAACCTTATCCCTATCCCTAACCCTAATCCTAATCCTATCCCTAACCCTATCCCTAACCCTATCCCTAACCCTATCCCTAACCCTATCCCTAACCCTATCCCTAACCCTATCCCTAACCCTATCCCTAACCCTATCCCTAACCCTAATCCTACTCCTAGCCCTAAAAAAAAATAGTCCGTCTAGAGAGTAACCGTAGCCACTTCGAAATAGAAATCGGTGATAAGAGAATATTTTAAATAAAAAGATATATAATTAAAACTACCACAAACATGCAAAATTATACGAAACAATAACTTATATATTATCACATGACATAAAAAGAAAGTTAAAAAAGAACAAATGTTCTCGTCAAACGAGTTGTCACATATTTCTGTTTCTTATATTGACCGAGATAAACCCCTTCAATTTCTTTTGTCTAATGTGGAAGTCGATACCTGGCGAAGCAGTTGCTTATTAAATCTTACATTCTGCCAGGTCCACCACGGGATGAAGATAATAAAAATATAAACGTAAAAGAGAGAAGGAGAGATAGAAAAGGTGGGGGGGGGGGAGATAAAGAGACGAGAGAGAGAAAGAAAGGAATCTTGGCCCAACAAACTCGTATTGGACTTAATCCTCTAGAAATTCAAACATTCCTAGGATCATCTTATCGATTTAACAGCACGTTAAACATAAGGACGCGATGCCTGTGCATATGTATGTATGTATGTATGTGGGTACGTGAGTGTGTGTGTGTGCGCGTGTGTGTGTGTGTGTGTGTGTTAGCATGTGTATAAGTGTGTGTGTAGTATTTGCCATGATCTGATCTAAGGATGCAAATCATCATCAGAAAAAGATCAAGGTGAGAGCATGTTTGATTGTCAATGGCAGAGAATGAAAGGCGACACGCGTACACACAGACACAATATAGATGTGCACACACACTCAACATATATATGTTCACAAAGACATGGGCGTCGCTAGGAATTTTTCCAGGGGGGGGGGGAAATTTTCCAGGGGGGGGGGCAAATAACAACTTTATGACATTTTTTTTTAAATGTAAGGGGGGGGGGCAAATGCCCCCTCTTATATGACATTTTTCAAAATGTAGGGGGGGGAGCGAATGCCCCCTTGCCCCCCCCCCCATGAATACGCCCATGCGCACAGACTCAATATAGACGTACACACAGACTCAATATAGACGTACACACAGACTCAATATAGACGTACACACAGACTCAATATAGACGTACACACAGACTCAATATAGACGTACACACAGACTCAATATAGATGTACACACAGACTCAATATAGATGTACACACAGACTCAATATAGACGTACACACAGACTCAATATAGACGTACACACAGACTCAATAAAGATGTACACACAGACTCAATATAGATGTACACACAGACTCAATATAGATGTACACACAGACTCAATATAGATGTACACACAGACACAATAAATTGGCGCCATTCTGTGTCTTTTCATGAAGGGAGGGGGCTGGGGTGAGGGTGGGGGAGTGGGGGGGGTCTTCTCCCAACAAAGTCATTGTAGACCTCTAGTAGATTATGGAATTCAACGACCTCCCCCCCCCCCCCATAATGCTAAAGGCCCTTCATGACATCATCACACAACTCAAGACATAGCATATTATGGCACGTATTGAAATCTGTAACGCAAGATGAATCCCAACAGTCACGGTAGTAATGTAAATAAACAATGGAAAAAAAAAAACAAGAAGAAGAAAACTAATACATGTATATATAATAACACCTGTCACTACCCGGCGTTGCCCGGGAAATACAATGTAAATGTTCATATTTTGGTATGCAGCTGTGTTGGTTTAAATAGTTATACAGAGACCAACTGTTCATAGGTTTGTGAGTTATAGAATTACTTTCTTATGAACTGACTAATGAATACGCTGAAATAGTTGATGTGTTCTCTCGGTATAAAGTTGGAAACCAACAGTGTATGTCCATTTTACTGTAATGAATTTACAGAATACGTTGTTTTACTAACGTGCTTACGCCTTCTTTACATTTTCGGTTCACTGTAAAGCAAATTCTTCATACCTTGAAAACAAAAATAATTTCACATCTGGTCATTTGTAAGTGACGGAGTTTGTTAGTCATTGAGTTTCAATTTATTTTACATTTCTTGTTTGTTAGTGGCTTATAACACCATCATATCACATTACCATGTAATCATGTCAATAATACTTCATTACCATGTAATGATGTCATCTATTAGACATCCCCGTATAATAATGTCATCAATGCCACAATACCACGAAATAAGGTCATCAATACCACATACTATGTAAAAATGTAAACAATAATTCATTACCATGTATCAATGTCGTGAATACCACATTACCGTGTAATAATGTCATCAATACAACAACATCGTACAATGAATTTAAAATAATATAACGACAGTACATGTGTACTAGTACATCGTACAATGAATCAAAATAATATAACGACAGTACATGTGTGCTAGTACATGTATGAAGTTATAAAAATACATACAAAAAAAAAACTTCATTGTCAAGTAGTGTATCGTTGTTTGTAAAATAGTGGTCAAAACGAAAGCTGGGAAGTGATCTATGCTCAAACACAGCGGTCAGCCGACATTATATGGGAGGTGCTGATCAGTTAGCATACATTTTTCTATTCGTGTTATCATACAGGTACGGATGGCAGAGTGGTGTATATACTCGACAGTCTACCTAAGATTCCTGGGTTCGATCATCGGTGAGAACCATGAAAATTTTTCCAGGTGGAATTCGTTTTCAAAGTCGCCCCATAAGTCCACCCAACTTTAAATGGGTACCTGACTTAAGAAAAGGCGGCTGGGCGTTGTGCTAACCACACAATCCCTTCATATGCCGATGATATAAGAACATGTGGATCAGGGTCGTTTTAAGGTCATCGTAGGCCCTAGGCACTTTTAAAGTCGTAGGCCCTAGGCACTTTTAAAGTCGTAGGCCCTAGGCACTTTTAAAGTCGTAGGCCCTAGGCACTTTTAAAGTTCTCCCCGACTTCATTTTTTATATTTTTCAAGAATGCAACCCCCGGCCTGACAGGGGCCCAGCAATAAAGAGCAATAGCTGTTGTTGTAAAAAAAAAATTAAAAGAGGGGGCCTAGCAAGCATCCGTTAAATTGGGTCTTGTAATTCGTAAGACCGGCCATGTTTCGCTAGATCGTATCAGACATGCTAAGTTCACAATGAACGTTTGAGACGTTTCACATCTTATAATATACTGTACACATTTTAAAATTTAATGTGTTCATTTTTCAAAATTGTAATGGCTAATGTCATAGTTAGTTTATGTGTAGATCAGTTGTATGTATAATATATATATTATTTTCGTGGTACTTCTGTTTCTTGTAGGTGTATATATATTTCAGTCTCTTCGGAGTATATGATTTAACTAACTTGACTTGAGCGTGTATATTATTATATTATTTTGTATCCACATATATATATATATATATATATATATATATATATATACATATATATATATATATATATATATATATATATATATATATATATATATATATAAAACGGACTACATGTAAAAAGCACTGAGTAGACTTCTATGTATACATATACATATATTTATTTGCATATGAAGGAACTTCTTATTTTACATTGTACAATACAAATGATGTGATAAAATATACTCTTACACTATCAAGGTCTCAGGTCGTCGTCTAAATTATCGTCTGCTCTAAACTAATTATTTCACTTTCGCTACTAAGTGGCCAGATAATTAAAACCATCTCTGTGCCAACTGTGAATTCTCTAGCCTAATCTGATTATTACAGCTAAAAATAGTTCCGTGGGAGTTAATTTATATATACTAGTGCACTGTATATTAAAATTTATATAAAATATGCTATATTCATATTTTAGACACCATCTATTTATTTCATTGATCGGAAAATTAAAAAATTCGCCATACATCAATGTTGCATATTGTAATAGTGTGGTAGCAACCAAAATTATTAAACAAATCATGATGTTTAATTTATGTGTAAATAACACTGTTGGCGCCAATGCCTATCCAAATAAGCTCATGTTAGGTCCTTCACTTCATTTTTAATATTGTTTAAGAATGCACACGCACTTCTTTGCGATTTGAAATCTAAATAAACTTTCCGCATTGTTAATTATTCTATGTAGACTCTATGCAGTGATGACGTAGTAATTCCGGTGTTACATTATGCGCTTCGCATTCGTTGTTTATCGTTAATCGTGTGCTTCTTTTTACTTACACATTTTTAAAAAGTAACGAAAGTACTTTTAAATAACCATGTCTGATGGATACAAGAGGAAACACGAGACTGGATTTGAGCAGCGGAAGAAAAAGGAAGAGAAAGAAAGAGCATTGAAAAAAAATTCTGGGTTCTTTGCTGCAATTTATGAGCAGAGACACTGATTGCATTACTGGTAAAACTAGTGATACTTGTGATAATGACATTTCATTTACTTCTTCGGCCACAGTGTACACCGACAATTTCGCAATACCAGAAATAATGTTGCCGGACTGTGCAGAAAAAAAGTGAAACAACCGAAACAAGTGTTACAAAGGAAAATGTATCTGCAAATTCTGTTATTGGTCATGCTGAAGATGCTGTGTTTGATTTGCCTACAAACTCAGACTGTATATTAGGATCAGTAGGAGATTTTGGTTCGAAGCATTAGTTGCATGTCAAAAAATACAGTTATTCAAGTGATCCAGCTGATTTGGAGATTAATGAACATCCAAGAGGTTATTATGCTGAACATCTTCATCAGAGTCAGATTTTTGGAACAAATGCTGAAGGGAAACATTCCTTTTCTAAACCCAAATTCTTAAAAAAACGTATCATCGGTCAACGATTGGACAAATACGACTATCCTTCCTGGCATTACTTTTAATTGAAAGGGATTTGATGAGGGAAATGACATTTTAGGACGTCATGTGACTTTGATAAGACAAAGAGCCGAAAAGTTAACAAACTGTAATTTACAGATCAGGTGCTCATCTCACACGGTTATATATAGTTACTTTAGTACAAACATTATTAAATTTTACTGGCATTCTGAACTTGTTTTCACTTTATGTTCTAGCTTTCGTAGGCCCTTGAAAAGTCTTTAGGCCCTAGGCACAGTGCCTACTGTGCCTAGTTGATAAATCGGCCCGGAGGTGAATTCTACACTTCATCTGCCCCGATGGCCCGTTTGGGCTAAGGGAACTTCTACTATCATACATAGTGGACAAATGCTGCAAGAATGAAAGGTCAACTTTTTGAAATGAAAATCGGATTAGGATATTATAGATGCGTATTAAAGATTCGATTTCGCCCTCTAGTTGTTCTATCCTGTGATAAAGGATACATTTGATACTATTCTCTCACATTACTATCTGACTGAAATTACTATTTAAAATCAAAATGTACTTCCCAAAGACAAAAGTAATCGTTGACATTTCTAACTAAATCAAAACAGTCAATTTGTGTCCAAACTCATTTTGTATCACCAATTCAAATTATTGTTCATTTTCACTAAGTTAACTGTTAACTTGAAGACTTCACATAGGCTACATTTATTTAGCATGGGATTAAAAAAAAAAATACTAGTGAAAGTAAACAAGGAAAGTAAACCGAACACAAAAGAGGGATAACTTTAGTAACGAGTTAGCTACCTTATTTTAAAACACAAAAAAAAAACAGTTGCCAAGTGTCAATCACCCATGTAAACACGTCTGTTGTGTACATTTTAATTTGGTCAAATGTTTTTTATGGATTTTCATCAAGACGTCATATATTTATGCATTTATCAAAATCGCACAAATTATTCTTACAGTAAATCAGACATTTTTTTTCAACTGATTGTTGTCATAGACTGGACTTAAAAATGAAAACCCGACGGTCTATTTTATCAATAAAAAAAAATTAATATTGAAACTCATATTATATATTAAATTACTTTACATTACATGTTTGACTATTTTTGAAAAAAACAAAAACTACTTAGCATGTCAAGTATCACAACGTCTGGGCGTGTTTACAATCTTCTCTAACACGTGATCCAGCTTCTACATTTCAAACAAAGAAAATCTCTAAGAGATGAGTAAATAGATAGAAAGTTCAAAGTTTCTGGTGTAAATTAGATAATCTTTGAATGTAAACATTTTAGGTATCATTTATACAGTAATGACGTAGGACGCATGCGTTTACCCCCCCCTCACCCCCTCCATCCTTTCTCTGTAATTTAAAAAACAAATATTAATCATGCTCGTCGGAAAAAATTATAAGGAATCGTGCGATAATTGTCCATAGATTTTAAAATGTAATTATCAGGAGGGCGCTTCTGTAGGTGTCCCTGAATCGATTGAACTCATTTAAAACGTGTATACAGTTATATGTGTCAAGAGTGGGTGGGGGACGGGGGGGGGGATTAAGGAGGGAGGGAGGGTAAACGTCATCTGTCATTATAAACAGCAAAGAATGAATTTGGTAAAAAGTCATTATATATATATATATGTATATTAATCAAATAATTCTAGTAAGTTTGTGGGATAATTGATGTCCATAATTAGATAATTACTGCAGATAATGATGTACAATTTTGTGCATTATTTCTAAACTTTTTTTCCTTCAATAGAATTCAATAAGCGAAGAACGTACAAGAAATAGTTCTGTATATATAATTTATAACTTTTAAGTACAAGCCAATGTGTTAATATTGTTAATAGAAGGGAAAGTTAGCATTTACATGATCTTTAATACATGGAGAATGTATTCCGTTTAAATGCTTCCCAATCATTTTAAATACCAAGAATGAATACATGTTATAGGTCTATAAAGTGTACATTCTAACACATATATGGTATGTTTAAAAAAACAGAGTTTTTAATTAATACTTTTTTTAAAATGAATATGTGACTATGCATAAGATATAACATCTGATCTAGGTGTTATATCTAATCTACATGGAATATCTTATATGTGTATATGTGACTATATTAGTAATGATAATCAATACAGAGGATTGAAGAAATGTGTCGTTTTATGTTCACAATTTAAATTTAGTTGAATATATGTGCACATTTACCGACTGGTGTAGAAACAGATGGCTTCTGAAACAGACAGCATAGAACTCACCACTGAAACCACCCTGGTCGAAGTTGGCGATAACCCCTTGATGGTCAACGACCTCACCAGGGACGTTATCCAGTTCGTGGTCCTGGTTGTTCTGTGCACAGCCATGTGCCTGTTCGGCCTGGTCAGCAACGTCATCAACATCGCGGTGTTCTGCAGGCAGGGGGTCAAGTCCACCGTCAACATCAGCTTCATGGCACTGTCCGTCACCGACCTGTGCAACGTCATCTTCACCGCGTGGGTCAGCATCTGCTTCAACGGCATCTTCGTCCACGCCCCCGGACTGGCCTTCTACCCTCCGGACGTGTCCTACCTGTCCGGGGGGTTCCCCCACGCCTGCCTGTCCAGAATCACGGCGTGGATCACCGTCTTCATGACCGTCGAGAGGTACGTCTGCATAGCCCTGCCTTTCAAAGTGAAGACCCTCTTCACGCCGAGAAAAACAGCGGTCACCATCGGGGTCATCTCGATTCTAACGATGCTTCCGCTCGTCCCCGAGTATTTGTTTTTCTTTATCGGCTGGACCTACATCCCTCAGCTGAACGCGACGTTATTAGGCCTGGCCGCCAACGCGAACCGACTCCATCTTGAAGGAATCAGCTTCCTCGTCTACGCTCTGATGATGTTCACGTCATTTCCGGTCATTATTCTCTTCACCGCAGTATTGATCGTCCAGCTGAACAAAGTGTCGCAATGGCGTACCAGCTCTCAGGGGTCGAAAGGTGAGTCCTTGGCGACCAAAGATAAAATGGCCGTGAGGACGGTGGTGGTCATCGCCTGCGTCCTAATCGTGACCTTCACCCCTACCGTCCTGTTTTCGATCCTCTGCTTCGTCATCCCCGGGTTCCACCTGAAAGGTCGCTACAGCAACATGTACATCATCTTCGTGTCGTTCGCTTTCTTCTTCGACGCCACCAACTCCAGCGTGAACACGATTCTGTATTACGTCATGAACTCGAGTTTCAGGAGAACTCTCCATGAGATGTTGGGGAAGAAAACAAAAAGACAAGAAGTAATATAAGTATTCGATTACAAAATGACATTAAAGATAATATCAAAACGAAAGAGAATTGAATTATTATATAAGTATTCGATTTTCAAACGTGACATTAAGATAATATCAAAACGAAAGAGAATTGAATTATTATATAAGTATTCGATTTTCAAACGTGACATTAAGATAATATCAAAACGAAAGAGAAGTGAATTAAGTCTGTGGTTCGCAACCCCCGGACCGCGGACCGGTGCCGCTCCCTGGATCAAATGATACTGGGCCGCCCAAGAAACAATAAATTATTTCCTTTTTATGTACTGTGGTGTATTTCTCTCGGGATTGTGCCACTTTCCGAGAGGTTAACAGGGAGCTGAGTCGATATGAGCAGCAGTAGCAATGTAAATCAAAGCATTCTAAAATATAAATAGTCAACGCCCAAAAAGCGGCCCGCGTTGAAATGATCAAACGTCGACCGGTCCACGGTGAGGAAAAGGTCGGGACCGCTGATCTAATTATTCCAATTCTATATGTCATGACATACGACTAATAAAAAACCAAATTTAAACTGTACACATATTTTATTTAAATAATGAGTTCTAGAAGTAACAAACTATTTTCCCCGTTTTGTCTGTCTGTCTGTCTGTCTGTCCGTCATCACCCTAGATCTCAACAACCATAAGTCCTAGACCCATGATGTATATATCATTTTGTAGGTCTTGGCCTGCCATGTGTACATCAAAAGTTCATTTCGCGATAGGACCTCTGAGGGCCGGGCTTCAGGGCTCCTAAGGGGCTTATATATTATATATATGGCCCCCATTCTACACCTTGTACGTTCAATAACCCATTCATTTGGTGCGAAATACTGCAGCACGTAGTTTCACCAAGATTTATTAAGAAACTCATCAAATGAAATAGTAAGCTTGTGTTCTGAGTTTAATTGAAAGTATCAGAGCTATGCAACAATTGACGGAGTTTTCGGACGATTTAATGACTACAATTTCGAATGTTTTCAATTATGAGTCCTATTTCAGTAACCACAAACCACTTGTAGTTAGATTTAAGAGAAAATAATTTTTTTTTCAAATATAAAGAAACGTCTTTATAATATTTTTTTTACAGGTATATGCGTTACACAATTGAATTTATAAACATACTGATACATAACAAGAAAATGCGCTAACACGTCCTGTGTCCAGAATGGAACAGGCTTAATTGCTTGTTTGTACTAACACATATGGTTCGTCAGGAACACACATCGCTGAGTTCTGACTTCCCATGCATGTTGCCGGTTGTTCTGAAGTTCTGACTTCTTCGACATTCAGATTTGTACTAAAACCATTTGACCTTTTCACTTAGCACGAGTGATTTATAGGTTGAGTATTTGATGTTTATTATTAGTGATATACACAGGGCCGGCCTTACGAATTGCGGGGACCAATTTAACGGATGCTTGCGAGGCCCCTCTTCTTCTTCTTTTTTTTACAATAACAACTATTATTATTAATGCTAAATGTAAAATGCGGGGCCCCTGCCAGGAGCGGGGCCCAATTAGGATCAATCGATCCAATCGGCCCTGGATATACATATTGAATATTTCATGTTTATCATGACCATATTAGCATCTTGTTCCGACGGATTATTTTCGCTTTCTTAGCCCGGATGTAGCTGTTGATCTAGATTTATTAATAATTGATGGATCGATACCATAATATTAACCGATTCCGATGTGATAGCCAATTTCCGACTTATTGAACTAATAAACATTATGAAATTTTTGATAACATATACGATAGTGATAATAAACATACACTCAGACTGATTTAAATTAAACCAAACGTATGTACACGAAAAAAAAAACGGTAAAGGGACTTAATAATGAAAATATATTTATAAATATGTTATATAGTAGTTGTCTTTCTTGCATCAGAATTATTTTGCTTTCTCTGTGTCTTTTTATTTTTCGTGTTTATCTAAAAATTCTGAACACTTCACAATGCTCTATACATTTTGTTATTTCATTTATTCTGGCATCCACCTGTAAACGTTATGTATCCAAAATTTCTTCGTTACCAGTTTAAATTATATTCAATATAACTATCCTTAATTAACCTGATACCCTCAAACCGGACTAGGATTTTAATTTCTAGGGAATTAAGCATGCTTGTAAAGAAGCATTTTTTTTTTTAATAGTTATCTTTCTTGCCTTAGACATTTTTTTTTTGTTCATTTTGTTACAAAACTTGCTTGAATTTCTAGTAGAAAAAAAACTCTGATGTGAAACCGACTGTTAATACAGAAATACTGTGTCAAAAGCTTTTAAGAGTGTTATGTTAAGAAACCATAGAAATTCTACAGCCTGCAGGCCAAATCCGGTATGCTGGACTGTTTTATCCGGCTCGCAGCCCGCCACTCGTCTCAGAGTAATAGCATTCATCCTTATGTTCCTGGTCATTTTTTTTGCGATCCAATGTGGCCCGCGAATCAAAATGTTTGCCCCCCCCCCCCATCTTATGTAAACTGTGACATCTTATTCTTACAGCAGCACACAGCAGTTCTGATCTAAGTTCCTGGAAAGGGGGGGGGAGACTTAAGAGATATTTAGGGGCCCTAAGTATGGGCCTGAGGAGGGGCCTCTCTTAGCAGCAGATTTAATATACAGTCATACTGGTTAGGGCCACTAGGGGCCCATCCATAAGAACGTCTCCGCTACAAAGACTTCATTTTCTCAGTAAAATATTGAGAATTGGAAACTCTGAACTCTCAAATGGACTCGGTGGCACTTTGATTGCAGGACTTATCGGAGTCGTGAACTTTACGTTGTACGTCGAGATAAAAGAAAGAGAATAAGGGCGTCATACGTTGTACGTCGAGATAAAAGAAAGACAATAAGGGCGTCATACGTTGTACGTCGAGATAAAAGAAAGGAAAGTAAGGGCTTCATACGTTGTACGTCGAGATAAAAGAAAGGAAAATAAGGGCGTCATACAGTGTACGTCGAGATAAAAGAAAGGAAAATAAGTGCGTCATACATTGTACGTCGAGATAAAAGAAAGAAAATAAGGGCGTCATACATTGTACGTCGAGCTAAAAGAAAGGAAATAAGGGCGTCATACATTGGTGGGTCCAGTGCCGCGCCTAGCTTATCCACCGCCCGGGTGCAACCAATATTTAACCAACCCTCCTCTCCTTCCTTAATTTGGCATTTATTTCACTATTCTGTCTTCTAAGGTAAAAAAAATTCCGCCCCCCCCCCCGATAGGGCTGCCGCCCGGGTGTATCGAACCCCCTTACATTAATTGTAAACGGATATCCTGGGACACAAAGATACACACGCTGATGTCAACACGTAAACTCACTCACACACACGCACACAAAAAGGCGTGTTCTCACACACAAAAACATTCTCACCAGAGGTGTGCGGATCTTGAAATTTAGCGTCCGCGTCCGTCCATGGATTTCTGTCAATGATCCGCGTCCGCAGAATCTTATAACATTGGTCCGCAGTCAGCCCGCGCGTCCGCATTGCTGAAATTTAGCTGTTTAAATGACTTGAAATTTTTTATGGTAACGCTAAAGAAGATCCGCGTCAGTCCGCGAGTCCGCAACTTAACCATACGAAGCGTCCGCTGTCAGTCCGCGGATTCGGAAAAGTCTGCGGATCTGCGTCCGCAAGCGGACGCGTCCGCTGTCCGCTCATCTCTGATTCTCACACACACAAGGTGAGTAGCCAGAAATAAATAGCTGAAGCATTTAAGTCTGACATGTAACACACCATTTATTTTACAACATCTCTATGAATAATTTTAAAATGTGTATTTGGGTGGATCGATTTGATGAATCAATGGAAAGGATTGAAATGTTCTGGCAGATCTGACTCCACGGTTCACCATTCTGACAAAAGGCTTATTGGTATTAGTATGTATTTTTATCACAGTACGCAACGTTGAATAATTAAAATGAACACGTCAGGCACTAAATAAAAACTCAGAAATGTTCAATAATTATTCCTGTGAAAACTTAAACTATAATCTATAAGCATCGATTTATAGTTGTTCTTTTTTAATACTATATTCATTGAGAAATATCCGGATTCCCTCCCCTCCCTCTCCCCCGGGCAATAGTTTTGCCATATGCTACCTTCCCCTCCCTCACTCCCATAAACCTAATCACTGTTCTGATTCATGTTCAAATAGAAATATTCTAAATAAAATGAGACAAAAAGAAACGATGAATAGGATATTCCCGAAAGTCCCACCCACCATCGCAATAGCACACACACACACACATACACACACGCACACACACGCACACACACGCACGCACACGCACGCACATGCACGCACACGCACGCACACGCACGCATACGCACGCGCGCACACACACACAGACAAGAGTTTTTGTTGAGCCCGACTTTATGCATAAGCGACTGCCTTAAGTCCCCTCACTGCCAGAGGCGTAGACAAAGGGTACTTCGGGCTGTATGCCCACACAGGGCGGCGAGCTAGGAAAGGGCAAACGAAAAGGCGCTGTTTAATGTTTTTTGTTTTTTTTTTGGAACTGTTCAGATTTAGAGGAAGGTGCCAGAAAATCTAATTCACACAGGGCGCCACAATAGCTAACTACGGCCCTGCCCCCCTTCAGGTCTATCACATCTCTGCCTCTGTAAAACCTAAAAGCCGGCACAACAAACCCTCCCGAACCAACAGGTATAATTTTCAAGAGGTGAACGTACGGTTTATTTGTTTGTTATCATCAACGGCTGTGCTATTTACCCGTGGGGCCGGTCTCTCCCACTGGCCAGTACTGTGAGAGAACACGGTAGCTCTGACATGTGTGTGTGTGAGTGTGTGTGAGTGCATGTGTGAGTGCGTGCGTGTGTGTGTGTACTGCCTGTGTGGCCGGTGATTCAGAGGGTCTCTCCAATACTGAAGTTCTTGTGTGATAATATGCCGAACTAGTCATAACAATAAAATCAACCTATATATTTCATTCACTAGTTTACATTATATACTGTAGTGTATTGTTGAAGTCAACTTGAAGGTACAAAAAAAAATTAAGTGTATCATCAGCCAGGTTATAATTAGATCAAAATAACGAGATTCTAGAAATTTTGTATCATCATTTTTTGCGCAAATTTTTTTTATCCTTTAATAGTTTCATATACATGACACCTGTCAATCAAGGCCTACACTGTACTCGAGACAGTGGTTGTATTTTTCAGAATTATTGTGACACTGAGCTAAATTTAATATTTTATATAGGGCTGTTTTTTTAACTACAATTAAAGCGTAATTAATGCGTTAAAAATATGCGACTACATTTTTAACGTCAACATCAAAATGCGTTAAATTTTAGCCTAATGTTGTCATTTCAGTAATCAGTAATTAACCCAATTCTATAACCATAACCAGATCAGACAAGATTTAAAAAAAAAAAAGCAAAAAAAAAAAATTCCCCGAACACAGAAACTGTCACGTCGACATAAAATCATAGCAGCCATATGGCCTTGAAACAATAGGAGTGTCATTTCTTAATTCTAATTATGACCCTCAATGATACCATTAGTCAACATCTGCAGTAGCGTGCTCCTAGTTTGATTGACAGGTGCCATGATTTGGAAAAATGGGACAGAGGGGGTACGGTGGTTGGGTAAGCTATAAGTAACGTCATCTTTGTGGGAGAGAAGCTGCTAATTGTGTCGAAAATCTAACAGGATGGGAAAGATGGGAGATAAAAAAACGCGTTATTGATAAGTGAGCTAAGTACTTTCTGGCTACTACTATTATTTTATGAAGGAAAAGAGTACATATAGAGATAGAAATGACGTGTGTATTTTGTTTTGGGATGGGAAGTGAAGGGGTGGTACGGTAGTGGAGGAGTTGGGTACACAAGACATGCGTGGGGGGGGGCAAAGTGGCAGCAAATACGACAGGGATGAGAGGGGAGAGGTTTGAAATACGTCATCTCGGAACCTAATAATTTTTGAAAAACACTTGTTTGGCGCGATTTTGTTGAATTTAAAAAAAACTCGCATCAATTGACGTGATGGATACATATAAAAAAATTGGCCCCAATAACTAACTCAAAAGACATATGTGCTAATGCTTAATAAACCTGTTACAATTAATTATACCTCTTTCGTAAATTAATCTGACTTGTTTATTATACCAATTTTATGCTATGATATTATGACTTACTAGTCTGAATACAAACAAAATGTATTATATTGTGTCGATTAAAAAGTGCGTTAATTTGCGATTAAAATTTTTAATCATGCGTTAATTTCGATCAATTTTTTTAATCGAACAACAGCTCTAATATATATGTATAACAATGCCAACAAAATGTTTTGAGTGTCATCAGCTCATCTTTAAATGCAAAGTTTGAAAAAAATTCAAAACAATTAAATTGATATTTATCAGCCAATCTGCTTGAGGCTTCTTCAAAAGGATACAGGAGGGGAGATATAGTGTGTCTTGAAAAAATTATCAGTGGCCCCTGTTTAAAGACGTTATTGTGTGAAATACCATACTATCTTATAGTATAACATCTGATGATACTATTTACTACCTTATAGTATAACATCTGATGGTACTATTTACTACCTTAAAGTATAACATCTGATGGTACTATTTACTACCTTATAGTATAACATCTGATGGTACTATTTACTACCTTATCGTATAAGATCTGTTGGTACCATTTACTACCTTATAGCATAAGATCTGATGATACTATTTACTACCTTATAGTATAACATCTGATGGTATTATTTACTACCTTATAGTATAACATCTGATGGTACTATTTTCTAAGAAGGGAGAGGGGAAGATCTGCAGGTTCCTTGGGTTGCCGACCTATATAAAAAACGGCTCTGACAGTAAATAATGATTCCAGAGGTCAAACTGGGTACAATCCTCCATACTCTCCCCTCACAACATTTTTTTACCCCCCCCCTTTCCCCTTTACAAACTAACTGAATTACAAATTATGGAAATTTAAGACAACAACACCAGTTGAAGGTTAAATCAATTTATTACGTTGTTGATGTTATTGTTATTTTTTATTATTATTATTATTAATCCAATCCATATTTTAATTCGGGACAACGCCAGCCATTTCGTTTTTAATGAAAATCCTGACAGAACCAAATTACACAGGGAGAATGTAATCAAACGTGAAAAGTTCATGTTTCATTTTTTTCTTCTTTAATTTTTACACTCTGGCAGTTCATAGTGTTATGTGGTTGTATCTTTGGCTTCAGTAATGACGTCATCGGTCTACGAGCTCAATCATTTGATTCTCTGAGTTGAATCTGGCTTTTTTTTTTTTAATGTTCCTCTGATATTGTTAATATCAATACATGTTATGACATGTGACATCCATTACCAGCATTGGTAGATGAAGACTTGAGTCATATGTAACTCTACATAATTGTTATGTTGGGGAGATAGTTACATATCTAAATAGACATATATCTAGAACAACAGCTAGATGGATAAATAGACAGACAGAAACACATATAGATAGATAGATAGATAGATAGATAGATAGATAGATAGATAGATAGATAGATAGATAGATAGATAGATAGATAGATAGATAGATAGATAGATAGATAGATAGATAGTACTAAACAGGTAGTCAGTGAAAAAAGCGTGACTGACAGGTTTACCCTTAGACAGTGACTCTGTTTTTAATAATTACTAATTGAGAATGTGTACAACTAATAGAGAATGTGTACAACTAATAGAGAATGTGTACAACTAATAGAGAATGAGTACAACTAATTGAGAATGTGTACAACTAATAGAGAATGTGTACAACTAACTGAGAATGTGTACAACTAATTGAGTATGTGTACAACTAATTGAGAATGTGTACAACTATCTTTAGCTTAAACCGGAAAGGTTTATCAGTGGTTCACAGATAGTAACGAATTAAGAATCACTTTAAGATCTAAAAAACGATGACGTATAAACTCATAGACGTAATAAACACTTAGATAAACAGACAGACAGAAGACAATTAAAATGACAAATTAAAAAAAAAAAAGGGGGGGGGGGTAGCTGTATGCGTTGAATTTGTTGTTGTTTTACTTGGCGTGCCTTTAATGTCCACCATTTTCTTGATCGATCTTGTTCCCACCCCCCGCTCGCTCCCCCTTAGGCCCCACCCCAACATTTGAATATGATGAAACTGTTTCTTACCAAACTATTAGTCAAATAATGACACACAAATGAGCTTTTCACTCACTCTGATGTATCTCTCCCATGATGCTCTGCTACAACAAAAAACTAGGTCAAGATGTCTTCAACCGAAACCCTATGTGGCCATTTTGTTTTTCCCCCATTCACCTTCTCCACAGGTGAAACATGAACAAGAAAAAAAAAAACTGGACAGTGCGCTCGGTTAAATCACTCGTCAGCCTGGGAACTATCCTGGGAACTATCATGGGAACTATCCTGGGAACTATCCTGGGAACCGTTCTTTATACGCTAAAAGCCAAAAGGTCAGTTCACAATGACCTGAAAGTTTTTTTTTTCCTTTTTGTTTTGTTTTGCATTCAACCCTCCACACCTTGTAGTAAACATGAACCTGATTTGCTGAAAGTGGACGCTGTGACCGTAAGATAGACCTTTCACGTAAAGAGAGAATCAAACCAAATTGTGTTAATGTCGGAGGTTAGAGAGGACAAAGGTTATCATTGAGTGGTTGAATCATTGCGCATCATCTTTACGACATTGCCACCAAAGTACTGATGAAAAGTGAAGCTTCAATAAAAAATTATTTTAGGAAGAAAGTAAACTGAAGTATGAATGAATTAGGTCAAGCTAAGCCATCAGGAAGTCAATGGGAGTCTTCATTCTTTTAAATTAAAATGAAAATAAATACAGGTAGCCGTTTCATTGTCATTTTATGAATTTCGGTGAGCGAAAGTAGCTTAGTGTAAAACAAAATGGCCCATGGCGAGCCACACAAAGCTCATGTAAAACGTATCAAAGAGCCACACAAAACTCACCTATGAGCCACACAAAACTCACCAAAGAGCCACACAAAACTCACCAAAGAGCCACACAAAACTCACCAAAGAGCCACACAAAATTCACCAAAGAGCCACACAAAACTCACAAAAGAGCCACACAAAACTCACCAAAGAGCCACACAAAACTCACCAAAGAGCCACACAAAACTAACAAAAGAGCCACACAAAACTCACCAAAGAGCCACACAAAACTCACCAAAGAGCCACACAAAATTCACCAAAGAGCCACACAAAACTCACCAAAGAGCCACACAAAACTCACCAAAGAGCCACACAAAACTCACCAAAGAGCCACACAAAACTCACCAAAGAGCCACACAAAACTCACCAAAGAGCCACACAAAATATTGCCAGTGCAAAATTCACACTAGATATCTCGTAACCCTCAGTAACAATCAAATACTCACTCACCCTCCCCCCCCCCATTACACACTCGTTTGGAAAACACCGACATGAACAGTATCTCTCTCTCTAAAAACAACAACTCCTCAGTCAACGTGAGTACTGTGATACGACTAGTCATTGGCTCACCACACAGAGGTCATTGTACCAGAAAACTCCCTCCCCGCTACCCCCACCCCTACCCATCACTCGCAATTTTCCCAGACTATCACTACTCACGTTCTACGCCGCAGGCCACCTCGTGCATTTACACACAAACAACAAAAATTTAAAAAAAAAATAGAAATAAATAAAAACAACATCTCCAAGACACTCCCCAGCACCCTGAGTTCAAAGTCACACAAGATGGGGGTACAGTTTCCTTCATCACCTCACGCCCTCCCCCCCCCCACCGCACACCTCCCCATCAGCCACTAGATCTGCGATCCTGATTATTTTTACTCACGGGGAAGAAGCTGGACGGCCTACGTGAGACAGATTGTGAGACCCCGCTAACTAACTTCCCCTTCTCTATCCATCCATCCATGCATCCATACATTATGTGTCTGTCTGTATATCTATCTATCTATCTATCTATCTATCTATCTATCTATCTATCTATCTATCTATCTATCTATCTATCTATCTATCTATCTATCTATCGCTTTTTACTTCTATGTCTGTCCTTCTATCTTTTGTCTTATTTTTTATATTCTCTCTCACTCTACCTTCTTTCACTCATCATCTCTCTTCACTCTATCGTAATTACTCCCCACCCCCAACCTCCATGTATCTATCGTATCCCTCCATCTCCAGTTCCACCTTCTTCTCCCCCCCCCCTCTCTCTCTTTCTCCGTTATCTCCCTTCGCCAGTGTTATCTTTAGAGGTGTTGATATCATCAGAACAACCAATTGCTCACTCCGACACCTTTCATGTCTCCCACGCTCCCCCCCCTCTCCCTCTTAATTTCAACAAAGAATCAACTATAAAGGGGTTACCCATTTTATATCAAAACAATAATAATAATTCTAACATCACAAACTGACACAAACACTTTAGAACGTTTTCTGTCAGAAGATCAAAGGGCATCTGTTTAAAGGGAGAAGGGGGGAGGGGCATTGCTCTCTTCATTCCCCAGAGCTTCACGTGAATCACATCACCTAAATGAACGTCTGTTTGTACTTGTAGGGCCATTCTTAGATTTCTCATGGGGCCCCTATGACATCTACTTTAATATGACACTGTACTGTAGTGGGAGGGGGGGGGAGGGGTTGCTATGTCAAGCCTTAGTCTGAGCGGGCGATGCCTTACATTTCTACTCAACCCGTAATTTGACATAAGAACTAAAAATACATTTTTACAAATTTTAATTAATCCGCCGTGTTTAAACGTAAAATATATTTTTTTTAAAAAATCCATAATTTCCCTTCACTAAAATTTCTTTGTTTTCCATGTCTCTACATTTGTTCCATCCTAGATTGAAGACAAACATCTTTACAGCATGACGTAATTCATGATGTCACTGACGCTGTATGATTGGTTGATTAAGAATGATTTAAAAAAAAATTATACGGTAGCCTATTGGTTAAATATGATGTCACATCCCCCCACCACGCCCCATATTTATGAATGGGATAACTCTAAAGCAAAAAACTCAACGAGTTATTGTAGTTGAATATTTACAATTTTGATTCCCCCCCCCCCCCAGATTATTTGTTTTTCTTAATATTTTATTTAAGTGTTCTATTTATTTATTTATTCAATTTTCTTTTCCAAAAGCTTTCATTTTGTTTTTCTGCTTAATTAATATTTTAATTACGTAGATGTGTGGACAAATATTAAGAAATTTTTGTTAAATAACGCTGACACACGCACACAAACACACACACAAACACACACACACACACATATATGTATATAAGAATTTATATTAACGGCTCATTTTCCACGCAGCAATTTTTTTGTTTTTTTCATTTTTTCTTATTTTGGAATTAACGACAATTAATTAATCATTTTTAATAAAAAAAATACCTCATGGCTGCATCGTGCAATTTCTTTTTTTTTTTTTTTTTGATTTTTTATTTATAAGATAAAAAG
Source organism: Bulinus truncatus (assembly GCA_021962125.1). Lineage (NCBI taxonomy): Eukaryota > Metazoa > Mollusca > Gastropoda > Planorbidae > Bulinus > Bulinus truncatus. The sequence goes on from JAGDYQ010000022.1 coordinate 5,743,208, forward strand.
TGAGATTACATTAAACCATGACGTCATAAACACTTTTTTTAAAAAAAAACGAGAACTCAAAGTTGTTTTTTTCAGTCAACTCACTGTCATTTAATAGGTTGCTATGGAAACCAAACTACACAATGTAGTGGCGTAACTATGGAGGGGGGGTGAAGGGCGGGGGGTCCCTCCCGGTCAGCACTTACTTCGCCACCAGTAAATGACGGCATTTTCATCGCTTTATATTTGTATTGTTTATGTAAAGGAATGGGTCGTCATTTTTTAGAGTCGTCATAGGGGGGGGGGCGCTAACACCAGTTACATATTGAAATAGGTTATATAGTGTGTTCACGTCTTGTGAATTGTTTAATCACTTTGTATTTAATTACACAGCCCTACCCACCAACCCCCCTCCCCCATCACCCCACCCTCCTCCGTCACAGCCGCCTACAGCGAAGAGTTGACGGAACGAGAGGAAGAATGGAGAATGTTTCATTTTTTCACCTTCTTCCCTATGGTAACAATGGCTACAGCCGCCATTATAATCCATGTTAAAATGTTTGCCTGGCCACCAGAAAGACCAATGAGAGTCCAACTGTTCTCGACCTCATCATTTAGTTAAACTGGTGGACAGTCTAATTTATTTAGTCTCAGGGTGAAGGCGGGCACCGACACGTGACTTGATACGCGCAGCAGTGGTTCTCATATTACACAGGCGAACAGTAACCTGTGGCTCTGATACTGTGTATGTTACTGACACTTGTGGCTCTGATACTGTGTATGTTACTGACACCTGTGGCTCTGATACTGTGTATGTTACTGACACCTGTGGCTCTGATACTGTGTATGTTACTGACACCTGTGGCTCTGATACTGTGTATGTTACTGACACCTGTGGCTCTGATACTGTGTATGTTACTGACACCTGTGCCTCTGATACTGTGTATGTTACTGACACCTGTGGCTCTGATACTGTGTATGTTACTGACACCTGTGGCTCTGATACTGTGTATGTTAATGACACCTGTGGCTCTGATACTGTGTATGTTACTGACACATATGGCTCTGATACTGTGTATGTTACTTACAACTGTGGCTCTGATACTGTGTATGTTACTGACACCTGTGGCTCTGATACTGTGTATGTTACACCTGTGGCTCTGATACTGTCTATGTTACTGACACATGTGGCTCTGATACTGTGTATGTTACTTACACCTGTGGCTCTGATACTGTGTATGTTACTGATACCTGTGGCTCTGATACTGTGTATGTTACTGACACCTGCAGCTCTGATACTGTGTATATTACTGACACCTGTGGCTCTGATACTGTGTATATTACTGACACCTGTGGCTCTGATACTGTGTATGTTACTGACACCTGTGGCTCTGAAACTGTGTATGTTACTGACACCTGTGGCTCTGATACTGTGTATGTTACTGACACATATGGCTCTGATACTGTGTATGTTACTGGTACCTGTGGCTCTGATACTGTGTATGTTACTGACACATATGGCTCTGATAATGTGTATGTTACTGACACCTGTGGCTCTGATACTGTGTATATTACTGACACCTGTGGCTCTGATACTGTGTATGTTACTGACACCTGTGGCTCTGAAACTGTGTATGTTACTGACACCTGTGGCTCTGATACTGTGTATGTTACTGACACATATGGCTCTGATACTGTGTATGTTACTGGTACCTGTGGCTCTGATACTGTGTATGTTACTGACACATATGGCTCTGATAATGTGTATGTTACTGACACCTGTGGCTCTGATACTGTGTATGTTACTGTAACCAGTGGCTCTGATACTGTGTATGTTACTGACACCTGCAGCTCTGATACTGTGTATATTACTGACACCTGTGGCTCTGATACTGTGTATATTACTGATACCTGTGGCTCTGATACTGTGTATGTTACTGACACCTGTGGCTCTTATACTGTGTATGTTACTGTAACTAGTGGCTCTCTTATACTGTCTATGTTACTGACACCTGCAGCTCTGATACTGTCTATGTTCATGACACATGTACTCTCTAATTGTACAGAAAAACTTTTTAAAAAAGTAATCAGTTGTTCTCCTGTGGTACTTATTACAGTTACCAGTAATTTCTATTAAAAAATCTCTTACAGTCAGCGAAGGTATGACTAACAATAACTACATTCTACAATAAGTAAGAAATATAGAATAAGTAATCACAGAAAAACATTTAATTATACAAATAAACATAGACGCATACACAGATAAACATAGATACAAACACAGTTAAAACATAGTATCAAAAATAGATTAATAGAACAGATAAACATAGATAAATAGAACAGATAAACATAGACACATATAACAGATAAACATAGACACCTACACAGATAAATATAGACACATACACAGATCAACATAGACACATACACAGATAAACATAGACACATACACAGATAAAGCATAGACACATACACAGATAAAACATAGACACATACACAGATAAAACATAGACACATACACAGATAAAGCATAGACACATACACAGATAAATCCTAGACACATACACAGATAAATCCTAGACACATACACAGATAAAACATAGACACATACACAGATAAAACATAGACACATACACAGATAAAACATAAACACAAATAATGACAAAGGATCGTAACGAAATTAATTGTATCGATTTCTGAATTAGGCCTATTCTGGAACTAAAAATGGGCCCCCAATCTGTTACTTTAATTTGGCCCAGTCTAAGGAAAATTACACCATTTGCGCTGCAGCGTTAGGCTCAATTTCGTCTGTATCTATCCCTGCTCTTTAATGCACACACAATACATTAAAAAATGATCATATGTTGGTGTCAGGGTAACTAGGGGGTAAGGTGTTCAGTATATAGTCGTTATTCTAATTTTAATTCGTCCAAACAAATAAGATTTAACAAGCTTGTATTACCATTATTTTTTTTTATTGAATTTTTTGTTAAAGTTTGACTGTTGATTCATCCCATCCAATTAATAATCTATAAATACGACCATCGTAAACTCCCATACATTCCAAATTCCTGATCATAAAACAATTAAAAATACAATTTTTTTTATAAAGCAATCTCTACCAGTTTTGTAATAAATGCTAAGTTGCAGGTGTAATTTCCCAAACCTGTTGGCTTAAACCAAGGGAAGTAACGAAGTAACTTTATGTTTGGTTTTTTATCACCCAGATGTACGAAGTGCTAATGATCTTCCCCTGAACTTCTTTCTGCACTTAAATTAATTTCCGTGCATCGCAGACGTAGCGTCTTCCATCACATGATTTTAACGAGCTGTCAGTTGATGAAGGTGTTATTTATGGAAATAACAACCTATATTAAAGCTGGACTGGGCAATGTCCAAGTCGCTGTGACCTACCCGTGCGGTCAGAGTAGCAGGGTCCATTCAAGTATGGTGTAACACTGATATCATTAAACCAAAAAACTGACCTTTCCAGCGGCGCGATTAGATAAACAATAAGCAGAGACGCTACTTTGGCGAGGGGAAACTTGCAACCACCTAGTGCCCCGCCGTAGGGGGCCCATTCAAGTATTGATCTCTAAGGTCCTCTTAGGGTACTTTAACCTAGGGCACCAAAAGCCCTAAGAAAGGCACTGTTCATAACTGTCTGTAACACAATTCAGACCCCCTCCCTGACATATATATCAGAGAGCATCATTATATAAACTTTAAGTTTTTTTGCTATGAGAATAAAATTAATATAGAGCAACAGCCAATATGGCATTTACAGTACCCAAAGGCATTAGTCGCTACATGAGACTGGAGCGGTTTATACTTTACTGTAAAAATGCGCTTGTGGCGTTTCATTCCGGTTGAGGTTTTAGTATAATAATAAAAAAATACAAGTACATGTACACTGTACACGCAACTCTCGTCTAAGCAGCCCCGTAGCGTGAAAATTCTACAGGAGGGGGGCCCAGGCATTCTACAGTAGGGGGGCCAGGCAATAGCAGAGGGGCCAGGTAATACATTTTAATAAGTAGAAAAAATAAGCGGGGGGGGCCAGATAAAACGCAGGGGTGCCCAGCCCTCGGCCCCCCCCCGCACGCTACGGGCCTGCGTCTAAGTGACCGTAATTGTCGCAATTGTAATGCGCATTCATTAAATATGCCGGATAGGCCAGAGCAGCTAATTGTAATCGTAATAGATAGTACCCTTTAATTTAATTTAAAAAAAAAAAATATAATTTCAATAAAGCCGGAAGTACATAGACTGGATTATCGCTAGCCGGATAGTCAAGATCAAGGGTTGGGCAAAAAAAAATTGTAAAGCGGGGAGAGGTGTGAGGGGGGGGCACATTGGGTTCTCAAGTTTGACAGAAGGGTCGAGCCAAGAATAGATTGATGGATTCATTGAATCAATCCTTGCTGGAGTGAACGAACAAATGGCCACCGCGGCAGGCCAGATAAATCAGCGTAACAGGCCGTACTTGGAACGCGGGATGCAGTTTGCTCACGTCCTGTCAAGAGTCTGCTTTTTCTCTTTTCTGATTTAATTCCTGTTTAATTATATTGTTTGTTTATTTATTAATTATGTTTTTTTTTCCATTATTGTTAAAACTGAAGCGAAGGAAAATAAGGAGTCGGTAAATAGGAAAAGTTTATATCAAGTGTTTTGATACCGAAAATGCGAAGCAGACGACATATAACCGGATGTGGTGGTGATGTCACGTGGTCAATTACCGCAAATGTTGGTGTCAATGACCTCCCTTTACATTTCGTTCCGCTAAGAACTTTTCTATTTTTTTTTTAAGTCAATGGTGTTCGACAATTTCTTCAAGACCAGAGACGTCGCTAATTGGGGGGGGGTGGCTCTTAAAACAATCATTCCGCTATCGGTGGCCCCCTATAACAATGCCAGTGATTCAAACAGTTTGTCATGTTCATCACGTGTGTTTGTGGTACTCAGTGAAGGTGAATGACCCAGATCTACTGGCTCTGATCTTAGCGGTCAGTCACTGATGAATTCCATTATTCAGCTCCGTGGTAAAGAAAAGGTGGCGCAATCTAAACGCAGTTGAGGGGGGGCCCTGCCCTAAATTACCCCGTGAGATACAATCCTCTGTTATAAAATGAATTACAAAAATTTAGGGTGCGAGTGACCAGAATGCCACGTTTTGATGGAGACTATTTATAGATTGTGGAATTCCCGATCACAGACAACATCAGTGAAAAATGAGAGTGGGGGGGTTGAGAGGGGGAAAAAAACACTAAAGTGTGCTGGGAAGGGCTTGATCACAGCAAGCAAGCGTGAAAAAAAATGTTACATCAAATAACTTTAAAGTGTGATGGGGTAGGGTGGTGGATTGAGGCAGACACAAAGGGAACCAAAAATAAATAAAACACCCACCACCCGAAATATGTTTGTTAGAAACTGAATGAAAAAAAAAGTATACAATTTTAAAAAATCATGATCTTACAAAAAAGGCATTAATATATAAAACCAATACAGAGAATTCAGTCTGGCAGCTTATCGAGAATCAAGGCACACAAAGAATTAACTAAAAATCTGTAAACAACGAAATTAAAAAAAAAAACGATTATTACATTAACTATATTGATTGATAAGGCGGCGTATGCTACGACGCGGGACGACTAGTATAATATAATAAAAAAAAAACATTAAGCACATAAAAGCACAGGCGTAGCGAGCATAACTCGCTCCCGCGGCACAATACCTTTTTAGCGCCATATCATAAACCATATAATATATGTAAAATATACCATTTGGCGCCCCTTTGAGAGTAATGCCCGGGGCATGATGCCCCTTTGCTCCCCCCTTCACTACACCACTGCACAAAAGTTGTTAACACATTCATATGTGTTAATATCAAATTTTTCTTTTTTTTTTTTACCAGTTGGGCAAGCCGTATTAATGTTTGTGTATGTGTGGGGTGTGGTTGAAGGTTGGGCAGATTTATAATTTGCTTTACACTTCATCATTTAGTGAAGCCGGCAGGTGTTCTGTTAGGGGAAAAGGGGGGGGGGACAGATTGTTTACTTTCCAATTTTCACATCAACGTAATGCGTTGTTCAATTTTTATTTTCTGGTAAAGTTGTGAAAACATCACAACAACAACAATAACAACAACAACAACTGCCAGAGATTGTCTACAACGAAAACATAAACATATGTGCGTGGGAATCGGAACGAAACAGACACGTGTGTGTGTGGTGTATGTGTGCGTGTGTGTGATGTGTGTGTGAAAAGTATAAAACACGATGCAGAAGATTTCCGTAATATACATACAGAACGGGTCCTATCATGGATGGACAGACTAGGTAGATGCCGTGACATACATACAGAACGGGTCCTATCATGGATGGACAGACTAGGTAGATGCCGTGACATACATACAGAACGGGTCCTATCATGGATGGACAAACTAGGTAGATGCCGTGACGAGGACCCTACCGCCAGGGACGTACATTTTCACGCAGCCAAATGTACATTTTAAGTTAAGTTTGACTTCACTCTTTACCTTACTGGTGATGCGAACCCCCCAATGCAGCACTAGGTATGTTTACTCGCACTAGACAGACATTGAATGTGTTAAGTCCAGGTAATGACCACTAATACAGATAGTGCAATAGCCATGGAGGCACCACGGGAGATATATAGGGGACTTTATCAACATGACCTGAAACATCCTTTGCTCCTCACTGGACATCTAACCCGGGACCCTCAGATTTACAGTCAGCTGTTACCACAAGGCCATTTGCCCCCCCCCCCCCCCAATCACTATATGTTCTAACTGCTATTCAATCCTATAAACCACTAATGAGACTGTTTACGGTGCCCTTATTTAATCCCCCTCCATAACCAATCGTGTAATGGCGAAGCAGGCAGCACGGGTGATATATCGGTGGGACTTTCACCATGAACTGAAATATTCATTGGTCCTCACTGGAGATCGAACACGGGACACTCATATAGACAGTGTAACACTTGACCGCACGACCATCCGTTCCGCGTCACTGCACGTTCTAACTGCTTAAAGGCCCCACGGCAAGCAAGGACACTCTGGCAACTTGTCAGTTTAATAGGGTGGGGGTGGGAAGAGGTCTTTCAGAAAGTAGCTACGTCACACATATCCCGTTGCCTTGAAGCTGCATCCTTTTGATTCAACTAGAAAACAACAACAACAACTTCATAATGTATCCATGTAGCTACAACCTCCCCACCCCCATGTACATTTCATTGGGTAACCAAAAGCTATTGAACGGACCTGCATACAGCCCCCTCCCCCATACACACACAGCCGTTCTCAAAGCAAAGGTAAATTTAGGGGTACCGACGTACCGGGGTAAAAAAAAATGTGAAAGCCAACCACTTTCAGATATTGAAAGCCAACCACTTACAGACATTGAAAGCCAACCACTCACAGGTATTGAAAGCCAACCACTTACAGATATTGAAAGCCAACCACTTACAGATATTGAAAGCCAACCACTTACAGATATTGGGTTCTTAATAATCTTTGAAAATTTAATCCACGCCACTTTCTGTTCCCGTCAACTTTTAAACCCGGGCCCCTGACACGAATTCAGCTAGCCCTTCCTAATGGCTGGCAAACAAAAAGGTATCGAAAGGGGCCCCCCTCAGAATGATGCCTCAAGGTAGCCCCATAGTTCGCGTGCCCGTAAGGAAGGCTCTGTACTTAAACAAACAAACAAACACATACATGTGTAATAATGTGTATAAATGCAAACACTTTCTACATGTGTGTCTGATGATTTCCTGGCACATATTCCCAGAGAAAGTTGATATTTCTGTTCCCCCCCCCCCCGCCCCTTAACAATCGACCTGCCGACATGACCCTCCCCCTCCTCTTACCTCAGATGTAGTATAAGTATCACGACATGACCTACTTACGTCCTGGCACAACTCACGCGTGTGTATTTTACTCCAGGCAGCCTGATTCCATCTGCAGCTCAACGTACTACAGGGGCAGGGGAGGGGTAGGGGGTAGTGGAGTAATGAGGTCGAGACGGGTGGTACCTGGATGGAGGGAGGGGGATTTGGGCGGGTTGAGCAGACGACAGAGTGAGTACAGATACATCTGTAGACACAATACTTGAGATACGTACGTACACGCGGGTAAAAAGCGTCTCGATACGTCATGAGGGAGGTTCGCTACAAATGAAAACAAAAAGAGACCCCCCCCCCGCCCCTTCAACCCATCTAACGCCATTACTAGCAACGCCTATGAATACATAGAATTGGTACATGAACAGACACGTGCATTGGGGGGGGGGGGACACATATGGAAAATGACCTCACCCTCCCCCAACCTGCCACTCATGACTACGCTCTTGAATACATACAATGACTATGACGACAGACACTGTATGTATATATGTATTTACATATTTATGTGTGTGTATGTGAGTATGTATGTGTGTGTATGTTTTTATTAAGTACATTTATATGTATGAGTGTATGTATGTTTGCAGGGTCGGCGTTACAAATTGTGGCCCCTCTTCTAGCCTGTGACAAGCGCCCTGACTGATAGTAATATGCTAAATGTAAATTGCGGAGCCCCTGCCCGGCGTGGGGGCCCAATATGGAGAAATCGGTCAAAACGGCCAAAGGTCGGCCCTGTATAAATGTATGTATGCATGTACTTTATATGTATGTATGTATTATGTGTATTATGTATGTATGTATGTATAGATGTATGTATGGATGGGTGGATGGATGGATGGAAGAATTGGGTTATAGAGATGACATAGTTCATGTCAGTCAAATTACACAAATGACTGAGTCAGACAGACAGTTGGAAGTTATGGTTTCAAGCTAATGAAGACCAACGGTGATAGATGACTGAATCGATTACATAAAGAAAAATTGATTGTTTTTTATTGATTTTGTTGGACTGTAACAATTAATTCTGGTTAGTTCAACAGAAAGATTTATTCCTGTGTATTTATTGATTTTTTTTTTAATAAACGAGTTTTCAGGGGATGGATACTTATGTTATGAACTTTTATTTAAATTCTCCTAAACTGGCTACCTCCTTCATTAACACTTTTTGAATAGACACAACAAGTGTAACAACAGTTATAACAACAACAGTTATAACAACAACAGCTATAACAACAATAGCTATAACAACAACTATAGCAACTACAACTATAAAACAACAGCTATAACAACAACAGCTATAACAACAACAGCTATAAAAACAGCTCTAACACCGACAGTTATAACAACAGCTATAACAACAACAGTTATAACAACAGCTATAACAACGACAGTTATAACAACAGCTATAACAACAACAGTTATAACAACAGCTATAACAACAACAGCAATAACAACGACTATAACAACATCAGCTATAACAGCAACAGTTATAACAACAGCTATAACAACGACAGTTATAACAATAGCTATAACAACAACAGTTATAACAACAGCTATAACAACAACAGCTATAACAACGACTATAACAACATCGCTATAACAACAACAGTTATAACAACAGCTATAACAACGACAGTTATAACAACAGCTATAACAACAACAGTTATAACAACAGCTATAACAACAACAGCAATAACAACGACTATAACAACAACAGCAATAACAACGACTATAACAACATCAGCTATAACAGCAACAGTTATAACAACAGCTATAACAACGACAGTTATAACAATAGCTATAACAACAACAGTTATAACAACAGCTATAACAACAACAGCTATAACAACGACTATAACAACATCGCTATAACAACAACAGTTATAACAACAGCTATAACAACGACAGTTATAACAACAGCTATAACAACAACAGTTATAACAACAGCTATAACAACAACAGCAATAACAACGACTATAACAACATCAGCAATAACAGCGACTATAACAACACAGTTCTCACATTAGCACGTGATGTTATCAAATTTTGACATTCGACCCTCTCCCCACCTCCCCCCACCCACTCCCATCTCAAGCCGATCTTGTCATAACATTGTATTTTGAGTTCTGTCTACTACATAAATTATTTCTGTTTTATTTTCACGAGATTAGTTGACACAGTAAACATTTTAAAAAAAAATTTCTATCTGACATTTCTATTCCACTACTCAACACGTGGAAATGTGAACATCGCCATTGTGGAACAATGGGAGGTTAAACACCTGCATTTCATATTAATGTTAAAGATGATTGTCTGCCCTTGGCGTGGACTGACTAATGGCAGTTTACGATATAAAATGTGTTGGTAGTAGAGCGATCACCATCTGAATATATGCCGGGGTTGTTGGGGCAAGAAAAAGGCGTTGGGTCCCAGAACAGGGCGCAGGGTCAGACAACAGGGCGCTGGGTCAGAGAACAGGGCGCTAATGTCGATACAAAGTGCACATTTCCAAAGTCATCTTTAAAGCATATGGGCCCCGGGCTAGTGTGCCGGACCCGCTAAGGGAAAGGCCCCTGCCCTAGCTGGTACGCCACACTACTACTAAGTCAATAAAGTGTGCACTGTACAACTATATACCATGTACATTGTATTTGTATCGTTTCCTATAATCACTTCATTCATCGGCTCTATTTGCGGCCCATAATTCAAACTTCAGAACCCATTGCTGCCCGCGGGTCAAACAAATGTGTGCCCATCCCCTAGCCAGACTGTTAGCAAGTGTGAGATATAATATATATATATATATATATATATATATATATATATATATATATATATAAAGAGGCGACAAGGGGGCATCATACCCCCGGGTGCTACTCACAAAGGGGCACCCAATGGTATATCTTATAATCATATAATATATATCATATATCATATAATATTATATGGTTTTCGAATAGGGGGGCGCTAAAAAGGTATTGTGCCCGGGTGCGAGTTACGCTGGCTACGCCACTTTATATATATATATATATATATTTATATATATATATATATATATATATATATATATATATATATATATATATATATATATATATATATATATATAGATTGGGTCAGGTAAAAAAAATTTTTTTTATTGAAACATTATTAAAAAGTTGTTACATCATGGTAGTACATGGAATATGTACAAATATTTCAAAACTACATAGTTTTACTACTCCCAACTTTTGTTCGAAATTTTAACCATATTTATTGTGAGTTTTTTTTGTGACCGAACATGTTAAATTTGTGACCTAGGTTATTCAAAAAAGAAATGATATGCATATAAAATTTGTGTTTTATCTTTATAAACTTTTTTGTGAATAACTAATTAGTTCAGACAACTGGGATAAGCATTGCATCCATTTTTTTCTCAATATAACTGGTGTACCATGTATTCATTATCGGATCACGCATAGTTGTTTTATTTCATTTTTGATTAATTTTTCAATTATTGTATTTAGCTCTTCTATGAATATGAGTTCTTCTACAAGAAGTGCAACTGTACATTCTATGTTTGGGTCAGCAGCTGAATTGCCTAAAAGACAACTTCCAACCAGTGAAGAAGTTTTCAAGGTTTTATGTGAATGCTTAAAATGGAACAATACAATCATAGCCTTCATTCATGAGCGCACGCATTAGCGCATGAAGTTAAACAATTATATGACCAGGCTAGTATCCCCACAAATGACATTACCAGTATAATTGTTCGAGTAAAAAGACTTATAGCCAAAGGTCATGAATTTGAGAAATATTCAGATATAAAGCGATCATCGGTTACTTTTCAAGAGGGGTACAATTCCTTCAAAAAGTTATTTGACATTTGTCCATGTAAATGTTTTGATGCAGGTGTTAGGGATAGAGGAGACTGTAAATGTCCACAATCAGTAATAATTTCTGTGCTTGAGTGGGCATTTTGGGTGGATCAAAAGATGGCAAGAAATATGTTCATAGACAATGTTTACAAGCAAACAACAAAAATATTACAAAATCGACAGAATAGAAAACATTCATTGATGCAGGGTGGCGATCAGATAGGAACCACAAATGATAACGTCAATGATGAGAAAGATAATGATATTCCAGATCAGGATGCTGAAGATGATGAACTACTTGATGCAGACTTCTCCAGCGATGAGGAATGTTCCAAATAACAAAACAGATATCAATATGAAGAATTATGCAAAGCAGTGGATCGATGTAAACTAAGCTATAGGGATACATGTCTTATCGTTAATGCTGTGTTGAAGGACTTAAACATGTTAACACCATCTTCAGCTCTGGATCCAGAAAGATGCGTCGACATAGATAGGGCAGCCAAGGAACATACTGATGAGTGCAAAAGCAATTTTTGCGATCCATCTTGTCAAAGTGGGGCTAGAAACTTTTTCTATGATACAACTGCTTCAGAACTTGATATTGCTGATCAATCTATTATATTGCCTGTACTGGAAAATAACTGCTACTTTGCACATCCAGAAAACATTATATTGGCTGCAGTTAGGACAATGATGAAGAAATTGGAAGGTATGCAGTAAATAAAATCATAACAGCACGACATAAACCAGCTCCATGCAGAGTTAGAATTTTTCAACAAAAATGACATAATCCTGAATATTGCAGCTAAATCATATGATCAGATGATTAACTGGGATCTTTGTGCAGTGACATCCCCTCCTCTGCTGGAACATATTTGTGATGATGAACTTAAACGCAAAAACACAATCATACTGAATCAAATTCCCTGTCACTCTCAAGCTGTTGAAAGAGCAATTAAAGAAGTTACTGCTGTTAGTTTGAAAGTGTACGGACATTTCAAACTGTACGGACATAGCTCTCGACATGGGATGGTTTTGCAAACAAAGAAATCAAGGGATGTTCTTACGAAAGTTGAAAGCAAAGCAAGTTTCCTGTGACAATCCATAAACAGTATTATTCATATGTACATTGTATATTTTGCATGAACGATTTATAGATTTGTACAATTTCATATTACTTATACCAAACATTCTAAATGTTGTAAAATGTCATACATTTGGGGGGGGGGGGGTACCGGGTCAAAGCAAAATCTTCTTTATTATTAAAGTTTAAGACATTTTAATATCTTAGTAATGACATAGTAGATTTAAAAATAATTTTGTTCAAAAAAAAAAATATTAACATATTGATATTTGTGGGTGCGGCATGCCACCATCTTGAAATTTATTACCTTATTGTGGCAAATATTTCTGAAATATTTATAGACTGATTCATATAAAATGTACATCTTTATAATTAGACTAGCTTACTTTAGGGAATGTCAAACTACTGTTTTGATAATGTAATAAATACATTTTTTATGAATTTTTAAAATTTTGTGAAAATAAGCAAAAAATGCTAATTTTGAAAATTAAAAAAAAAAAAGGACTTAAAATTTCTTGAAATGCCTCTGACATTCTATAAATGCACCAATTCTACATATAAATTAAATGTTTTATCAAAATCTGACATGTGGTTTTTGAGATTTTCTTGCCACAGTGAAGCAAAATGTCAAATATATTTTTTCAGAGAAAAATGACTTTTAAGTTTTTAAATTATTGAAGTTTCTAAATGAGTACATTCTGAAAATACATTTTAATTGATCTAAAAAAAATTTTTCTGCAATATAATTAATTCATAGTTATTATTGACATGTTTTAGTATCTAAAAATGTATAAAAAAAAAAATATTTTTTTAGACATAGTGCATTTTATTTTCGCCCCGTACCACCTTGAAGTAAAAGTTGGGAGTGGAAGACATTATCTGATTTTTACAAATTTTACATTTTTACAATCAGTAGAACCATAGGCAACTTTTTGAATATGTTTCGAATTCCCAACTCCAAAAAAATTTTTTTTGACCCACCCTAATATATATATATATTTATATGTGTGTGTGTGTGTGTGACATGGGCGTAACCGATGTACGGGTCGTGCGGGTCCGGACCCTACCAAAAATCAAGCCACTGGTATTCGACCGTATCAAAATTTGGGCGCAGACATACCAATTTTCATTTTTGCCTAATATTTTGGACCCTACCAACTTCAACATACTGGTTGTGCCCCTGGTGTGTGTGTGTGTGTGTGTGTGTGTGTGTGTGTGTCAGGATAATAGTTTGAAGAAACATACCGAATGACGTCATAGACATCTGGGTTAATTTGATAGAGTGGCCTTAATCGTCTTGTTGTGGTAGGTCATGTGACTGTCGTTACGTTCAGATGTGAACAAAAACAAACACAGCGATCTCTCTCATTCACGTCGGTGGTCGTCGTAACCATTCACCAACTTCCTTATCTCAACACACAAACAAGTTGCGTAACTCTTTTGATAAACTTAACAAGCTATCAACAGATTTAACTCCCTTTAGTTTGTTGTTAGCTTATGGACGAGAAATGACGAGAAATGAACATTGTAACGGGAGGTTGGTGGCGGTCGGTGGGGGTGGAGGGGAGTTGATAGTCCAGTGTAGTTAGTCAACACTTTGGGACGTTATGTGGCAGAGAGAAGCAATGCAACAGCGTCCATATATTCCTCTCATGATAGTAGCTTAGTTCCTAAAGAATTCACCTGTTTCCTTAACCTCGGAGGGGGAGGGGGGGTGGGGGTCGCTAGTACAACACCGTTGTACCGACTTTTACCAGGATCTGGAAAAATTTCCTTAAGTTCCTAACGTGGGTCGAGCCCGGGGCTCTTACGTCTACAGACTAGGACTCCGCACCACTCGGTCACCCGTCCCTCCCTCTGATGATATTTAGGAACTATTTATACAGAGACAGACGGATGGATGGATGGATGGATGGATGGATGGATGAACGGACGGACGGACGGGAGAAGCAGTCAGACAGATAGGTGGGTGGATGAATGGCTGGATGGATGGATTGAGGGGGGGGGGGGTTATGCAATGCAAAGACCCGGGTAAAATATGTTTCGGGGGGAGGGGGGAAATCAGTAGAATCAGGCTAGATGAGGGGGGGAGGGCGGGGATCCTAGATCAACGAGACAAAATTCTGAGGCTTAAATAGAACAACATCTGCTGAGGCGTTAAATAGAACCACATCTGCTGAGGCGTTAAATAGAACCACATCTGCTGAGGAGTTAAATAGAACCACATCTGCTGAGGAGTTAAATAGAACCACATCTGCTGAGGAGTTAAATAGAACCACATCTGCTGAGGCGTTAAATAGAACCACATCTGCTGAGGCGTTAAATAGAACCACATCTGCTGAGGCGTTCAATAGAACAACAACTGGTGAGGCGTTAAACAGAGCAACAACTGCTGAGGCGTTAAACAGAACAACAACTGCTGAGGCGTTAAACAGAACAACAACTGTTGAGGCGTTAAATAGAACAACAACTGCCAGTCTTCGTGTTATCCTTTCCAGAAAGTAGATCGAAAGTAAATGAGGCTTGGAGGATGTGGGGAGAGGGAGAGGGGGGAGAGGGGTCATTGAAACCAACAGCTTTTGTTTATCGCCTCAAAGACAACCTCCCTCCCCTCCCCATCCCTCTCTCCCCTCCTAACGCAGACAAACAAATAATTTGACGGAAGCCAGTGACAAGACGCCGAGACCTGACCACTCGTTTTACGTCCGCCTTAGGTCTCTAGGATACGCTCATCGATGTCTGACCAGGATCTGTAACGCTCCCTCTTGACCCCCCCCGACCCCCCAGCGTGCCATTGGTCAGCGCCGCAGTAAGCGGAACAAAAATAAAAATAAACAAAAAAATATTAACTGGGTCAATGTTGGGGAGGGATTTCAACCTTGAGGCATTGGCGGAGTAAGTTGCGGGGGGGGGGGGTGTGGCGCAGTTTTGATTAGTTTATCTAGAAGGCTTTTGGGAGCTGATTGCATCGGTCACATAATCAGGTGTTATAGATAATCACAATAAGTCCCGTGTCTATCAAGACAATACCAAGTCAGTAAAAGTCTTGAATAAGGTGGCCGGCCATGTGGACGGATACTGCGATACGTCGATCCGGTAACGTCGCTGATTTGTTTGACTAAAAAAGAATTGATAAGCAGGCTTGCGGAGCCGGAGCCGAGGAGCCGGGAGCCGCTACTTTTTGCTGGAGCCGGAGCCGAAAAAATCTGGCGGCTCCATGGCTCCCAAATGGTTTTTTTTTTACAGCAGAATTTTTTTTTTAGCTTTAAAATTACAAATTTGTTTGATTGTTTGCCTCCTACAATTTGTAATAGACTAAAAACAAAATGGTAGCTTTCTGTATTTAACAATTTTATTATAAACAGAATATCTGAAACAGAGCAGATACATTTATAAGGCTGTGGCTATTCGGACCAGGGTCCCAATAAAATTCGATTGTTATTCGGACCCGTGGCAAATATGCACTAAGCTTAGCTATATTTAAACTTTATTAGACGGAACCCGAAAAAATAATAATACAGAGTCCGCTTAGTGAAACCCTAGACACTGAGTAACGATTAAATCATACAATTCAAACAATTATAAAAAAATAAACAAAAAACAATAATAAAGTTTATGTATAGCTAAGCTAAGTGCATATTTGCCACGGGTCCGAATAACAATCGGAGTTTATTGGAACGGGGTCCGGAATAAAAATCGGAGTTTATTGGTACCCGGGTCCAGGCCCGTAGCCAGAGGGGGCTAGAGGGCTGACCCCCCCCCCCCGTTCATGACCTGAGTCCCCCCCCCCCCCCGTGCATGATTTGAGCTTTTTGACAAAATTTTAATAATAACGGCTATAAAACATCAATCATTTTGTTCAATTTTGTTTTAGGGGCCCGGACTGAGCTGGCCAATCAACTTTTGAAAATATTAATATCAGCACGGGACCGTTTCACCCCTGCCCAGGGACCCGAAATGTCTGTCGGTGGGCCCTTTTCGTAACCTTGTAATAGTTTTATATATTGATATCTTCTGAGGACAACTAGCAACTTATTTAAGTTAATAAAATAATATTGACTTCTGACTTCACTTTTATACATATGTATAATAAAATAATAAAGTACAAACTCAGTGATTTCTGAGTGATGTTATTTAATTTGCAAATTTACTTTTTAGCAGAATTAATTTTATTTTAAATTGAATAATTGCGACTGGTCATTTGTTGTTGATAGATCTGTTCTTTGTTTTCAATATTTTATAAGAAATATCACACAAATAGCTAAACTATATTCGTGCATCTTTGTCGTTCTTCCCGGGTTGTACGTTTAACCAACAGTATAATGATATGAATCAGGTATCTATTATGTAACAATTGTGTAGCAGAACAAATGGTCAATATATTTATAACAGGAATCAGAAATTGCTCAGCCTCAATAAATTTTTGTCATTAAAACTCTTTACTATTTAAATTATTTTTAACAAAACTGCAACATGCATGCACTATTGAAACGTAGTTAAAATTATATATTTCTAATTAATAGCTAAACAATCGGTACTAAAATGCACCATTCCAGATATGGAACTGCAAAAATTTCTTGGGGAAGGGACTCACCGAGGTCCCCTCCCAAAACCCCTCCCTCTCCGTTCGCAAGCTTTCGGCGCTTCGCACCCCTCCATCTTCGCCCCCCCCAAACATTTCTTCTACCCCACCAGGGGCGGAATTATGGGGGGAGAAGGCCGGGGGGCATATCCCCCACCTCCGGTTATCGCAAGTTTAGGTAATGCATCATTAAATTATCGAAATATTTTTTGTTCAAAGACCAATTTTCAACACTGAAAACAGTTTCGCCCCGCCCCCCGGGGTCAAGGTTTGCCCCCCCCCCGTCAAAGTTGTCTAGATCCGCCGCTGTACCCCAGAATCAGTTCTTCGGCACGCCCCCCCCGGCCGAAAAAAAAATTTCCCCCCCCAATGCAATAATCCTGGCTACGGGCCTGCCCGGGTCCGAATAGTCACTTCGAATTAATCAATAATAAATATAAATACTGAAGTCTTTAAAATATTTTAAATAATGTATCATTTTACTATTTGCTAATTTGATCATTGAAATAACTTTTTATTACTTTTGAAAATGGCGACTAGAGAAACCTCGATGGAAAATAATGATAAAATTCTGGATGCACTGAAATGGTTTGTTTTTAGTAAAACCGACAATGGACAATGCGTATATTTTTCAAGTTCCTGACTCTGGGGGTGAACGCGGCAAAATTTGCATAACTTTTTATCAGCGGGATGTTAGCGTGGAGCAATTACACAATTTTTTGTCTCGTGTGATACTATCTTAATAGGGAGCCGGAGCCGGAGCCGAAAAAAAATATGGCGGCTCCGCAAGCCTGTTAATAAGGCGTTAAGTTGGGTTCAAGGTCTCGGGTCGCTGATCGCCGCAAGTTTACCTGACGACATGGGATGAAACAGCTGACGACAGGTGATGAAACAGCTGACGACATGGGATGAAATAGCTGGCGACAGGTGATGAAACAGCTGACGACATGGGATGAAACAGCTGACGACATGGGATGAAACAGCTGGCGACAGGTGATGAAACAGCTGACGACAGGGGATGAAACAGCTGACGACATGGGATGAAACAGCTGACGAAAGGGGATGAAACAGCTGACGACAGGGGATGAAACAGCTGACAACATGGGATGAAACAGCTGACGTCAGGGGATGAAACAGCTGACGACAGATAATGTGACGAAATAACAAAGTATTATTTCAAATTTAAATAATAGCTGTAACAAAACATCAATTTTTTTTTTAAATATCCAAAAAATAGTATTAATATTTGAATTAATCAACTAGAAAAAAAAACATGATATAAACACTATTAGCTTAAACAAAACATGAAAAAAATAGTATTTCAAATTAATCAGCTATAGCAAAATATCAAAATAGTGTTATTCCAACTAATCAACTACAGCGAAAACACCAAAATACTCTTTGAAATTAATGAACTAAAGCAAAACATCAAAACATTATTTTAGGTTGATTGTTACTTGAGGTTAGCCGGGCAACAAAAGGCTGCAGATCCATTATCTCAAAAAGTGCTCTTCGCCTCGGGGGAAATGGTGTGGGGGGGGGGCGGCAGGCGGGGGTTAATACGTTCATGTAGAACTCTACAACTGACTGAGACGATGTTATAGATCTGATCACATGACTAAAAGCAATAAGTAAAATGGATTTGGGTGAGCTAGAATAAATAGTTTCGTACTTTAGTACTTTTGTAAAAAGAATAGTATTAAGCTAAGTTTTTTTTTTTAGATAGAAGAGATAAATAGACATGAACACAGTTACATTCACTGTCATATTCGGTGAGCTGATATTTATAACTGAATCGTTCAACAGCAGTGCTCGATTTAAGAAAAAACAGTGCCGGGAATGAAAAACAAGCAATTTAAGTCTTTTCCGTTTCGGACAAAGGACATTTTAGAGCATTTTCGTGTACGCAGTGGCTACGGTTACGCCGGACGAAATCCGTATTTTTTTTCCGGGTTACAGCCATATGGGTTTTGATAAATAGAGAGGGAAGTAATCATGTTGAATAACTGTTACAAAAGTAAATAATGATTACGCCCCTTTGATTAGCTTTTAGTGTTTATATTTAAAATACAAGCAAAAACGGTACCCAAGAAACTCTTATATTCGGCCTGAGAGGTCAGATCGCGAAATGTACATTTGGCAGGCCAAGACCTACAAAATGATATATACATCATGGGTCTAGGACTTATGGTTGTTGAGATCTAGGGTGATGACAGACAGACAAAACGGGGACAATAGAGCATTTTTTTTTCGAAAATGCTCTAAAAATATTTCTGCAGAGCCGGGGATAAATGTCTATAGTTCCTCCCCGGCAGGGATATATTAGCTAAAGCTGAGCCGGAGATGACAGTTCTCAGTGCCCAGCATCCCCGGCGGTAAATCGAGCCCTGCTTCTGAGTGGGGATGAATGAAAAAATATATTTTACAGACCATGATTGAGGTGGGGGGTATGTGGCAAGTTTGTCTATTCAGAATAACGGTTCCGACACTTTGATTCGACTCATCTCAAAACAATGTTCCACTTCTCAGTCGTGAACGCCGGACATGACCTTTGTTCAGGGAACACGAAAGAAAAAAACAAAACAAAACAACAACAAGAAGAAGAAGATTGTGAATGGATGAGATGACACTACAGTCGAACGTGTTCAGCGATGACCTACAATAACAATACAAATATTTCTACACATTCGTCCGGCTACTGTATAGATATATATATATATATATATAGATATATTTATCATTACGACAATGACCGCTGAGTGTTTTCAAGTGGACACTTACTTTAATTTCAAGATGGAAGAGGAGACAGAGAGGGAAGGGGGGAACTTTAAAGTGGCCATTCAAACACTTCGCCGTACCTCTTAGAGTCCAAGTGTCGGCGCAGCATCTTTCTGAACTTGCTGTTACTGACTTATCATGAAGTTTGTTATCGTGTCTCGCGCGTGGTGGTCTGTCGTGTCGCGGCGCTGCGCAAAAAAAACGGTCTCCAGCATGAAAGAGTTCTTTAGGGGTGGGGGTTGGGGGTTGGGGGAAGGGTCATGTTGACATTGCAGTTGTTTGTTATTCCTTATTCCGTGAGAAATATGATAATGGCTTATATATATATAAACATTTACATATATACAAAAAAAGTGGAGTGTCTTTAGTTGGAAACAGGACGAGACTTTAAACGAAGAAATGGAAGGGGAGAGGGGGGTTGGTCAGTGGACTTTGGCATAGACCTGGAAATTTTCTTCCTTGTTCATAGATTTAAGAACTTACAAACTTAACTGAAAAAAAAAATGACTGGGTTTCCAATAGTGCCGTGGAGAGCTTAACTCCCGCCCGGGGCACAATAACCTTTTACCGCCCCCCCCCCATACGAAAACCATATAATATTTATAGGTAAAATATACCATTTGGAACCCCTTTGTGAGAAGCGCCCGGGGCATGATGCCCCCGCACTTGCCCAACCCTCGCTACGCCTTTCGTTTCCACAGCTGTCACTGGTCTTCACCGCTTCCTCTGTAAACATCCGTAAGTAATGAACCGGTACACTGGTTGTGTTTGCTACTTTCGCATAAAGCAGAACCGAAATGATTACTTGGGAGGGGGGAGCTTCCGCGAGGGTGGGGCCCACCCGACCCCTTGTTATAACAGGCCCCCAGGCCTTCATGGGCTCCGTCGCTATAAAAAATAAACTTTATTTTTTTTTCAAAGTTACTTTGTTCGGCCCCTTTTCATTGGAGGGGGGTATAGAGGGGCCTCAATTGTCAATATGTATAGGAGGGAGGGAGGGAGGGGGGGAGGGGGTAGGTTTTCTGACTGCAGCCCCAGATAACTATAAAAATACAGAAAGTTACTCAACGAAATAAAGCACATATATTAAAAAAAACAGTACTGTTAATTTTTTTTTTTTTAAAGATTGAGAAATTCTATCTATATATCTATCTATCTATCTATCTATCTATCTATCTATCTATCTATCTATCTATCTATCTATCTATCTATCTATCTCTCTTTCTATATATATATATTTATATATATAAATGTTATGGTCAATGATTGCTAGCCGGCCAATGTCGGACATTGAACAGCAATACTGACCAATGGGAACATTGGTTGAGTGCAACAGGTCAATGTCGAAGTGACCATATGAACCGTATCATATGAAATAACATTAATTGCCAACTTTCCGAGTGTGGGGGAAAAAACATTAAAGCAAGATCAATGTATAGCCCAACAGATTGACTTCTAGACTTTGCCGACTGCTTGTATTTGATTGACTTCTAGACTTGGCCGACTGCTTGTATTTGATTGACTTCTAGACTTGGCCGACTGAGTGTATTTGATTGACTTCTAGGCTTGGCCGACTGCTTGTATTTGATTGACTTCTAGACTTGGCCGACTGCTTGTATTTGATTGACTTCTAGACTTGGCCGACTGCTTGTATTTGATTGACTTCTAGACTTGGCCGACTGCTTGTATTTGATTGACTTCTAGACTTGGCGAAATGCTTGTATTTGATTGACTTCTAGACTTGGCCGACTGCTTGTATTTGATTGACTTCTAGACTTGGCCGACTGCTTGTATTTGATTGACTTCTAGACTTGGCCGACTGCTTGTATTTGATTGACTTCTAGACTTGGCGAAATGCTTGTATTTGATTGACTTCTAGACTTGGCCAAATGCTTGCATTTGATTGACTTCTAGACTTGGCCAAATGCTTGCATTTGATTGACTTCTAGACTTTGCCAACTGCTTGTATTTGATTGACTTCTAGACTTGGCCAACTGCTTGCATTTGATTGACTTCTAGACTTGGCCAAATGCTTGTATTTGATTTGAACAGATTTAGTTTGAGATTTGCCGTTCTTGCGATACTAATTGGCAAATAAATAAAATCTGTTACTTGATTTTTTTCTCTGTCATCCCCTGTTCAACGAAAACCAAAAGACCATAAACAAATGTAGTTTGAGCGTTTTGTGTATTACTCTTGTCTCACCGAGTTTCATAAGTATTTTAAATGATAAATCATCTTACTCTGTCATTATTTGCTGCAAAAAGAAGAACATTTGTGTCGAATAGAGAAAATATTAAAGCGAGACAAATTTATTGAAACAGACTGACCGCTGGACATGTCCGACTGTTTCTTATTCAACACAACTTTGTTTGGTTGGATGAGTGATCAGTGTACTGGGGAAATTTACTATTTCGAAGCCATTTTATAATTAGTGGATCAAAGGTATCACGTGGTTACATGGTTTTTTTTTTTTATTTTTGCGGAAAGACAATCTGGCTAGTTGATCGAAACGTAGCTGAAAAACCTTGGGTCTATTGGCACTAGGATGTAGAAGGCGGCACATGGTCGTTGTGTGGGTGTTGCCCATCATAGGCATACATTTTATGGTACTGTGTTTAGTGAATGTAGTTAGCATAATGATTCATACTAGATTGACTATAAGTTTAAATACATATAACATTTATTTATTTATATATATATATATATATATATATATATATATATATATATATATAAATTGTTTATGTTTTTAGCCTAATTATTTATACAAATTTATGCTTCTTTGTGCTTTGTATATACATTAAAACATCAATAATTTTTTCTCTAAGAGTTATGACCGGCAACACTCACGTCTCGCCCCAGATAGAAGGGTAAAATCAAAGATTACGGTTTAAAATCAAAGATTATGGTGTAAAATCAAAGATTATGGTGTAAAATCAAAGATTATGGTGTAAAATCAAAGATTATAGTGTTGTGTACAGTGTTAAGGATCTTGTAGGGCCTATAATTTGTTTCAATCGTTGATACTTCTCCACAATATGTCCGCATTCAATATCCCAACTGCCTCTTGAACCTCATGCACCAAGTTACACTTGGGAAAAACTGGCACATAGAAACTCAGCGCTGCGCAACTCACAAACTAATAAACAACCATAGCAACGGTGACCACCATTTTATAATTTTACATTTTTGTACAATAAAGATAGTCCTTTAGGTAAAATAAGTCAGTGTAATTTTTTACTCATATGTTCCCACGTATTTGAACACAGGATAGCTCATTTCTAGTTCATTTATAAATGTATCCTCACGTGAGTTTTAAAACGTGTTTCAGAGAGAAGGCTTGTAGCAGCGATGGCCATGACCGCCTGGGGGAGAAATCTATAAATGCCGCTTGGTTTTTGTGCCGAAAAGTACTAGTGACGCCCCTGTTGGGTGACAATTCTACTGACGCCCTGGGCTGATCGCCCCACTCGGACCCTTAACAGGTTAGGGCACTGAGTTGCTGTACATTTTAGTCATTATATCTTATTTCATTATCATTAACTTCAAAAATGGTGTAGAGCGCTCGACTATCGACTTGACAGTCTTGGGTTCGAGCCTAGGTTAAAACCGAGGGGGGAGGGTGGGGAGGCTCTCCAGGTCACTATGAAAGCTGGTAAAATATTTTCAATAAGTTCCTGAAGCTTTGAATGAGTTCCTGAATGCAGATGGGGAAGTAAAGGAAGCTAGACGTTATGCTAACCAGTAACCACACAATCCCTTTATAGGCCGAGGTTACAGAATTAGACGAATTCTACATTTCACCTGATAGATGGCTCAGATATAGCAATAACATCAAGTCTGTTCATTATGTGTACACATATATAGCAATAACACCAAGACTGTTCATTCTGTGTACTCAGATTGAGCAATAACACCAATAATGTTCATTCTGTGTACTCAGATTGAGCAATAACACCAAGAATGTTCATTCTGTGTACTCAGATTGAGCAATAACACCAAGACTGTTCATTCTGTGTACACAGATTGAGCAATAACACCAAGACTGTTCATTCTGTGTACTCAGATATAGCAATAACATTAAGACTGCTCATTCTGTGTATTGATCCTAAGGGAACTTGACTTATTTTACTTCCAAATGACGTTTTAGACACTGATAACATAGCGTTGTTTATGTGCTTGAATAAAAAACACAAAAGCTTTACTGGATCTTTTAAGACGATATATAATTGTGTTTCCACACACCAGCAATATCCGGCTGCTTCTTTATTTATTTACATCTGTCAATTGTTTGGATTAAACACAATGTGTCAGTTACAAGGTCAGGCCATGTCTGCCCCATTCAAAATTTAAAAATCTTTTGCCATCTACGTCACTTCCTTACACGTGACGACATATCCATGAACTAAACTGAAGCATTTGACTCAGAGATTAATTAAAAAATAATATTTTCTAAATCAACACAATTCTTAAGCTGTCTACTTCGTAATACATTTATCCTATCACATCCCCCCCCCCTTTTCACAATTCCAAAGCTACAAAATTTATCAACGATGAAACTTTCTTATTAGCTGTGAACGATTTTTTTGTATTATGAATCTTTGCAAGAAGTTTATCCGCTCTTTGTTCGGACTGATGTTTTATGAGTTCACCGCCAGATCAATTTTGTCAGTTTTGACAAATGACCGTGGACAGAAATGCTGTGCTCATGGGGTTCAGGCACGTGCTACATCTTGCGTCTCTCTCTCTCTCTCTCTCTCTCTCTCTCTCTCTCTGTATATATATATATATATATATATATATATATATATATATATATATATATATACATATATTCTTTCTTTTTTTTTCTTCTCAAGCAATGACAGAAAGTCGTTAATAAGCGTTGCGAACATTATTTAGGTCACTGGGTCAAAACGTTCCGGCCTGTAGGCTTGGCGGTGATGCTGAGATATATAAATTTCCATCCCCATCTAGAGGTCAAGCTGCCCTCACGTAGTCCTTTTATTTAAAATAAGTGATTCTCAAAGTATCAATCTCTGAATAAAACTAAAACGTGTAACTAAAAGACCTATCATATCTCTCTCTCTCTCTCTCTCTCTCTCTCTCTCTCTCTCCCTGGGTCGCGGAACCAGAACTTTGGTTAGTTAAAATGGGTCGCGGAACCAGAACTTTGGTTAGTTAAAATGGGTCGCGGAACCAGAACTTTAGTTAGTTAAAATGGGTCGCGGAACCAGAACTTTTGTTAGTTAAAATGGGTCGAGAAACTTGAAAGTTTAAAAATCACCTGTCTAAATGATGATGTGGTCACGTGGTCGTTTGTATAACGGCCGGGTATGGGGCTGGGAGGGTGGGGGGAAACAAAATTTTACTTTTCGGTCCTTTGAACTCATTTCACTTAAAATCAATCGATCTGGACACAAGGGACGTACTCAATCAGTATTGGTCAGTTCCTTTCTGTTTGTCTAATGTCGTGATGGCGCCATCCATCATCTAATCACATTTCTTCACTTCAATATCTGGGCACAGTATCGCTTGTTTCTTTTTCAATAATATTCACTTTCTTTCATCCTGTCAGCACCTCACATACACACACACACACACGTACACCAGAAGTGACCTAAATACTACTGTTGAATGTAAATGCCCGGGGACTAGTGTCTGTGATATACAGACAGGAAGGCAGATATATATATATATATATATATATATATATATATATATATAGATAGATAGATAGATAGATAGATAGATAGATAGATAGATAGATAGATAGATAGATAGATAGATAGATAGATAGATAGATAGATAGATAGATAGATAGATAGATAGATAGATAGATAGATAGATAGATAGATAGATAGATAGATAGGCAGGCAGGCAGGCAGGCAGACAGATAGATAGATAGACAGACAGACAGACAGACAGACAGACAGACAGACAGACAGACAGATAGATAGATAGATAGATAGATAGATAGATAGATAGATAGATAGATAGATAGATAGATAGATAGATAGATAGATAGATAGATAGATAGATAGATAGATAGATAGATAGATAGATAGATAGATAGATAGATAGATTCGTTATTTCTCATGCTCATCTCTGCGCTCACCCCGACTCTATAGTTTTACTCACTGTTATTTTTTCTCTACTTTGGTTTTGCGTGACCATGTTTCAGTGAGTGATTCATTCGGGATGATTTATTCTCCATTGACGGAGTTATCCACCTAGTATTGATTTACTTGGACGGGCAACAAATCCAACTCATGAATTAATGATAACAGTTTAGTTCAATCAAATACAAAAAAAAAAAAACTTTCGTTCCAACTGAACATTTTACGAATATGAAAACCAAAAGGTATTAACGGAAGACATGGCCTAGAATGTCCTAGATCGCTCAAACCGGACAGCAATTGTTAGTCAAACTATACTGTTTATATAAGTAAAGGCCCGAAGCTTTTAAACGTTGTCGCGGTCAACGCTTGTGAATCTTTGTTCCGTTACAATCCTAGACAACTGAGCCATCTCTTGACACCTCCCCTTCCCAGTCGTAAGTTATTTTAGCCCGGGGCACATGACCAAGGCTCAGATAATTCCTTTTAAGGGAGAGCATGACTGGTTGAATTCTGGATTGGTAAAGACAGGATATCTTTAAGAATTAGTACATTAAAACAGATAAAACTTTTTTTTATTTTTATTGGGTTGTGGCCAAATCAAATTCCTGATGAGGGCCCCCTTAAGGAGTAGGGTCCCTTGGGCAGTCGCACATTTTTCCCAGCCAATAGAAAAGTTCTGAGGATTATACATGGGCTAGTTCATTCTGATATCTCATATTACAGATTACAGAAGCCTATTGGAAGTATTGTAGTTAAAAGTTTGCAAGATTAATTGTTCCAACCTATGTTGTACATTTTAACACACGGATGGTAAAGTGACACATACAGTCATACAAAGTTTGTCCAATGGGGATATTAGAGCCAGAGGCAATGGGCAATTTAGGCATCATGCCCCGGGCGCGAGTTGACCTTGCTACGGTACTAAAGAGCCATAGTTGGCTTTTCAGTTTTTATGCCAAGCCCAATAAGCCATTTTTTTTAACTGCAATGTACTTAGTCTGTAAATTACTGTACATTTACTTTCTTTCGATAAATCTTGTTAAATAAAATTTCATGTTTTTAACTTTATAAAAACCCAGAATTCAGATTTCACCGGTCTTATGCCACTGAGTTCCCGTATAACTGAAGTGTATGCACTAATGAAATTTAATATTAATATGTATCAAGAAATAGATGCTGGACTATATTTTGATGCTTTTTCCACCTACATATCAAAATTTTCGCCGCTTTTAAAACAAAAGCCTTTCCTTTGTTTAGTGGGACGGGTGGCCGTGTGATGTAGATACTCGACTCCTCGACCTGAGAGTCCTGGGTTCGATCCTCGTTGAGAAATACGGGAATTATTCCGGGTGAAATTTGTTTCAAAGTCGTTCCACAAGTCCACCCAGCTTTAAATGGTCACCTGTTGGGGAAGTTGGGGAAGTAAAGGCGGTTGGGCGTTGTGCTAACTATACAATCCCTTCATATGCCGAGGTTTGTAGAAACAGATGAATTCTACACTTTGTCTGCTCCGATGGCCCACTAGAGCTAAGGGAACTTTACTATCATTAGTTTATCTCTAATAGCTTATGACACAGTATACGCATGCTATCTATTTGTGTTATTATATTTTAAACCTTAACATATTTGTCTGTGTTTTCCAACCCTATAGAAACTAGTAAAAACATTCCGAAAATTTTAAATTTGCATTTTCCACCTCATTTTTATCTCCCTTGATCTTTCAGTTTTGAGCAAGCCAATGAAATGTAACAATGACGTCAAGCTGGGGAAGGGAGGGTCCTTCGGGAAAACCCCCTCCAAATTAATGTCATTTCCATTGTCTGATAGTTCCTGAATATTCGCTATGACACGGCCTGTAACTTCGGAGTTAAATCCCCTTGAATAAAACATTGCTAGGCAACGTAGCGAATGTATCTTGCTTCCCCTCCTGAACAACCGTCATGTTTGTCAACGTCTGTATTAATCTACAGACAGCAAAATGGAAAACTTGATCCCTGGGGGAATTTTCCCCTTTTAACTTGGGAGGCTTGTTACAGAAATTGTTTACTACTTCTATGGGAATAATTACAGAGATATATACTATGAATAAGAAAAATTGAGAAATCTGTTGTTTATTTCTCTGCTAGCTGAGTTGATATTTTTTTTTAAATATAATGTAATCATGTTCAACCATGTTGAAAACTGTATTATTGGACTTAATATGTTTTCTTGTATTCAAAGATTAATAATAAATCTTTTTATCTGAATTAAAAAAAAATACATATGGCTGCCAGACAAACAATATGTTTCAATATCTGTTTTGATTTAACGTTATTGTTCCACCTTTTCATTTAAATTGTGGAATCATTTGAGCTGTGTGTGCTTCCTGTTTCACACAGACTGAAATTCATCCGAGTGAAATTTCAATATCATCCTGAATGTATGGCGAATTCATAGACCGATTTTCGGACAATGTACGTGAGCCTCAGGCGAACGGCCAATTGAAATTGAATGATACGACACTATTTGAATGACCCTGATATGAAGGCAGAGGCGTACCTAAGGTGGGTGGAGGTGGTCCGAATTCGAAAGTCCTCCCCCCCGGGCCCCAACTTGAAGGGGGCCCTATATTTTTTTACATTAAATATTAAGTACATTATATCACGTTATGGTGTCGAATGTCAACATGCAAAGGCCCCCAAAGAGGATAAGCCCCCCCCGACCCCGAAATACCCAGGTTCGGTACTGTATGAAGGATAAGTCTGTGGTATAATTAATGGAAAGTTCCTGAACATTAGAATGTGCTGTTACGCACACATACATACAATTACACACATACATACATTGAAGTGAATTAAGTTTCCCTTCAGACTATCGAGTGAGATGAAGTGTAAAGTTCATCTCTTTCTCTAATCAACGGGGCATTATGTGGCTTGCACATTGCCCAACCGCCTTTACATCACCAACTCATGTCAGGTTGTTATTTCGGTTTGTGCGGGGCTTGGAAACTTTTACTAGAACCTGAAAAAAAATATCTCAACGTCTCACAGCGGAGATCGAACTTGAGACATGCAGATGGACCGTTGGGTTCTCTACTCACTGAGACAATCCAACACCTTGCACACGCACACACACACACACGCACACACACATACACACACACACACACACATATATACATGCAGAGCATTAGCACAGGGTGCCACCATGCAAAGCGTCTGGAGCTTAGGTAAATGAATAGTCAGAGCTGCTCGGATCAATCTAGAGATTTTTCGCAAACGTTCTAAAGAAAAAAGGACGCATGTAGTCACGTGGTTTCATGAAGTTGGAGATGCGTAATTAACAAACTCATTTTAATAAAAGTAATATACATCTTTCTGAAATACAGTCAGTAGTACTATCGACTTTATCGCTAAAGTATTTTAAAGTAAATTCTCTAGGGTCTTCTGCAGGAAAATTCGAAATGGTGGAAGTCTTGAGGGGAGGAGGGGGAGGGGACACCCTGAATTTTTCGCTCCGGGTGACAACAACCATAGTGACGCCCCGCCCCCCCCCCAGACCAAATCATCAGTACATATTTTACTATATAAAGTTACTAAAAAGACTGTCAAACTGTCTTTTTTATATATGTGAGCTCCCCCCCCCCCAGCATTTTTTTTCTATATGTGAGCCCGTTATTGGTTTCACTTTTGGGCAGGACGTTTGACTTGTAAATAGATACATTACCACCGTAAATAAAAGTTTAGTTTACTAACCTCGATCTATTTACAGATTGCATTCGCATAGCTTTTTTTTTTTTAATTCATTTTTTTATTATTTTTTTTTTTTCGGCGTTTTGGTGCTGAATTTTATAGTTAACCTCAAAGACATCACCTTTAAGTACCAGTACTATTCAAAGTTCAATATGTCTCTAACCCGGTATTTTACCAATCAAATTGATCTGACCCATTTAAGTCGCTCAGCCTGATCACGCAATAAACCCATTGGTCAACAATCCAAAGCAAAACAAAAAAAAAATACCTCAAGCTTATTATTGCGCACTTCCTGCCACTCCTTCCCTTCGGCCAGAGGTGTACTTCCGGTTGACCTCCTCAACACCGATATGTCGAGCAGACGATGATATATGTAAGGCAAAGATCTAACGTCCAGCTCGGCCAAAAAGGGTGTAAATATGTTGATGGCGAAGTCCAGATTCTGGATCGACGGACGCATTTTCGCACCCGAATAACCTGATTTATTTTTTTTTAAAATAAAACTGAAAAAAAATAGTAGAAGAAGGGGCGGATTCGGTCTGATGAAGCCCTGGTCGCTGAGTGAACAAAAAAAAAGGTTATTCAAGATTTGTATTCCTTAATTCTATAAACGATAATTGGGAAAGTTCTTTAGTGGCGCCCTTTATGACCAGTGGCGTAGGGAAGGGTACTGCGGGTTGTGTTGCCGCACAGGGCGCCGATAGAGGAAGGGGCGTCGAAAGAGTACTGTTAATTGTTTTTCACACATATTACTGAGGGGTTTTTTCAGTTTAGAATAAGTTTCATGAAACCTCGGCCAGTTCCCACCCCCCTCCCTCGCCCCTCCCCCCCCCACACACACAGCACGCCATCATGGGAGCACCCCCCCACCTCGTCGCCGACCCCAATCCTCTTAAGATGGACAGATGAATGTATTCTGTCTTAAAGATGAAACTCCCTCATACTTCCTCGATTGCCCAATCACATTCCCCCGAGAGAGAGAAAAAAAAATGGAATTAATTCACCCACTTTTTCTCCTAGACATGGGCGGTGACAATCCCCTCAAATATATGACGTAGTATACTCATAGGCCGATGACGATGATAATGATGATGATGTCCTTCAATGAGGAATTGTATGTCGTCCACCCACCAACGGGAATCAACATATAAATAATAAATAATACATACGTACACACACACATTCAAAGTATGACGTTGTCCGATGTCCCCGAAGAATAATTGCGACCTCGTTATGAATATATTTCCTCAGATTAGCAGATACAACCAGTGAAAAGAGGGTATGGAGGGGGGGGGGAAATTGCATCATATCCCCTCGAGTTCTAATTAATCTGGTGACAGAAATTGGTCTAAAATTGAGTGATGAAATTATTGCGTACGTTGTGAAGTACTTTATGATTGTTTTAGCCAGCGTTTCTCAAAAGTGTGTGTTGCGACCCGCTAGATGAACAAGAGGTCATTATTATGTGTGTCACCTAAATTTAAATATATATATATATATATATATATATATATATATATATATATATATATATATATATATATATATATTATTTTATCGATAATGGATACAATTATTTTGATTTTATTTTTTGCTTTACTGATGTGTGGCGAAGATCAAAATGGTTTCCTAGGGATCGCTCTAATTTGAGAACCTCCGGCTTGAAAAAACGGACGAGGATCTTTATGAAGTCATTATTTTTTCCTTATTCTACTCTCTCTCTCTCTCTCTCTCTCTCTCTCTCTCTTTCTCTCTCTCTCTCTCTGTCTTTCTCTCTCTCTCTCACTCCTCTCTCTCTCCCTCTCTATCTCTCCCTCTCTCTGTCTCTCTCTCTGTCTTCTCTCTCTCTCTCTCTCTCTCTCTTTCTCTCTCTCTCTCTCTCTGTCTTCCTCTCTCTCTCT
This sequence comes from Bulinus truncatus, assembly GCA_021962125.1. Classification (NCBI taxonomy): domain Eukaryota; kingdom Metazoa; phylum Mollusca; class Gastropoda; family Planorbidae; genus Bulinus; species Bulinus truncatus. The sequence continues at coordinate 5,775,174 of JAGDYQ010000022.1, forward strand.
CTCACTCCTCTCTCTCTCCCTCTCTATCTCTCCCTCTCTCTGTATCTCTCTCTGTCTTCTCTCTCTCGCTCTCTCACTCTCTGTCTGTCTCTCTCGCTCTCTCTTTCTCTCTTTCTTTCTCTCTCTGTCTCTCTCTTTCTCTCTCTCTCTCACTCCTCCCTCTCTCCCTCTCTATCTCTCCCTCTCTCTGTCTCTCTCCCTTTCTCTCCCTCTCTCTCTCTCTCTCTCTCTTTCTCTCTCTCTATCTCAAACACACACACACACACACTTTATCTGTCAAAATTTCTTTTTCACATTCCCAGTAACGGATGTGTCTGAAATCAAGTGAGATGTATTTTGTAGACAAAACGATTAAGTATGCATTACGGTTTATAATGAAGTAAACTAAGTAGCTTGAATTACTAAATCTGAAGCTGACTGAATGGTTAATTGATGATGTTGATATATGGGTTAGGTCTGAAACAAACAAAATGATTTAGATTAAATATAAACTTAATGTTAAATAGGGAGATAAAGAATGATTAAGTGTCAAGTGAACTTAATGATTAAGTCTGGAGTAAACATAATTATTAAGTCTGAAGTAAATATAATGATTAAGTCTGAAGTAAACATTATGATTAATTCTGGAGTAAACATAATGATAAGTCTGGAGTAAACATAATGATTAAGTCTGAAGTAAACATAATGATTAAGTCTGAAACAAATGTTATAATTAAGTCTGAAGTAAACATAATGATTAAGTCTAAAACAAACGTTATAATAATGTCTGATGTAAACATAATGATTAAGTCTGAAGTAAACATAATGATTAAGTCTGAAATAAATGTTATAATAAAGTCTGAAGTAAACATAATGATTAAGTCTGAAACAAACGTTATAATAAAGTCTGGAGTAAACATATTGTCTGCCTTCCAATGCTGGGTGAAATAATATTCCGACAGAAGTCTCAAGGTCAAAGGGGAAATGTCACATAGGTTGATGAGATTACATTATTCTCCCCCACCCCTCCCCCTTTCCATTTCCTGAGTTTGTTGAAAAACACATTTTTGTGTTTATTTTAAAACTTGCATGTCTCATTGATTTCACACTTGTCCCCCAAATGTGTCACTGCAGTTGATTTCATGTGTCCGTGTTGTTATTTATTCAGAATATGTCCACGGTGTACTTTTAAGTTAAACAGTGTGAGTTTCTTTTGACGTCTGCTGGTTTGAAAAAAAAAACAATGATTTTAAAGTAAATGTAAAAATTAATGGAAAAAAAGCTATACAATACAACATGAAAGCAAAGATTTTATGTAGGTAACCATTTCAAAGATTTAAAAAAAATATTAATTGAATTGGGTAAAAAAAATTTTTTTAGAACTGACATAAAAAATTGTAATAGATTAGCTTTGATGTTGTTAATATTGTTGTTATTGTTTTTGTTGTTGTTGTTGTTGTTGTTGTTGTTCATGACGTTGTTTTAATAGATTGCTGCTTGGTGGACTGGACAAAATGTCAAGGCTCTTTGTCTGGATTGTAAAATAGGTTTTTTAAGAGTTCTTGTGTTGATTGTAAAATAGGTTTTTTAAGAGCTCTTGTGTTGATTGTAAAATATGTTTTTTAAGAGTTCTTGTGTTGATTGTAAAATAGGTTTTTTAAAAGTTCTTGTGTTGATTGTAAAATAGGTTTTGTAAAAGTTCTTGTGTTGATTGTAAAATAGGTTTCCCGAACTCTATGTTTCTAAAAAGTTTCATTGTGGACAAGACAAAAAAAAAAAGAAAGTGAAAAAATATAAATCAGTTCTGACTTTTTGTGTCACATTTTAAGTCACGTGGTTGTACCTTAAACCTGCCGGTTTACAAACAAAATTTTGATTATACATTATTACGCCGAAGTATTCAGTCGACAGTAAAGTCCATCAACGGGACTTTTTATTTTACTTAAGAATGAATTGTTTATATGCACGATCCGTAAACTGCTCATTGAATCGTTTTTTCTGTTGTCTTTCTTTCCCGCCATAGCCGATAGAGAGAGATAGAGAGAGTGCAATGGCTAAAGAGGCGCCACGGGAGACATGGCCAGGTGACAACGAAAGCACTCCTGGCAGGACCTGAGTAGATCCAGAGGGTCTGGCCGGAGAACTCGAGACCCTCAAGGGTGTGTGACGCCCCTGTAAGGATGAGATGGAATCTCTTAGGTCCTATTAACCACTAATGGGACGGTTTTTTTATGGTGCCCTTCTTTCATCCCCAACATAGCCGATAGTGCAATGGCCATGGAGGCACCACGGGAGATATAGCGGGGACATTTCCATGAAATGAAATACGGGTGACAGTAGCTCCCTTCACCTTATAGGTTCCTCATTGTTCTTTAACATGGGCGATAATACCCCCCCACCCTATTATGACGTGTTTTTTTATTTTAAAAAATATGGGAGTCGGGGGGGGATGGGGGGGAGGGGGAAGGCGGGGGGGGGGGAATGAGAGAAAGGGTGGGGTAAGGCTGTTACATTAGGAAACGGTGTGCAAGTCAAGTTTATGTTATTAAAATTTAGAAGGAAAAATTTAAAAAAACCGATTGGCGGGGGCGGGGGGGGGAGGGGAGGGAGGGGAGAGGGGGGGGAGTGGCTTAACCGGTAGTAGTAGTACCATGGGAGGACTATGAGAGTAATGTCCCAATTCATATGCACCAAAAATATACTAGTATAAGGAGTATTTCGAGTCTCAATTAACAGTACACCGATCGTCTTCCTTTAAATCATCAATCAATGTTTGAACTCAAGGTTGAGGGTATTTATGCTGTTTTCATAGGTGTGGCTAGGGTGGGGGGGGGGCGGCGGGGAAGGGGCTAATCAAAGATCGTATAATATACCCCAAAGATCAAATTAGGACTCTAGAATACAGCGATACCTATGCCAGGTGACTTTTTTTTTTTATCTTTCTTTTAAGTCGCTGAAAGTCACGTGACACTGAGTCCCAGAACGACCTGTTGACGTCACACAGTTTTCACCGTGAAGGAGGGGGGGTGGGGACCCGACACGGGCGATGAGGATCGATCAATAAACATGTTGAGTCTTGTCACAATGAGCGCAGACGTCAGTCGTTTGCGTCTTTGTCATGTCATCTTACGTCACGCGGGTTCAGGTTTCTGTTAAGACACTAGTTAGAAATAATCATTTGGCTGCCTGTTTTAGTTCCAAGTCTTGCCCAAGAATAGGTGAATAGATCTACGGATAGAAGAGTGTGTTGGTAGTGGTTTGTTTTCTAATTTTAGATGGTCTGACGTGGAAAGACTATATATAAATACATAGAGATAGAAATAGATTGAAATAGAAATAGATAACTATAGAGATAAAGAATCGAATATTTATATACATTTACATATATATATATATATATATATATATATATATAGAGAGAGAGAGAGAGAGACAGACAGACAGACAGACAGACTGACTGACTGACAGACAGACAGACAGAGAGAGAGAGAGAGAAACAAAACAAGACAGGCAGACAAAAAGACAGGCATATTAGATAGATAGATAGATTGATAGATAGATAGATAGATAGATAGATACATAGTTAGATAGATAGATAGATAGATAGATAGATAGATAGATAGAAAGATAGATAGATAGATAGATAGATAGATAGATAGATAGATAGATAGATAGATAGATAGATAGATAGATAGATAGATAGATAGATAGATAGATAGATAGATAGATAGATAGATAGATAGATAGATAAGGCTAGACTGATTGTGGTTGGGGGGGGAATATTCAAACCCTTCCCTGCCCCTGCCTAGTGTGCCGCCCTGTGTGGGCTAGACGGGGAATGCCGGCAAACAATATTCAGTCACTTATGTTATAAGACCAATAAAACCTTTAAACTACTTAGCCAAACAAGTCGTTCAGAGCCCAGGGGAGACAATTAACGTCCTTCACTAACAAGAAGTCTTTGGGGAGGTCATTTAGCAGTCCATCAGTTTCCAATTACCCCCCCACCCCACCCACTATTTCCCATCTGGCTACAGTGTTTCTAATAGTGCAGTTGTCTGCACTGTAAGTGAAATTCATTCAAGTTTGTTAATCGTTACAACACTTGATCAAATGAGAATTGTAATTGTCACGTGATAATTTAAAAAAAGAAAAGAATTATATCCCTTGTTTATCTGTTTCTTCTTAGTGTGTATGCAGTCAGGCACGCATCTGTAAGGGGGCCCGGCCGCCCCGATCATGTCAATTTTTTCACGACTCATTGTTTATTAAGGGGCCCGCAATGATGTCCTGCCCTAGGGCCCTTGATGGCTCTCGGCGCCCCTGTATGCAGGGCCGCCGAGAGGGGATGGCAGGGGGGCAAACGCCCAGGGGCCCGGCGAGTTTTAGGGGCCCGGACTGAGCTGGACAATCCACTTTTGAAAATATTATTATCAGCACGGGGGGGGGGGGGATGACCGTGACAGCCTTGCCCAGGGGCACGAAATTTCTGTCGGTTGGTCTATGTGTATGTCTGTGTGTATGTCCGTGTGTATGTCAGTGTGTATGTCTGTGTGTATGCACGAAGAGTCGCTCCGTAGGCATAGGTGAACTAGTTAACCACCGACCTCCCCCTCCCTTTCCACACCAGTTCTGCTGGCTCCATAGCTCATATACATTATACAAAACAGTCTGATGTTATGGGCACCGTTAATATATGCAGATTTCAGGGCCCCTAACAGGCGTTGTTTTATTTTTACTTGGGCCGTCAAACACTTGAAAAATCTGTGCCTAGGGACCCCCAAAAAAACCTTAAGGACGGCTCTGTATGTGTGCGTATGTGTTGTTTGTGTAAGTGTGAGACTGTGTGTTTGTGTGTGTGTGTTTAACATCTCATATGACATACCAATAGCTGACATATGAGATGGTATTACGTACATCCAGATCAATAGAATGACATACACCAGAAAGTGCAAGAAAAACGTGATCTCAATTTACGTTTTTCAAAACAAAACAAAAAAGACACAAAGCCGCAGGTGAATCTCCTGGTAAATGCAGTTTACCTGTTTGGATTTTCACCTGTTTAATTTCTTCAGATAAAAAAAGGCATGGAATCAAAAAATGTAATGAAGACATCTTTTTCGTTGTCGTTGTACGTTCTTAAAGTAAGCCTTTTTCTGTGCCTAAAGTAGTCTCTTTTTGTGCCTTACCTAGCCTCTTTCTTTGCCTAAAGTAGCCTCTTTATTTCCTAAAGTAGCCTCTTTCTGTGCCTAAAGTAGCCTTCTTCTGTACCTAAAGTAGCCTCTTTATGTGCCTAAATGAGATGAACATTTGTCAAAGTGCCCCTCTACCTATATTTGACACAGATTTATTAGGACCCCGACAAATATTTTGCCTGAGGCCTACAAACACCTTTTAAAGAAATCTCTACAATAGACTCGCCAAAAACTCTCGAGACGTTATCGATACAATATGACCAGTATTTTGGTCTCAATTGACAAACTATTGGTTGTATCATTTATTAGCTGTACGCTGCAAAACCTTTGCATAGAGTTATATACCCTTAGGCTTGATCGGTATGCTAGGTTATTCTTGGTTTCGGGCAGATCCAATTATTTTCATGATTGTATTTTTAACTGGAATACTGTTGTATTCATTCTTTACTTTCAATTTAACGCAGAGCCCAAATCGCTTTAATACATATTATTCTTCTACGTCTCGTACAAAGGATGAAGGTTTGTTTGTTTAACCAAATTTTAAAGTTCGCGTGTCACAATGGGCACTCAAATCTGACAGTAAGACCATATTAACATCAGAAAGTTATTGTGTTCATATGAAATAATATAAGTTGATTGTTAACCTAAAAGGATTTAAATCGAGGACCATATAAAACAAACAATTTAAGTCTTTTCCGTTTCGGACAAAGGACATTTTAGAGCATTTTCGTTTACGCAGTGGCTACAGTTACGCCGGACGAAATCCGTATTTTTTTTCCGGGTTACAGCCATAGATATTGCTCCACGCGTATGGGTTCTGATAAATAGAGAGGGAAGTAATCATGTTGAATAACTGTTACAGAAATAAATAATGATTACGCCCCTTTGATTAGCTTTTATTATTTATATTTAAAATATAAGCAAAAACGGTGCCTAAGAAACAGATCGCGAAATGGACTTTTGATGTACACATGGCAGGCCAAGACCTACAAAATGATATATACATCATGGGTCTAGGACTTATTGTTGCTGAGATCTAGGGCGCTCCTTTGTTAATATAGCTTATATAGTAAAAAACGGTACTTTATAAGCCCCCTTTTACGGCCCTCAGAGGTCAGATCGCAAAATGAACTTTTGTTGCACACATGGCAGGCCAAGACCTACAAAATGATATATACATCATGGGTCTAGGACTTATGGTTGTTGAGATCTAGGGTGATGACGGACAGACAGACAGACAGACTGATAAAACGGGGACAATAGAGCATTTTTAACAGAGAAAGGAAGCATACAAAAAAATATTACCCGTGGGCCGCATATTGCCCACCCCCTGAATTTAATAGTAACTATTTCCATTTCCAATATTTTAAACTATTTCCGATACTTCTATAAATTCACTTACGTTACGATTACAAACTCATTCCCATAGAAGTTTGGAATTTAACATGAACCGGTGCAAACACAATGAACTATCTGCACACTTGGCCTCCATTGACTGTAACTTCCTAGAACCTGTTGTTACAGTTTTTTTTTTAAACCAACCTCCGCACAAAACCGTAACTTATACTCGTAGCTTTTAAGAATTGATGAAGTTTAGGGATCGGCAATCAGGCTTAAGTCTCCTACTTTGATACAATAAAAAAAATTGTCAATAACTTAGATGGCCTGTTGTATTCGTCCGAAGGCTGCTAAATAGATTAGAAAAATGTATGACTCTTATACACAGACCAGTTTCTGGGCTAATGGGTCAACAGTCCTGCGTGACTTAAAAATATAAAACATGTGTCGGGTAGAATGATTATCATGTACACCTATAAAGTATTAAAGACCCTTTTCTATTTTTCTAGGGCCCCCCCCAAAACCTGACATTTTTCGGGCCTAGGGGCTTCCCAAATGTCTATGTACTTATATCCCACATCCGTGGCCCCTCTTTTAACCCCCCCCTCTCTGTCCCTGCCAAAGTCATCCCTGTACAATCCCTCACGGTCAGTTAACTTTTTTTTATAAAAAATGTGTACAAACAGAAAATCAATGAAAAATTTAATTCAGTTGTAGGCGCCACACCCACTTCAAGTTAATATTCTGCTCATTGCTGGGCTCATGGTGGTTAGAGAAATCAATGAAATGGATTATACTGGAGTGACTTGCATTATTGGATAAATTTAGAAAGAGTGTCAAATAAAAGAGAATGAGAGAAGGGGGAGAGGGAGAGAGAAGAGAAGAGTGAGGGATAGAGAAAGAGAGAGAGAGAGAGAGAGAGAGAGAGAGAGAGAGAGAGAGAGAGAGAGAGAGAGAGAGAGGGAGGGAGAGAGAGAGAGAGGAAACAGTTAAATTAAGAGAAACAATGAAAAAAAATTATTTCAGAATTGAAAAAAATGTATATTCTTTTTATAAAATTTAAAGACATACTACATCATGTGGCAATACTGGAATTTCGATACTTGATTGCAAACGTAAATGAAATGGAATGCGATACTTGATTGCGAACGTGAATGAAATATTTTTCATTAGGTTGTCTGTCAAGATGTTTTTTTCAAAATTCAATATAAAAGAAAACTTAACTCCGGTGCGTTTGGTTCAAACTTTTGTTTTTGTTTCAATCAATGGTTAATAGCTACTGTTTCTCGAGCTGGGACCATGGGGTGAACGGAGGGAATGTCCGTAAGGTTCTGGAGCGGGCGTCCAAAACTGACCCGTGGTGGAAGCTTAGGAGAGTCGAGCAGGCGCTAATTGCCTAGTTCCGTACTGGGCACTGTCCTATTGGCCCGTACTTTGGGAGGTTGAGGCCCAATGTCGACACCCTTTGCAGACACTGCAAGGAAGTGGAGGAAACCGTGGATCGTTTGCTTTTCGAGTGTCCCGGACTGGCGGACCACAGGGTGGACCAGTCCGGAAGCTTGCTGGCGATCGGGCTCTATGGCAGTCTCCAGATGTTGAGAGACACAGCAAGTCTGATCTCACGGGCTCTAAGAGACTAAGTCTCAGCCCGCAGATTACTGAGATAGTTCAAAGAGAGAGAGAGCTACCGTTTATGGAATGAATACATTAAATGCATTAAAGAAAGGTGATCTATCTTTGAGTTACAGTTCAAGTAGGTCATTCTACACACACCAGTATCTGGGCATAATCAATTGGGTCAAACGGCCCATTTTAACTTAAGGGCAAGGGTCACAAGGCTTTTGCTTAAATTGAGACGAAAAACTAAAACACTGAAAAACGCGCTGACCGCACAATCTAGAAGGAGCTTTCAGGGTTAACGGGATTCCCTGGATTTGAACTCGTTACCTACAGCAAACAGAGTGGGCTACAGGATGCAGGCTGGGCTCACAACCGATGCGCCATCGTTTCCCTGCACAGGAGGACCGACGCCTCAGAAAGCCAAAATGTATGTAACCTTTCTGATGTTAGTCGATTCTGATGTCAGTCTATTCTGATGTCAGTCTATTCTGATGTCAGTCTATTTTGATGGGCCCGATAATAGGGGCCAAAATTAGTTCTAGTTCGTCTCTGGGTAGAAAGCGGTGTAGTTAGCCAACGAACGGCCTAATGTATGTGTGTAGCGATGTACTAGCACAACAACATGACGTCCAACTTGGTTGTATTAACACAACTATAACATGAAGCCCAACTTGGTTGTATTAACACAGCAACAACATGACGACCAACTTGGTTGTATTAACACAACAACAACATAATGACAAACTTGATTGTATTAACACAACAATTACACAGCGACCAACTTGGTTGTATTAATACAACAATAACACAGCGACCAACTTGGTTGTATTAACACAACAATAACACAGCGACCAACTTGGTTGTATTAATACAACAATAACAAAGCGACCAACTTGGTTGTATTAACACACCAATAACACAACGACCAACTTGGTTGTATTAACACAACAATAACACAGCGACCAACTTGGTTGTATAAATATAACAATAACACAGCGACCAACTTGGTTGTATTAACACAACAATAACACAGCGACCAACTTGGTTGTATTAATACAACAATAACAGAACGACCAACTTGGTTGTATTAACACAACAATAACACAGCGACCAACTTGGTTGTATAAATATAACAATAACACAGCGACCAACTTGGTTATATTAACACAACAATAACACAGCGACCAACTTGGTTGTATTAACACACCAATAACACAACGACCAACTTGGTTGTATTAACACAACAATAACACAGCGACCAACTTGGTTGTATTAACACAACAACAACAGGACGCCCAACTTGGTTGTATTAACACAACAACAACATGACGACCAACTTGGTTGTATAAACACAACAATAACAAAGCGACCAACTTGGTTGTATTAATACAACAATAACACAGTGACCTACTTGGTTATATTATCACAACGATAACACCGCGACCAACTAGGTTGTATTAACACACCAATAACAAAACGACCAACTTGGTTGTATTAACACAACAATAACACAGCGACCAACTTGGTTGTATTAATACAGCAATAACACAGCGACCAACTTGGTTGTATTAACACAACAATAACACAGCGACCAACTTGGTTGTATTAACACAACAATAACACAGCGACCAACTTGGTTGTTTTAAAACAACAACAACATGACGACCAACTTGGTTGTATTAACACAACAACAACATGACGACCAACTTGGTCGTATTAACACAACAACAACATGACGACCAACTTGGTTGTATTAACACAACAACAACATGACGACCAACTTGGTTGTATTAACACAACAATAACACAGCGACCAACTTGGTTGTATTAACACAACAACAACATGACGACCAACTTGGTTGTATTAACACAACAACAACATGACGACCAACTTGGTTGTATTAACACAACAACAACATGACGACCAACTTGGTTGTATTAACACAACAATAACACAGCGACCAACTTGGTTGTATTAACACAACAACAACATGACGATCAACTTGGTTGTATTAACACAACAATAACACCACGATCAACTTGGTTGTATTAACACACCAATAACACAACGACCAACTTGGTTGTATTAACACAACAATAACATGACGACCAACTTGGTTGTATTAATACAACAATAACACAGCGACCAACTTGGTTGTATTAACACAACAATAACACAACGACCAACTTGGTTGTATTAACACAACAATAACACAGCGACCAACTTGGTTGTTTTAAAACAACAACAACATGACGACCAACTTGATTGTATTAACACAACAACAACATGACGACCAACTTGGTCGTATTAACACAACAACAACATGACGACCAACTTGGTCGTATTAACACAACAACAACATGACGACCAACTTGGTTGTATTAACACAACAACAACATGACGACCAACTTGGTTGTATTAACACAACAATAACACAGCGACCAACTTGGTTGTATTAACACAACAACAACATGACGACCAACTTGGTTGTATTAACACAACAAAAACATGACGACCAACTTGGTTGTATTAACACAACAATAACACAGCGACCAACTTGGTTGTATTAACACAACAACAACATGACGACCAACTTGGTTGTATTAACACAACAATAACACCACGATCAACTTGGTTGTATTAACACAACAATAACACAGCGACCAACTTGGTTAGTATTAACACAACAATAACACAGCGACCAACTTGGTTGTATTAACACAACACTAACACAGCGACCAACTTGGTTGTATTAATACAACAATAACACAGCGACCTACTTGGTTATATTATCACAACGATAACACAGCGACCAACTTGGTTGTATTAATACAACAATAACACAGCGACCTACTTGGTTATATTATCACAACGATAACACCGCGACCAACTAGGTTGTATTAACACACCAATAACACAACGACCAACTTGGTTGTATTAACACAACAATAACACAGCGACCAACTTGGTTGTATTAATACAGCAATAACACAGCGACCAACTTGGTTGTATTAACACAACAATAACACAGCGACCAACTTGGTTGTATTAATACAACAATAACACAGCGACCTACTTGGTTGTATTAATACAACAATAACACAGAGACCTACTTGGTTATATTATCACAACGATAACACCGCGACCAACTAGGTTGTATTAACACACCAATAACACAACGACCAACTTGGTTGTATTAACACAACAATAACACAGCGACCAACTTGGTTGTATTAAGACAGCAATAACACAGCGACCAACTTGGTTGTATTAACACAACAATAACACAGCGACCAACTTGGTTGTATTAACGCAACAATAACACAGCGACCAACTTGGTTGTATTAACACGACAACAACAGGACGCCCATCTTGGTTGTATTAACACAACAACAACATGACGACCAACTTGGTTGTATAAACACAACAATAACACAGCGACCAACTTGGTTGTATTAACACAACAATAACACAGCGACCAACTTGGTTGTATTAACACACCAATAACACAGCGACCAACCTGGTTGTATTAACACAACATAACACAGCGACCAACTTGGTTGTATTAACACAACAATAACACAGCGACCAACTTGGTTGTATTAACATGACAAAAACACAGCGACCAACTTGGTTGTATTAACACAACAATAACACAGCGACCAACTTGGTTGTATTAACACACCAATAACACAACGACCAACTTGGTTGTATTAACACAACAATAACACAGCGACCAACTTGGTTGTATTAATACATCAATAATACAGCGACCAACTTGGTTGTATTAATACAACAATAACAGAACGACCAACTTGGTTGTATTAACACAACAATAACACAGCGACCAACTTGGTTGTATAAATATAACAATAACACAGCGACCAACTTGGTTATATTAACACAACAATAACACAGCGACCAACTTGGTTGTATTAACACACCAATAACACAACGACCAACTTGGTTGTATTAACACAACAATAACACAGCGACCAACTTGGTTGTATTAACACAACAACAACAGGACGCCCAACTTGGTTGTATTAACACAACAACAACATGACGACCAACTTGGTTGTATAAACACAACAATAACAAAGCGACCAACTTGGTTGTATTAATACAACAATAACACAGTGACCTACTTGGTTATATTATCACAACGATAACACCGCGACCAACTAGGTTGTATTAACACACCAATAACAAAACGACCAACTTGGTTGTATTAACACAACAATAACACAGCGACCAACTTGGTTGTATTAATACAGCAATAACACAGCGACCAACTTGGTTGTATTAACACAACAATAACACAGCGACCAACTTGGTTGTATTAACACAACAATAACACAGCGACCAACTTGGTTGTTTTAAAACAACAACAACATGACGACCAACTTGGTTGTATTAACACAACAACAACATGACGACCAACTTGGTCGTATTAACACAACAACAACATGACGACCAACTTGGTTGTATTAACACAACAACAACATGACGACCAACTTGGTTGTATTAACACAACAATAACACAGCGACCAACTTGGTTGTATTAACACAACAACAACATGACGACCAACTTGGTTGTATTAACACAACAACAACATGACGACCAACTTGGTTGTATTAACACAACAACAACATGACGACCAACTTGGTTGTATTAACACAACAATAACACAGCGACCAACTTGGTTGTATTAACACAACAACAACATGACGATCAACTTGGTTGTATTAACACAACAATAACACCACGATCAACTTGGTTGTATTAACACACCAATAACACAACGACCAACTTGGTTGTATTAACACAACAATAACATGACGACCAACTTGGTTGTATTAATACAACAATAACACAGCGACCAACTTGGTTGTATTAACACAACAATAACACAACGACCAACTTGGTTGTATTAACACAACAATAACACAGCGACCAACTTGGTTGTTTTAAAACAACAACAACATGACGACCAACTTGATTGTATTAACACAACAACAACATGACGACCAACTTGGTCGTATTAACACAACAACAACATGACGACCAACTTGGTCGTATTAACACAACAACAACATGACGACCAACTTGGTTGTATTAACACAACAACAACATGACGACCAACTTGGTTGTATTAACACAACAATAACACAGCGACCAACTTGGTTGTATTAACACAACAACAACATGACGACCAACTTGGTTGTATTAACACAACAAAAACATGACGACCAACTTGGTTGTATTAACACAACAATAACACAGCGACCAACTTGGTTGTATTAACACAACAACAACATGACGACCAACTTGGTTGTATTAACACAACAATAACACCACGATCAACTTGGTTGTATTAACACAACAATAACACAGCGACCAACTTGGTTGTATTAACACAACAATAACACAGCGACCAACTTGGTTGTATTAACACAACACTAACACAGCGACCAACTTGGTTGTATTAATACAACAATAACACAGCGACCTACTTGGTTATATTATCACAACGATAACACAGCGACCAACTTGGTTGTATTAATACAACAATAACACAGCGACCTACTTGGTTATATTATCACAACGATAACACCGCGACCAACTAGGTTGTATTAACACACCAATAACACAACGACCAACTTGGTTGTATTAACACAACAATAACACAGCGACCAACTTGGTTGTATTAATACAGCAATAACACAGCGACCAACTTGGTTGTATTAACACAACAATAACACAGCGACCAACTTGGTTGTATTAATACAACAATAACACAGCGACCTACTTGGTTGTATTAATACAACAATAACACAGAGACCTACTTGGTTATATTATCACAACGATAACACCGCGACCAACTAGGTTGTATTAACACACCAATAACACAACGACCAACTTGGTTGTATTAACACAACAATAACACAGCGACCAACTTGGTTGTATTAATACAGCAATAACACAGCGACCAACTTGGTTGTATTAACACAACAATAACACAGCGACCAACTTGGTTGTATTAACGCAACAATAACACAGCGACCAACTTGGTTGTATTAACACGACAACAACAGGACGCCCATCTTGGTTGTATTAACACAACAACAACATGACGACCAACTTGGTTGTATAAACACAACAATAACACAGCGACCAACTTGGTTGTATTAACACAACAATAACACAGCGACCAACTTGGTTGTATTAACACACCAATAACACAGCGACCAACCTGGTTGTATTAACACAACATAACACAGCGACCAACTTGGTTGTATTAACACAACAATAACACAGCGACCAACTTGGTTGTATTAACATGACAAAAACACAGCGACCAACTTGGTTGTATTAACACAACAATAACACAGCGACCAACTTGGTTGTATTAACACACCAATAACACAACGACCAACTTGGTTGTATTAACACAACAATAACACAGCGACCAACTTGGTTGTATTAATACATCAATAATACAGCGACCAACTTGGTTGTATTAACACAACAATAACACAGCGACCAACTTGGTTGTATAAACACAACAATAACACAGCGACCAACTTGGTTGTTTTAAAACAACAATAACACAGCGACCAACTTGGTTGTATTAACACAACAACAACATGACGACCAACTTGGTTGTATTAACACAACAATAACACAGCGACCAACTTGGTTGTATTAACACAACAACAACATGACGACCAACTTGGTTGTATTAACACAACAATAACACCACGACCAACTTGGTTGTATTAACACAACAATAACACCACGATCAACTTGGTTGTATTAACACAACAATAACACAACGACCAACTTGGTTGTATTAACACAACAATAACACAGCGACCAACTTGGTTGTATTAATACATCAATAATACAGCGACCAACTTGGTTGTATTAACACAACAATAACACAGCGACCAACTTGGTTGTATAAACACAACAATAACACAGCGACCAACTTGGTTGTTTTAAAACAACAATAACACAGCGACCAACTTGGTTGTATTAACACAACAATAACACAACGACCAACTTGGTTGTATTAACACAACAATAACACAGCGACCAACTTGGTTGTATTAACACACCAATAACACAACGACCAACTTGGTTGTATTAACACAACAATAACACAGCGACCAACTTGGTTGTATTAATACATCAATAATACAGCGACCAACTTGGTTGTATTAACGCAACAATAACACAGCGACCAACTTGGTTGTATTAACACGACAACAACAGGACGCCCATCTTGGTTGTATTAACACAACAACAACATGACGACCAACTTGGTTGTATAAACACAACAATAACACAGCGACCAACTTGGTTGTATTAACACAACAATAACACAGCGACCAACTTGGTTGTATTAACACACCAATAACACAGCGACCAACCTGGTTGTATTAACACAACATAACACAGCGACCAACTTGGTTGTATTAACACAACAATAACACAGCGACCAACTTGGTTGTATTAACATGACAAAAACACAGCGACCAACTTGGTTGTATTAACACAACAATAACACAGCGACCAACTTGGTTGTATTAACACACCAATAACACAACGACCAACTTGGTTGTATTAACACAACAATAACACAGCGACCAACTTGGTTGTATTAATACATCAATAATACAGCGACCAACTTGGTTGTATTAACACAACAATAACACAGCGACCAACTTGGTTGTATAAACACAACAATAACACAGCGACCAACTTGGTTGTTTTAAAACAACAATAACACAGCGACCAACTTGGTTGTATTAACACAACAACAACATGACGACCAACTTGGTTGTATTAACACAACAATAACACAGCGACCAACTTGGTTGTATTAACACAACAACAACATGACGACCAACTTGGTTGTATTAACACAACAATAACACCACGACCAACTTGGTTGTATTAACACAACAATAACACCACGATCAACTTGGTTGTATTAACACAACAATAACACAACGACCAACTTGGTTGTATTATCACAACAATAACACAGCGACCAACTTGGTTGTATTAATACAGCAATAACACAGCGACCAACTTGGTTGTATTAACACAACAAGAAACACAGCGACCAACTTGGTTGTATTAATACAACAATAACACAGCGACCTACTTGGTTGTATTAATACAACAATAACACAGAGACCTACTTGGTTATATTATCACAACGATAACACCGCGACCAACTAGGTTGTATTAACACACCAATAACACAACGACCAACTTGGTTGTATTAACACATCAATAACACAGCGACCAACTTGGTTGTATTAATACAGCAATAACACAGCGACCAACTTGGTTGTTTTAACACAACAATAACACAGCGACCAACTTGGTTGTATTAACGCAACAATAACACAGCGACCAACTTGGTTGTATTAACACGACAACAACAGGACGCCCATCTTGGTTGTATTAACACAACAACAACATGACGACCAACTTGGTTGTATAAACACAACAATAACACAGCGACCAACTTGGTTGTATTAACACAACAATAACACAGCGACCAACTTGGTTGTATTAACACACCAATAACACAGCGACCAACCTGGTTGTATTAACACAACATAACACAGCGACCAACTTGGTTGTATTAACACAACAATAACACAGCGACCAACTTGGTTGTATTAACATGACAAAAACACAGCGACCAACTTGGTTGTATTAACACAACAATAACACAGCGACCAACTTGGTTGTATTAACACACCAATAACACAACGACCAACTTGGTTGTATTAACACAACAATAACACAGCGACCAACTTGGTTGTATTAATACATCAATAATACAGCGACCAACTTGGTTGTATTAACACAACAATAACACAGCGACCAACTTGGTTGTATAAACACAACAATAACACAGCGACCAACTTGGTTGTTTTAAAACAACAATAACACAGCGACCAACTTGGTTGTATTAACACAACAACAACATGACGACCAACTTGGTTGTATTAACACAACAATAACACAGCGACCAACTTGGTTGTATTAACACAACAACAACATGACGACCAACTTGGTTGTATTAACACAACAACAACATGACGATCAACTTGGTTGTATTAACACAACAATAACACCACGATCAACTTGGTTGTATTAACACACCAATAACACAACGACCAACTTGGTTGTATTAACACAACAATAACATGACGACCAACTTGGTTGTATTAATACAACAATAACACAGCGACCAACTTGGTTGTATTAACACAACAATAACACAACGACCAACTTGGTTGTATTAACACAACAATAACACAGCGACCAACTTGGTTGTTTTAAAACAACAACAACATGACGACCAACTTGATTGTATTAACACAACAACAACATGACGACCAACTTGGTCGTATTAACACAACAACAACATGACGACCAACTTGGTCGTATTAACACAACAACAACATGACGACCAACTTGGTTGTATTAACACAACAACAACATGACGACCAACTTGGTTGTATTAACACAACAATAACACAGCGACCAACTTGGTTGTATTAACACAACAACAACATGACGACCAACTTGGTTGTATTAACACAACAAAAACATGACGACCAACTTGGTTGTATTAACACAACAATAACACAGCGACCAACTTGGTTGTATTAACACAACAACAACATGACGACCAACTTGGTTGTATTAACACAACAATAACACCACGATCAACTTGGTTGTATTAACACAACAATAACACAGCGACCAACTTGGTTGTATTAACACAACAATAACACAGCGACCAACTTGGTTGTATTAACACAACACTAACACAGCGACCAACTTGGTTGTATTAATACAACAATAACACAGCGACCTACTTGGTTATATTATCACAACGATAACACAGCGACCAACTTGGTTGTATTAATACAACAATAACACAGCGACCTACTTGGTTATATTATCACAACGATAACACCGCGACCAACTAGGTTGTATTAACACACCAATAACACAACGACCAACTTGGTTGTATTAACACAACAATAACACAGCGACCAACTTGGTTGTATTAATACAGCAATAACACAGCGACCAACTTGGTTGTATTAACACAACAATAACACAGCGACCAACTTGGTTGTATTAATACAACAATAACACAGCGACCTACTTGGTTGTATTAATACAACAATAACACAGAGACCTACTTGGTTATATTATCACAACGATAACACCGCGACCAACTAGGTTGTATTAACACACCAATAACACAACGACCAACTTGGTTGTATTAACACAACAATAACACAGCGACCAACTTGGTTGTATTAATACAGCAATAACACAGCGACCAACTTGGTTGTATTAACACAACAATAACACACCGACCAACTTGGTTGTATTAACGCAACAATAACACAGCGACCAACTTGGTTGTATTAACACGACAACAACAGGACGCCCATCTTGGTTGTATTAACACAACAACAACATGACGACCAACTTGGTTGTATAAACACAACAATAACACAGCGACCAACTTGGTTGTATTAACGCAACAATAACACAGCGACCAACTTGGTTGTATTAACACACCAATAACACAGCGACCAACCTGGTTGTATTAACACAACATAACACAGCGACCAACTTGGTTGTATTAACACAACAATAACACAGCGACCAACTTGGTTGTATTAACATGACAAAAACACAGCGACCAACTTGGTTGTATTAACACAACAATAACACAGCGACCAACTTGGTTGTATTAACACACCAATAACACAACGACCAACTTGGTTGTATTAACACAACAATAACACAGCGACCAACTTGGTTGTATTAATACATCAATAATACAGCGACCAACTTGGTTGTATTAACACAACAATAACACAGCGACCAACTTGGTTGTATAAACACAACAATAACACAGCGACCAACTTGGTTGTTTTAAAACAACAATAACACAGCGACCAACTTGGTTGTATTAACACAACAACAACATGACGACCAACTTGGTTGTATTAACACAACAATAACACAGCGACCAACTTGGTTGTATTAACACAACAACAACATGACGACCAACTTGGTTGTATTAACACAACAATAACACCACGACCAACTTGGTTGTATTAACACAACAATAACACCACGATCAACTTGGTTGTATTAACTCAACAATAACACAACGACCAACTTGGTTGTATTAACACAACAATAACACAGCGACCAACTTGGTTGTATTAATACAGCAATAACACAGCGACCAACTTGGTTGTATTAACACAACAATAACACATCGACCAACTTGGTTGTATTAATACAACAATAACACAGCGACCTACTTGGTTGTATTAATACAACAATAACACAGAGACCTACTTGGTTATATTATCACAACGATAACACCGCGACCAACTAGGTTGTATTAACACACCAATAACACAACGACCAACTTGGTTGTATTAACACATCAATAACACAGCGACCAACTTGGTTGTATTAATACAGCAATAACACAGCGACCAACTTGGTTGTATTAACACAACAATAACACAGCGACCAACTTGGTTGTATTAACGCAACAATAACACAGCGACCAACTTGGTTGTATTAACACGACAACAACAGGACGCCCATCTTGGTTGTATTAACACAACAACAACATGACGACCAACTTGGTTGTATAAACACAACAATAACACAGCGACCAACTTGGTTGTATTAACACAACAATAACACAGCGACCAACTTGGTTGTATTAACACACCAATAACACAGCGACCAACCTGGTTGTATTAACACAACATAACACAGCGACCAACTTGGTTGTATTAACACAACAATAACACAGCGACCAACTTGGTTGTATTAACATGACAAAAACACAGCGACCAACTTGGTTGTATTAACACAACAATAACACAGCGACCAACTTGGTTGTATTAACACACCAATAACACAACGACCAACTTGGTTGTATTAACACAACAATAACACAGCGACCAACTTGGTTGTATTAATACATCAATAATACAGCGACCAACTTGGTTGTATTAACACAACAATAACACAGCGACCAACTTGGTTGTATAAACACAACAATAACACAGCGACCAACTTGGTTGTTTTAAAACAACAATAACACAGCGACCAACTTGGTTGTATTAACACAACAACAACATGACGACCAACTTGGTTGTATTAACACAACAATAACACAGCGACCAACTTGGTTGTATTAACACAACAACAACATGACGACCAACTTGGTTGTATTAACACAACAATAACACCACGACCAACTTGGTTGTATTAACACAACAATAACACCACGATCAACTTGGTTGTATTAACACACCAATAACACAACGACCAACTTGGTTGTATTAACACAACAATAACACAGCGACCAACTTGGTTGTATTAACACAACAATAACACAGCGACCAACTTGGTTGTATTAACACAACAATAACACAACGACCAACTTGGTTGTATTAACACAACAATAACACAGCGACCAACTTGGTTGTTTTAAAACAACAACAACATGACGACCAACTTGATTGTATTAATACAACAACAACATGACGACCAACTTGGTCGTATTAACACAACAACAACATGACGACCAACTTGGTCGTATTAACACAACAACAACATGACGACCAACTTGGTTGTATTAACACAACAACAACATGACGACCAACTTGGTTGTATTAACACAACAATAACACAGCGACCAACTTGGTTGTATTAACACAACAACAACATGACGACCAACTTGGTTGTATTAACACAACAAAAACATGACGACCAACTTGGTTGTATTAACACAACAATAACACAGCGACCAACTTGGTTGTATTAACACAACAACAACATGACGACCAACTTGGTTGTATTAACACAACAATAACACCACGATCAACTTGGTTGTATTAACACAACAATAACACAGCGACCAACTTGGTTGTATTAACACAACAATAACACAGCGACAAACTTGGTTGTATTAACACAACACTAACACAGCGACCAACTTGGTTGTATTAATACAACAATAACACAGCGACCTACTTGGTTATATTATCACAACGATAACACAGCGACCAACTTGGTTGTATTAATACAACAATAACACAGCGACCTACTTGGTTATATTATCACAACGATAACACCGCGACCAACTAGGTTGTATTAACACACCAATAACACAACGACCAACTTGGTTGTATTAACACAACAATAACACAGCGACCAACTTGGTTGTATTAATACAGCAATAACACAGCGACCAACTTGGTTGTATTAACACAACAATAACACAGCGACCAACTTGGTTGTATTAATACAACAATAACACAGCGACCTACTTGGTTGTATTAATACAACAATAACACAGAGACCTACTTGGTTATATTATCACAACGATAACACCGCGACCAACTAGGTTGTATTAACACACCAATAACACAACGACCAACTTGGTTGTATTAACACAACAATAACACAGCGACCAACTTGGTTGTATTAATACAGCAATAACACAGCGACCAACTTGGTTGTATTAACACAACAATAACACAGCGACCAACTTGGTTGTATTAACGCAACAATAACACAGCGACCAACTTGGTTGTATTAACACGACAACAACAGGACGCCCATCTTGGTTGTATTAACACAACAACAACATGACGACCAACTTGGTTGTATAAACACAACAATAACACAGCGACCAACTTGGTTGTATTAACACAACAATAACACAGCGACCAACTTGGTTGTATTAACACACCAATAACACAGCGACCAACCTGGTTGTATTAACACAACATAACACAGCGACCAACTTGGTTGTATTAACACAACAATAACACAGCGACCAACTTGGTTGTATTAACATGACAAAAACACAGCGACCAACTTGGTTGTATTAACACAACAATAACACAGCGACCAACTTGGTTGTATTAACACACCAATAACACAACGACCAACTTGGTTGTATTAACACAACAATAACACAGCGACCAACTTGGTTGTATTAATACATCAATAATACAGCGACCAACTTGGTTGTATTAACACAACAATAACACAGCGACCAACTTGGTTGTATAAACACAACAATAACACAGCGACCAACTTGGTTGTTTTAAAACAACAATAACACAGCGACCAACTTGGTTGTATTAACACAACAACAACATGACGACCAACTTGGTTGTATTAACACAACAATAACACAGCGACCAACTTGGTTGTATTAACACAACAATAACACAACGACCAACTTGGTTGTATTAACACAACAATAACACAGCGACCAACTTGGTTGTATTAATACAGCAATAACACAGCGACCAACTTGGTTGTATTAACACAACAATAACACAGCGACCAACTTGGTTGTATTAACGCAACAATAACACAGCGACCAACTTGGTTGTATTAACACGACAACAACAGGACGCCCATCTTGGTTGTATTAACACAACAACAACATGACGACCAACTTGGTTGTATAAACACAACAATAACACAGCGACCAACTTGGTTGTATTAACACAACAATAACACAGCGACCAACTTGGTTGTATTAACACACCAATAACACAGCGACCAACCTGGTTGTATTAACACAACATAACACAGCGACCAACTTGGTTGTATTAACACAACAATAACACAGCGACCAACTTGGTTGTATTAACATGACAAAAACACAGCGACCAACTTGGTTGTATTAACACAACAATAACACAGCGACCAACTTGGTTGTATTAACACACCAATAACACAACGACCAACTTGGTTGTATTAACACAACAATAACACAGCGACCAACTTGGTTGTATTAATACATCAATAATACAGCGACCAACTTGGTTGTATTAACACAACAATAACACAGCGACCAACTTGGTTGTATAAACACAACAATAACACAGCGACCAACTTGGTTGTTTTAAAACAACAATAACACAGCGACCAACTTGGTTGTATTAACACAACAACAACATGACGACCAACTTGGTTGTATTAACACAACAATAACACAGCGACCAACTTGGTTGTATTAACACAACAACAACATGACGACCAACTTGGTTGTATTAACACAACAATAACACCACGACCAACTTGGTTGTATTAACACAACAATAACACCACGATCAACTTGGTTGTATTAACACAACAATAACACAACGACCAACTTGGTTGTATTAACACAACAATAACACAGCGACCAACTTGGTTGTATTAACACAACAATAACACAGCGACCAACTTGGTTGTATTAACACAACAATAACACAACGACCAACTTGGTTGTATTAACACAACAATAACACAGCGACCAACTTGGTTGTTTTAAAACAACAACAACATCACGACCAACTTGATTGTATTAACACAACAACAACATGACGACCAACTTGGTCGTATTAACACAACAACAACATGACGACCAACTTGGTCGTATTAACACAACAACAACATGACGACCAACTTGGTTGTATTAACACAACAACAACATGACGACCAACTTGGTTGTATTAACACAACAATAACACAGCGACCAACTTGGTTGTATTAACACAACAACAACATGACGACCAACTTGGTTGTATTAACACAACAAAAACATGACGACCAACTTGGTTGTATTAACACAACAATAACACAGCGACCAACTTGGTTGTATTAACACAACAACAACATGACGACCAACTTGGTTGTATTAACACAACAATAACACCACGATCAACTTGGTTGTATTAACACAACAATAACACAGCGACCAACTTGGTTGTATTAACACAACAATAACACAGCGACCAACTTGGTTGTATTAACACAACACTAACACAGCGACCAACTTGGTTGTATTAATACAACAATAACACAGCGACCTACTTGGTTATATTATCACAACGATAACACAGCGACCAACTTGGTTGTATTAATACAACAATAACACAGCGACCTACTTGGTTATATTATCACAACGATAACACCGCGACCAACTAGGTTGTATTAACACACCAATAACACAACGACCAACTTGGTTGTATTAACACAACAATAACACAGCGACCAACTTGGTTGTATTAATACAGCAATAACACAGCGACCAACTTGGTTGTATTAACACAACAATAACACAGCGACCAACTTGGTTGTATTAATACAACAATAACACAGCGACCTACTTGGTTGTATTAATACAACAATAACACAGAGACCTACTTGGTTATATTATCACAACGATAACACCGCGACCAACTAGGTTGTATTAACACACCAATAACACAACGACCAACTTGGTTGTATTAACACAACAATAACACAGCGACCAACTTGGTTGTATTAATACAGCAATAACACAGCGACCAACTTGGTTGTATTAACACAACAATAACACAGCGACCAACTTGGTTGTATTAACGCAACAATAACACAGCGACCAACTTGGTTGTATTAACACGACAACAACAGGACGCCCATCTTGGTTGTATTAACACAACAACAACATGACGACCAACTTGGTTGTATAAACACAACAATAACACAGCGACCAACTTGGTTGTATTAACACAACAATAACACAGCGACCAACTTGGTTGTATTAACACACCAATAACACAGCGACCAACCTGGTTGTATTAACACAACATAACACAGCGACCAACTTGGTTGTATTAACACAACAATAACACAGCGACCAACTTGGTTGTATTAACATGACAAAAACACAGCGACCAACTTGGTTGTATTAACACAACAATAACACAGCGACCAACTTGGTTGTATTAACACACCAATAACACAACGACCAACTTGGTTGAATTAACACAACAATAACACAGCGACCAACTTGGTTGTATTAATATCAATAATACAGCGACCAACTTGGTTGTATTAACACAACAATAACACAGCGACCAACTTGGTTGTATAAACACAACAATAACACAGCGACCAACTTGGTTGTATTAACACAACAACAACATGACGACCAACTTGGTTGTATTAACACAACAATAACACCACGACCAACTTGGTTGTATTAACACAACAATAACACCACGATCAACTTGGTTGTATTAACACAACAATAACACAACGACCAACTTGGTTGTATTAACACAACAATAACACAGCGACCAACTTGGTTGTATTAATACAGCAATAACACAGCGACCAACTTGGTTGTATTAACACAACAATAAC
The DNA here is from genome assembly GCA_021962125.1 of Bulinus truncatus. Taxonomy (NCBI): domain Eukaryota; kingdom Metazoa; phylum Mollusca; class Gastropoda; family Planorbidae; genus Bulinus; species Bulinus truncatus. The sequence continues at coordinate 5,800,606 of JAGDYQ010000022.1, forward strand.
ACAGCGACCAACTTGGTTGTATTAATACAACAATAACACAGCGACCTACTTGGTTGTATTAATACAACAATAACACAGAGACCTACTTGGTTATATTATCACAACGATAACACCGCGACCAACTAGGTTGTATTAACACACCAATAACACAACGACCAACTTGGTTGTATTAACACAACAATAACACAGCGACCAACTTGGTTGTATTAATACAGCAATAACACAGCGACCAACTTGGTTGTATTAACACAACAATAACACAGCGACCAACTTGGTTGTATTAACGCAACAATAACACAGCGACCAACTTGGTTGTATTAACACGACAACAACAGGACGCCCATCTTGGTTGTATTAACACAACAACAACATGACGACCAACTTGGTTGTATAAACACAACAATAACACAGCGACCAATTTGGTTGTATTAACACAACAATAACACAGCGACCAACTTGGTTGTATTAACACACCAATAACACAGCGACCAACCTGGTTGTATTAACACAACATAACACAGCGACCAACTTGGTTGTATTAACACAACAATAACACAGCGACCAACTTGGTTGTATTAACATGACAAAAACACAGCGACCAACTTGGTTGTATTAACACAACAATAACACAGCGACCAACTTGGTTGTATTAACACACCAATAACACAACGACCAACTTGGTTGTATTAACACAACAATAACACAGCGACCAACTTGGTTGTATTAATACATCAATAATACAGCGACCAACTTGGTTGTATTAACACAACAATAACACAGCGACCAACTTGGTTGTATAAACACAACAATAACACAGCGACCAACTTGGTTGTTTTAAAACAACAATAACACAGCGACCAACTTGGTTGTATTAACACAACAACAACATGACGACCAACTTGGTTGTATTAACACAACAATAACACAGCGACCAACTTGGTTGTATTAACACAACAACAACATGACGACCAACTTCGTTGTATTAACACAACAATAACACCACGACCAACTTGGTTGTATTAACACAACAATAACACCACGATCAACTTGGTTGTATTAACACAACAATAACACAACGACCAACTTGGTTGTATTAACACAACAATAACACAGCGACCAACTTGGTTGTATTAATACAACAATAACACAGCGACCAACTTGGTTGTATTAACACAACAATAACACAGCGACAGACTTGGTTGTATTAAAACAACAATAGCACAGCGACCTACTTGGTTATATTATCACAAGGATAACACAGCGACCAACTTGGTTGTATTAATACAACAATAACACAGCGACCTACTTGGTTATATTATCACAACGATAACACCGCGACCAACTAGGTTGTATTAACACACCAATAACACAACGACCAACTTGGTTGTATTAACACAACAATAACACAGCGACCAACTTGGTTGTATTAATACAGCAATAACACAGCGACCAACTTGGTTGTATTAACACAACAATAACACAGCGACCAACTTGGTTGTATTAATACAACAATAACACAGCGACCTACTTGGTTGTATTAATACAACAATAACACAGCGACCTACTTGGTTATATTATCACAACGATAAAACCGCGACCAACTAGGTTGTATTAACACACCAATAACACAACGACCAACTTGGTTGTATTAACACAACAATAACACAGCGACCAACTTGGTTGTATTAATACAGCAATAACACAGCGACCAACTTGGTTGTATTAACACAACAATAACACAGCGACCAACTTGGTTGTTTTAAAACAACAACAACATGACGACCAACTTGGTTGTATTAACACAACAACAACATGACGACCAACTTGGTCGTATTAACACAACAACAACATGACGACCAACTTGGTTGTATTAACACAACAACAACATGACGACCAACTTGGTTGTATTAATACAACAATAACACAGCGACCAACTTGGTTGTATTAACACAACAACAACATGACGACCAACTTGGTTGTATTAACACAACAATAACACTGCGACCAACTTGGTTGTATTAACACAACAACAACATGACGACCAACTTGGTTGTATTAACACAACAATAACACAGCGACCAACTTGGTTGTATTAACACAACAATAACACAGCGACCAACTTGGTTGTATTAACACAACAATAACACAGCGACCAACTTGGTTGTATTAACGCAACAATAACACATCGACCAACTTGGTTGTATTAACACGACAACAACAGGACGCCCATCTTGGTTGTATTAACACAACAACAACATGACGACCAACTTGGTTGTATAAACACAACAATAACACAGCGACCAATTTGGTTGTATTAACACAACAATAACACAGCGACCAACTTGGTTGTATTAACACACCAATAACACAGCGACCAACCTGGTTGTATTAACACAACATAACACAGCGACCAACTTGGTTGTATTAACACAACAATAACACAGCGACCAACTTGGTTGTATTAACATGACAAAAACACAGCGACCAACTTGGTTGTATTAACACAACAATAACACAGCGACCAACTTGGTTGTATTAACACACCAATAACACAACGACCAACTTGGTTGTATTAACACAACAATAACACAGCGACCAACTTGGTTGTATTAATACATCAATAATACAGCGACCAACTTGGTTGTATTAACACAACAATAACACAGCGACCAACTTGGTTGTATAAACACAACAATAACACAGCGACCAACTTGGTTGTTTTAAAACAACAATAACACAGCGACCAACTTGGTTGTATTAACACAACAACAACATGACGACCAACTTGGTTGTATTAACACAACAATAACACAGCGACCAACTTGGTTGTATTAACACAACAACAACATGACGACCAACTTCGTTGTATTAACACAACAATAACACCACGACCAACTTGGTTGTATTAACACAATAATAACACCACGATCAACTTGGTTGTATTAACACAACAATAACACAACGACCAACTTGGTTGTATTAACACAACAATAACACAGCGACCAACTTGGTTGTATTAATACAACAATAACACAGCGACCAACTTGGTTGTATTAACACAACAATAACACAGCGACCGACTTGGTTGTATTAAAACAACAATAGCACAGCGACCTACTTGGTTATATTATCACAAGGATAACACAGCGACCAACTTGGTTGTATTAATACAACAATAACACAGCGACCTACTTGGTTATATTATCACAACGATAACACCGCGACCAACTAGGTTGTATTAACACACCAATAACACAACGACCAACTTGGTTGTATTAACACAACAATAACACAGCGACCAACTTGGTTGTATTAATACAGCAATAACACAGCGACCAACTTGGTTGTATTAACACAACAATAACACAGCGACCAACTTGGTTGTATTAATACAACAATAACACAGCGACCTACTTGGTTGTATTAATACAACAATAACACAGCGACCTACTTGGTTATATTATCACAACGATAAAACCGCGACCAACTAGGTTGTATTAACACACCAATAACACAACGACCAACTTGGTTGTATTAACACAACAATAACACAGCGACCAACTTGGTTGTATTAATACAGCAATAACACAGCGACCAACTTGGTTGTATTAACACAACAATAACACAGCGACCAACTTGGTTGTTTTAAAACAACAACAACATGACGACCAACTTGGTTGTATTAACACAACAACAACATGACGACCAACTTGGTCGTATTAACACAACAACAACATGACGACCAACTTGGTTGTATTAACACAACAACAACATGACGACCAACTTGGTTGTATTAATACAACAATAACACAGCGACCAACTTGGTTGTATTAACACAACAACAACATGACGACCAACTTGGTTGTATTAACACAACAATAACACTGCGACCAACTTGGTTGTATTAACACAACAACAACATGACGACCAACTTGGTTGTATTAACACAACAATAACACAGCGACCAACTTGGTTGTATTAACACAACAATAACACAGCGACCAACTTGGTTGTTTTAAAACAACAACAACATGACGACCAACTTGGTTGTATTAACACAACAATAACACAGCGACCAACTTGGTTGTTTTAAAACAACAACAACATGACGACCAACTTGGTTGTATTAACACAACAATAACACTGCGACCAACTTGGTTGTATTAACACAACAACAACATGACGACCAACTTGGTTGTATTAACACACCAATAACACAGCGACCTACTTGGTTATATTAACACAACAATAACACTGCGACCAACTTGGTTGTTTTAACATACCAATAACACAACGACCAACTTGGTTGTATTAACACAACAATAACACAGCGACCAACTTGGTTGTATTAACACAACAATAACACAGCGACCAACATGGTTGTATTAACACAACAATTACACAGCGACCAACTTGGTTGTATTAACACAACAACAACAGGACGCCCAACTTGGTTGTAATAACACAACAACAACATGACGACCAACTTGGTTGTATAAACACAACAATAACACAGCGACCAACTTGTTTGTATTAACACACCAATAACACAGCGACCAACTTGGTCGTATTAACATAACAACAACATTACGACCAACTTGGTTGTATTAACACAACAATAACACAACGACCAACTTGGTTGTATTAACTCAACAACAACATAATGACAAACTTGGTTGTATTAACACAACAATAACACAGCGACCAACTTGGTTGTATTAACACAACAACAACATAATGACAAACTTGGTTGTATTAACACAACAATAACACAGCGACCAACATTTTCTGCAACAATTTTCTCCCCCCCCCCCCCCCCCACAAAAGTTTTTCATTTCAGTAAAACTCTCGTGCACATGGACTGGTCGATAACGGAATGAATACAAGACACAACTGATCCAAGACCTATCAGAATTATTCATATTTCAACTACAGTGTGACTAACAATGTTTTCCTTACCCATCCACTGGAATTGTTTTTTGTATTTTTTTGTCTGTGTTTTTTTTTGTTTAATTTTGTTTTGGTTTTCCACTGAACACAATTCAAGCATAATCTCTGCAGATAGAGTTTTGTAAACACAATGGTCTATTGCCATATATGTAATTATTCTTTCTTCTTCTTCTTGTTTTTTTTATTCCTTCTTTTCTATGCTCCGATTTTTCCCATAATCTCTCTTCTTAAGTACATAATTTGTATAAATTATTTCCAATTACGTAATGTTTTTTGTAAATAACCACCACTTGCTAACTTATCAGATTTTTAAATATTATATTCTCTTGGTTTGCAATGCCATCCGCAAGATTCTCTTTTTAACTCTCTAGGTTTTGATGTGTGTTTTAGAATTTCTCACCTTATCTATAATTAAGGCTGGATTTACCTTTAAGCTCATAAGGTTATAATCTACCATAAACTCTATGTTTATCTCACATTTTTGAGAAGTTTTGTCATTTTATTCGCTATAGTATTACACCCTTCTTTTGTAACAAGTCTTAGGCTTTCAGTTCCTTAATCCGGCCCTGTGTGTAGTACCATTTTTTAAGTTATCGTCTCATAATTTTTTATATTCAAAGGTTTCCTCTGGTTAGTCATCCTTAAATACATAATCGTCTAACCCGTGTGTCTCCCTCAGGTAGTTTTCATATCGTGCGATGTATGCGTTGTAACCACGTGTCTCCCTCGCAGGTAGTTTTCATATCGTACTGTGTTCATGGCAATAAAAGCCAAATGTTATTTTCTATTGCAGTATTTTATAAATTTCTTTGTTAATTCTGTTCATAACGTATTCTGTTCATGTCAATAAAGGCCACATGTTCTTTTCTATTGCAGTATTTCGTATATCTCTTTGTTATCCCTTCTGTCGGATTTCGTTCAGACACCTTCTGCAGGCTTTTCCACCAGTGTTTCAATAAAGAACGCTGAAATCGCCAAAAAACCCGCCACCAAGTTAAAATTCCCGCACATCTGGCAATACTGAAATGAAACCCTATCCCTATGACACATTGCTATTTATATTTTCACAAGGACACCTAACATTTTCATTTTGTATGTACTGTAACAAATAAATACAAAATATATAAAAAAATTAAATAGCGAAACAAAACAATCAGTCGTGGTCAGACAAAACGAAACAAAACAATCAGTCGTGGTCAGACAAAACGGAAAAAAAAATAATAAAAGTGCAGCCAGCTTCTGTTTGACTCTCGTGGCCGGCTTCGAAATTGACCAATCAAAATAAAAATTTAATGGTGGACTGAGCAATGCTTTAAAAAAAAGTAGCAAAACAAAAAGGAGTGGGAGGGGGGATGAGGAAACAACGAAACAAAAAAACAAATAAATAAATGTCGTTTAATTGATGGATGGAGGGTGGAAAATGTCAACTGATCAATTGGATGTTGACACTGGCTATCTGAGGAAACTTCAGTAGGCGGGGACTACACTCCTCCACCCCCAGTGTGTGTGTGGGGGGGTGGTGGTGGGACGGATACAAGTTGAAGGGGAAGAAGGGGTGGGGGGGGGGTTGTGTGATGTGAGACAAAGAGGGGACAGAGATCAAGGGAAAAATGTGAAGTCTCCAATATCAAGTATAGCTTTCGTTGTTTGTTTGTCTGTTGTTGTTGTTGTTGTTGTATGTCTTGTTGATTACTCAACATCAGCAGTTCTCAAAGTGTGGGTCGCCAAATCAAATTAGAACCGTATTTCCCCATGCATAAGCACCCCCTTTCTATAAGCGCCACCACCCTCCCCCCCCCCCCCATTTTCGGACTGTGAAGTTTTGAAAAAAATATTTTATTAGAGCAACAAGTTATAAAGAAAGAAAATTTACAAAGAAACAAAATTCAAGATTCATAATAATCACTCATACACACTTCATCACTGTCTTTTTGGGCTAGAAAATTTTGAAAAAAAAAATAAGGGTTGGCTTATACATGGGGAAATACGGTAATGAAAAATAGTGAGTACATGATTGTATATTGTATCCTTATTAGTTGTTTTTTTTTCCTTCACAGACGGTTTCAAGAAAACAAATACATTTCAGAGTATTGTCGCTAATCATACAATGTGAGAACCACTGCTCTCGATCAAAACGTAAACAAATAATTAGCTATTACTTTCTCCTCCTCCTGAAACATAAACAATGTGTTCAACTCATGTCGTACGTAGTACGAATATAAAGTAGACAAGAGCTGGCCAGACTGTTTATTTTTTTTTTAAATCGCGGGTCACATCCGGGCTCTGAAGTTTGACAAAAGGGTCGGGCCACGAGCGGATGGGTCGAGTGTTTTCATGAATTGATGTAAATTTAAATTTTACTTGAAATTAAATCTGCGGGCCGGATAAAACAGCAAAGTGGGCCATACTTGGCCCGCGGATCTTAATTGCTCACGACTGCGGTATAATACTCACAAACTATTAGAAATAGATTTTTTAATAATAAAAAATGTTTTTTTTAATGGATATCGAGAATTTTCAATGCTTTAGAGTTCCGTAATATCCGGCTTTGACACCATCCGGCCTGCTCTATCCGTTTCATCGGATATTCGAAGGTCTATTGTAGTTATAAATTTGTGTTAGGGTCTATAAAACAAGCTTCATGTGTTACATCTTTACTACACTAAACTACCCTCCCATCCACAATGGAAACGTTACCGAATACACTCGGGCAGATAACTCTACATGATTAAAAGATGTCTATCGCTTGGACTATCCTTCAGCAATGGAGGTAAACAGGTGAGCGGAGTTATCCACCCTTGCAACCACCTGAACTTTAAGGACAATGGTCAATCTCCAAGGGACAGAACTCTGTTTACACAAACTGAAGGCTTTCAGCTGGTCTTGTACACTGCTTACGTTCAGCTGGTCTTGTACACTGCTTACGTTCAGCTGGTCTTGTACACTGCTTACGTTCAGCTGGTCTCATACACTGCTTACGTTCAGCTGGTCTTGTAAACTGCTTACGTTCAGCTGGTACGTTCAGCTGGTCTTGTAAACTGCTTACGTTCAGCTGGTACGTTCAGCTGGTCTTGTAAACTTACAATCAGCTGGTCTTATACACTGCACGCTTTCAGCTGGTCTTTTATACAACACACCTGTCAATTTCAGATTGGGGGGGGGTCTTCTATACAACACACTACACACCTGATTTTTATTCACTAAATAACTCATGAAATGCACGCACGTCTAATTACGTTTTATGTTCTCATGTTTTCATTTTCATTTTAACTCTCCCTGTTTTGTTTTTTTATTTTTTTAAAAACGAACGTGCCATAATCGAGCTATTAAAACCTGTTGTAGACATAACGAAACCTTTAAGGGGAGGCTATTCCAAAAAGTTAATTATAAGTCTTCTTAATTTAAACCTCATGCGGAGAAATGGGTGTGGATGAAATGATGATTTCCACAGGTGTAAAGTACTAGTATTTCTACGTCAGGTATCGAAATATCAGTCCGCTCCCGTCTCCCCCTCCCTCCCTCCCCATTAACCCTCCACCCTTTCACCCATGAACTAAACCTATTGAACCCTGTATGACGCCGGTGCTAGCGTTAATAATATCCATGGGGTTACGGTTGAAATTATGGAGTGTCTTGTTTATGGCTCGTGATTATATGGAAGACAGAAGAAACAAAAAAATGTGCTCTCCACTAGTGTTTACTTGTGTGTGAGGTTTTCGTCGTCAGGGATAATGAGGGAACAAATAATCGCTACAATATTTATGTCTGACTTTCGCTTTCTACGTCTGAAAAATCACAGATACATAAATATACACTTACACTCACTAATGTACATATTCAGTGAAACTGCCAGTTTTCACCACACAAAAAAAAATCGGGAAAATCCGAAACAGGCGAACACCGAGGCCACTTTTCACTGTGTGAATCATTCATGGAAATTGTGTTCATTCCTTCTCCAACAAACTTCCAAATACAGTGTACATGCAGACGAAAATTTCAAACATAGTAGATATATATCTATCAGTCGGTCTCCGATCCTAGGTATCGATATATCAGTCGCTCTACCCTCCCAGGTATCGATTTATCAGTCTCTCTCCTCTCCAAGGTATCGATATATCAGTCTCTCTCCTCTCCAAGGTATCGATATATCAGTTTCTCTCCTCTCACAGGTATCGATATATCAGTTTCTCTCCTCTCCCAGGTATCGATATATCAGTTTCTCTCCTCTCTCAGGTATCGATATATCAGTTTCTCTCCTCGCCCAGTTATCGATATATCAGTCGCTCTCCTCTCCCAGTTATCGATATATCAGTCGCTCTCCTCTCCCAGTTATCGATATATCAGTCGCTCTCCTCTCCCAGTTATCGATATATCAGTCGCTCTCCTCTCCCAGTTATCGATATATCAGTCGCTCTCCTCTCCCAGTTATCGATATATCAGTCGCTCTCCTCTCCCAGTTATCGATATATCAGTCGCTCTCCTTTCAACTCCACCATCCAATGTTCCACCCTTTCACACATGAACTAAAAAAATACAAAACAGGAAGAAGTTAATATATGAAATAATCATTTTAAGGGGAAAACATTAATATGGCTTGCAAATGTTTTAAATCTCTTGAAAAAAAGGGGGGGGGGGTTAATACTACAATTCCTACTCTCCGACCCCCCAGGCACTATCTGATGTCCATTCCCTTCGCGCTCTTTTCACACCTCACACGAACCGGCAAAGGTTATTGAAGAAGAACGAGCCATTGGCGCCACAGGTGATCGAACCCTTACCCTCGCATCGAGACGGTCAGGCTCTCTACCTCAACGCCAGTGAATCAAGAGAAAACAATTTCTGACTATCAATGACAGTCTTCTGAGAAAGCTGGGGTGGGGGGGGGTCCTTTATTAATATCGAGGGATCCACTTTGGACAGTTTTCCCACACGTTCACCAAAATCCACAACCGAAAAATGTTTTGATGGCAAGCAAGGCATATGAAACGCCACTACCTCCATCTCCATACACCGCCCCCCCCCCCACATAAACATGACCCCAAGAGCTCACGTATTAATAGCCCGTATACTACACGACGGCCATGGTCACTGTGTGAGAGATGAAACCTCTGAGATTCTTCCGCATCTGGCCCAGTCACTAGAATAAAAAAAAGTTCCTTTAGTCCAGGCCAGTGGTCGGCAAACTTATCAGCCAAAGAGCCAAATATGAACATTACAACAATTAAAAAAAATATTGGGAGCCAAATCTGCTGGTTTAGTAAACTTTTATTACACTAAATAAGTAGTACACTAGATAAGTTGTATACTGAATAAAACTAAATGCCAGAGTCGCACTCAAGAATCCAAAGAGCCACATGCGGCTCCGGAGCCGCACTTTGCCGACCACTGGTCCAGGCGAACCATCGGGGCAGATGAAGTGTAGAATTCATCTGTTTCTATAACCTCGTCATATGAAGGGATTATGTGGTTAGCACAACGCCCAGCCACCTTTTTTTACCCAACTTAAGTCAGTTAACTCATTTAAAGCTGGGTGGACATGTGAGATGACTGTCGAAACAAATTTCACCTGTAGTCGCAAGAGATTTGAACCTAAACCCCCTACCAGAGGCGTACATAGGGTGGGGAGAGGGGGGGTCCATATTTGCACAAGCCACCGGCTTGATTCAGAACTTAACAATCCTTGCAACCGCATATTGTCGCCGATTTACAATCCCAGTAGGCTATGGTACTTTGGTCACGTGCCCACGTGTGCTCAGCAAGCACTGCTCTACATGGTCACAATTATGCAACGTGGCGACGTGATTACTCCTTTGAGTATATGAGTCGTAACAGAATACATATAACGTACACACACATACAACGGCATGCCCATATTAGTTTACTAGTTAAACAATCATTACAATTCGCCAGTCGAGAGCTTTTTTCGTATTTCGTCTATTGTAACTGCCCACTGTAGCTGCGATCCGTATTGTACCTGCCAGGTGATCCGTATTGTACCTGCCAGGTGATCCGTATTGTACCTGCCAGGCGATCCGTATTGTACCTGCCAGGTGATTCTTATTGTACCTGCCAGGCGATCCGCATTGATAGCCGCCCTAATACAACGGCCGCGTTATTGGGTCATTTTTCACTCTCTGGTTATTAACAGGATTTTTTGTTCTCTTGTTTATAGCGACGAGAAACATTCAGTATTTATGAATCCGCTCACTGACGGATATGAATTACCGTTGCCATGGCAACATAATCTTCACAACAGCACACCCAGTCAAGAGGCCGGCTCGCTGATGATTTTTCTTTTTTTTTTAAATGAGAACGGAGGGGGGGGGTTGGTGGGGTTGGGATAGGATGGGGACGTAAATTGTTGACGGGCGGGGGGGGGGGGATGATAAAACAGTATCGAAGAAACGGTCGCTGTGCTGCATAATAAAAAAAATGTTGCGTCTAAGAAATGGGACTAATTAGAAGACATTTCTGTTATTTCCTCGAGTCTGGTTGCACTAGGTGTGTGTATGTAACATGGCCGCGTCCTTGAGCTCAATAATATTAGCGTGATATATGCCAGTGCAGTGAAAATTGCGATATATGTCTGTGCATTGAAAAATGCGATGCATGTTAGTGCAGTGAAAAATACGATGCATATTAGTGCAGTGAAAATGCGATGCATGTCAGTACTGTGAAAAAATGCGATATATGTCAGTGCAGTGAAAAAATGCGATATATGCCTGTGCAGTGATAAATGCGATATATGTCAGTGCAGTGAGAAATGCGATATATGTCAGTGCAGTGAAAATGCTATGCATGTCAGTGCAGTGAAAAAATGTGATGCATGTCTGTGCAGTGAAATAATGCGATACATGTCAGTGCAGTGAGAAATGCGATATATGTCAGTGCAGTGAAAAAATGTGATGCATGTCAGTTCGGTGAAAAATGCCATATATATGTCAGTGCAGTGAAAAAATGCGATATATGTCTGTGCAGTGATAAATGCGATATATGCCAGTGCAGTGAAAAATTGCGATATATGTCTGTGCAGTGATAAATGCGATATATGTAAGTGCAGTGAAAAATGCCATATATGTCTGTGCAGTGATAAATGCGATATATGTCAGTGCAGTGAGAAATGCGATATATATATATGTCAGTGCAGTGTAAAAATGCGATATATGTCAGTGCAGTGAAAATGCCATGTATGTCAGTACTGTGAAAAAATGCGATATATGTCAGTGCAGTGAAAAATACGATATATGTCGGTGCAGTGAAAAAATGTGATATATGTCTGTGCAGTGATAAATGCGATATATGTCAGTGCAGTGACCAATGCGATATATGTCAGTGCAGTGAAAATGCTATGCATGTCAGTGCAGTGTAAAAATGTGATGCATGTCAGTGCAGTTAAAAAATGCAATATATGTCTGTGCAGTGATAAATGCGATATATGTCAGTGCAGTGACCAATGCGATATATGTCTGTGCAGTGAAAATGCTATGCATGTCAGTGCAGTGTAAAAATGTGATGCATGTCAGTGCAGTGAAAAAATGCGATATATGTCAGTGCAGTGAATCTAGTTTACATAAAGACGGTTATCAATGAAATGAGCCTGTAGCGGCCTTAGATGGTAACGACCGAGGAGACCCAGGCCCTGAATTTGATGGTGCGGGGGGGGGGGAATTCTAAAAGATTGTAGATCGTTACCTAACCGTCACAAAACTAAACATTTGAATCAGGCCTCTTATATGACTTTTCACTCTAGGCCTTGCTAGCGACACTAGCTCTAAGGACTTTAAGTTTTGGAACGGTTGTGTGGTAAAACACTTGACTGTCAACGTGAGGGCACCGGGATTTACCTCCGGTGAGAGCCAAGGAAAATTGTTCAAGTCATGGTGAAAATTCCCCGCATGCCTCCCGTTGTGCCTCTATGGCCACTGCACTATCAGCTAGGGTGTGTGTATGTTTGAATATTTAAAAACATTGTTTAGTTCTAGCCAGTGTAAAGTCCATATACTTATTTCGTTTGTTGCTGTGGTATACAAAATACATTTGCGCTGTTTACTGTTCTACTGTTCTGCATGCTACTTTCTACGGTATAAACTAATCTTAGCTGAATCGATTGTTTTTAACGTCTGCCAACACTGCTAGACTAGTGTGTAATGCCTTATCTACCTCTTCTCACTCTCTCTCTCTCTCTCTCTCTCTCTCTCTCTCTCTCTCTCTCTCTCTTTCTCTCTTTCTCCCTCTGTATTTTTCATACATACTAAATGACTAAAATTATTGTTGACAGACGTGTGACAGATTTGAACTCTAGATGTCCACATTTATAATTCATTCCTCTAACCCTGTTCCATACAGTGCGATTTTTCTGTTTTGTTTTAGTTCAACATTATTTAAGTTGAGAACTTAAGCTCATTTCAAATGCAACGTGATAACGTGTCAGCAATAACGTTCTCTTTACCAGGTATAGCTTGGACGATAAAATTAAAATCCTGCAGTAGGAGTGACCATCTGGCTACTTTATTATTCCCTAGCTTTTTGGAATTTATAAATGCCAGCGGCGCATGGTCAGTCCGAAGAATAAATTGGGCACCTAACAGATACCTTGCCAATTTTGTAATGCACCATGTGATGGCTAATCCCTCCCTCTCTATTGTGGCATATCTTGTCTCTGGTGAGGTCAATTTACGACTGACATATAGCACTGGGTGTAACACACCATTGTGGCTCTGTAACAGGGCCCCCCCTATCGCAACGGCCGAGGCATCTGTGGCCAGAACGAATTGTTTACCTATGTCAGGTAACTTTAATATGGGCCCCTGAGCGAAGGCGGTTTTAATAATCTCCAGGGCCCGTTGACATTCATCAGACCAGATGATTTTGTTTGGCTCTCCCTTTTTAGTTAGATTAGCCAGAGGTTCCATTATATGAGCGAAATTCGGAATAATCTTCCGATAGAAATTGCATAAGCCCAAAAGACTGCGCACCTGTTTCTTTGATGACGGTTTTTCAATATTTAATATCTTTGACACTGATTCACCCATGGGTTTTATTATATTATTTCCCACTTTATGTCCTAGGAAAGTTACTTCCGTCAGTCCTATCTCTACCTTAGTCGGTCTCACGGTTAAATTATGTCTCTTTAAAACTGTAAAAATTTCTCTTAGACTCCTAACATGTTTATCCCAGTCCTCATGAAAAATACAAATGTCATCCAGGTAGCAAACAGTGTCTTGTCTATGGGAAAATAATTTGGCCATCATCCTATTGAATGTGGCTGGTGCATTTACTAGCCCAAAACTCATGAAATTCCATTGGAACAACCCAAATGGAGTTATAAATGCAGTCAATGGTTTGGCTTCAGGGGTCAGTGGTATTTGCCAATACCCTCTTGCTAAATCCAGTTTAGAAAAATATTTAGCTCTGGCTAGCCTGGTCATTAACTCCTCAGGATTGGGCATGGGATACGAGTCCATAATGGTTATTTTATTTAACTGTCTATAGTCTACACACAGTCTGATGTCACCTGTCTTTTTCTTAACTAACACTATGGGAGCTGCATATGGTGACTCTGATGGTTCTAGGACACCCTGTTTCTGTAACCCTTCTAATTCTTTCTTGATATAGTCGCGGTGATGTAATGAGAGGGGTGTATGGTCTCAAACGGATAACCTTGTTTTCTGACAGCTTTATGTCATGTTGTATTATATCAGTTTTACCCGGTCTATCAGAAAAAATATCGGTTAAGTCACCCAAAAGTGTCTTAATACTAACCACTTTGTCATGAGTTAAGTTATTTAATGCTATATCCTCCCATGTTTCCTTGTTTCCAACCTCAGGTCCCTCACATGTCTGAATGTCAGCGTCAGGTACATCTTCCTCCCTTAACATGAAACAATTTTGAACCTGTCTCTCAGCGGTCTGAACTAATTCAATTGGTCTATTATAGTATACTTTCAACATGTTTATATGAAAGACCTTTAACCTATTTCTAATATTAATTTCATAATCCACGTCTGTCACCTTTCTAGTAACCTTAAAAGGTCCTTGCCACTTAATGAATAATCTATTGGTCTTGTCCGGTAATAAGACAAGTACATCTTCACCTGGCCTAATATGTCTGAGTTTCCTGTCCCTATTAACCCTCAATAATGTGCTTTTATTTTTGGTTAAAACATTTGATCTAGCCACATCACAGGCCTTTATCAGTCTCTGTCTTGTATCAATCACTAGCTCATAGGCAGTTCTTACGTCAGGGGATAAATCTTTCCTTATCATTAAGTCCTTAAGTAGGGACAGTGGACCCCTTGGATTCGCACCGTACACCATTTCAAAAGGTGAAAATCCTGTTGTTTCCTGTGGAATTTCCCTATACGCAAACAACACACAGGGTAACATGAGATCCCAGTCTCCCGGATTGTCATCAGACACTTTACTGATCATTTTTTTTATACTGCCGTTCAGTCGCTCACAAATTCCATTACTTTGGGGATGGTATGGCGATGTAAAGATTTGTTTGATCCCCAATACAGAGGTAAAATGGTTGGTTAATTCAGATACAAACTGAGTACCTCTGTCAGATAAAATAACATCTGGGAAGCCTGTCCTACAAAAAATAGTCATTAGTGCCTGTGCTATGTCCTCAGCCCTTTGAATTTAAGAGGCACCGCCTCTGGCCATCTGGAACATACATCCACCACCGTTAAGATAAAGCGATGCCCTCTATTGGACAGCACTGGCATAGGTCCAATTATATCAATAGCTAATTTTGTGAACGGTCTGTCAACTACATCGGTTGTTTGTAATGGGGCTTCCCCTCTGGTACATTTGGGCCCCTTTGATTGACACAGGTCACACGTCCTAACATATCTCTTTACGTCTCTGGTAACCCCGGGCCAAAAGAATTTTCCTAAGATCCTATACTTGGTTCTAGTAACCCCCAAATGACCCGCTAAAGGTGAATCGTGGGCTGTCCTAAGAACTAATTTCCTATACTTCATTGGGACTATAAGTTGATTCACCGTTTTATTCATGTACTGTGTCTTTCTAACCCAAACACCTTTTTCTAACTGAATGATTTCCCTATCTCTAAATGATTTTTTATCCCGGTTGATTAATTTTGATAATGACACGTCATTATGCTGTTCGGTAAAAAAAGTTCTCTCCATCTATGGTGACCCTGTCAGACATCTCACCCACAGGAATGTCACTAGATTTAACATTGTCAGTCATGTGTGGATTAGGAAAGTTGACTACATTCTCTTCCCTTTGTATAATTTTTACTTCCTGAGTATTAATTAAGCAGTTATCTGTACTACTAATTGATGACTGATTATGGAGGTTTTCCTCCTTAGCCTGAGCCCTTGTCACAGCATTACAGTTTCTAGTAGGATCATTAAGTTTTTTCCATTTATCCAATTCCATGGGATCACACTCTATTACGCCCTCAATATTGCCCACTAAAACGTCATAAGTTGGTTTCTCGATGACTAATGCTTCAACTAGCCCTGTGTAAAATGGACATCTAAGATTAATGGTGGCTATGGGTAACTCATGTACCGTCCCATCAAATGACGCACATAGACCCATTCTTCCCGTGAATTCACTATCTTTCACCAATGATCTACGGACACACACGCACGTTGCCCCAGTGTCACGTAGCACCCCTTCACAAGTACATCACCAACGAACCCAGGGTAAAAATGTAAACCATTACCTCCCCCTGAACTAACATTGCCTGTTGTACCCTATCTCTTTGTCTCTGTCTGGTCTTGTCCATGGTTCTGGTCTGTTGTCCTTTTCTCCCTGACTATTTCCCCGGGACCAAGTGCAGTTCCTAGCATAATGTCCCCTGGCGTTACACAGATAACATAAACTATCACTACCTCCATTTCCCCTTTTGCAGTCTCAAGCGATCTATGTCCGGCTCTCCCACATGAGAAACATAATTTGTCCCCGTCATGTCGGTCACTGGATCTATTCCTGTTCCCAGGACTTCTGCTACGGCCACGGTTAGGATATGGTACAGCTTTAGCAAAGCACAGCACATCCTGGTTATGGTCTGGTTCTAACTTAGATATGGGTTTTTCTGGATGTGCAGACTTATACTTTCTCAATAAATCAGTGACATCTTCTAAAGTTTTTGGCCCTTTTTCTTTCAAGAATGCCACTAAATCTTTATGGCACACATTAATTGCCCTATCTACTAAAATCAGTTCCCTTAAATCATGGTACTCTTGTTTCGCCCCAGACAGAGCCACCCATCTATCAAAAAACAAACTAAGGTTGGTGATAAATAAATTGGGGTCTTCCTCTCGTGATGGGCGAATATTATTAAATTTTTCCCTGTAACCATCACATGTGTTACCATAAATCTTCATTAATGATTCTTTCACAACATCATAATTTTTTATTTCATTTTCATTTAGTTTCAAGCATACATCCAGAGCTTTGCCTTTTATGAATCCTAAAATTGACGCGGCCCATGTATTCTTCGGCATACCCGCGCTAGTAGCTAGCATTTCAAACCTAGACAAGTATGTGTCCATACTGTCAACGCCCTCTGTAAAATAAGGTAATTTAAGTGATGTGGTCACTCTATCACCTGCTCCGTTAACTCCGGGGTTAGCTAACTGTCTATTGTTCTCAGACTCTAAGCGCGCCCTTTCGTTCGCGATTTCTTCCTTCCTCATTTCCCGTTCTGCGGCTCTTTCTTCCCTCTCTCTCTGTTCCTTTTCCTTTCTTTCTTCCCTCTCTCTCTGTTTTTCTTCCATCTCTTTTTTTTCCTTTCTTTCTTCCCTCTCTCTCTGTTTTTCTTCCATCTCTTTCTTTTCCACCCTTTCTCTCTCTACAGATACCCAGGTTTGTAACTCTTGGCCTGTAAGGCCAAGTGCTTTATCAGCTTCAACAATATTTAAAATTGATGACATGGCAGTAACCAAACCCAATTATAACTAATAAATGAAGATGTTTGATACTATATATCATACACAAAAAATATTCTATTATGTCATCAACATACAAGTAATAACTAAATAAATACAAAATTCCTTTTTAAAAAAATCAGCAAATTAAATGTTTTGGCTGCTCAGGGTGGACCCTATTTTAACCTCTACTGTATCAAATACAGAATTCCACCAAGAACAACAAACAAATAATTACACCAGATTTCAATATTCTAGTAATAAATATATATTAAAAAAAAATATGCCAACTTACATATAAAGAAATACACAATAGTAAATTTTGTTCCTTGACTTCGATGGTTGATCCTCGGTGATCCCGGTCCGCGATGTTCGATGTGGGGTTGACTAACAGACGGGTTGATCCTTGGTGATCCCTGTCCGCGATGTTCGATGATCCCTTGTTGATCCTCGGTGATCCTATGGTGGGGTCCTCTGACGATGAGGAGGTGATTCCCAGCCACACGGTAACGTCGGCCCCGTCAGTACACAGCAACTCTGGCCACTTTAAGCAGTAAAGTTGGCCACTTCAGCAACAGTGGGGTTGGCCTCTTCAGCAAACAGCAAGGTTGGCCTCTTCAGCAAACGGCAAGGTTGGCCTCTTCAGCAAACAGTAGGGTTGGCCTCTTCAGTAGCAGCAAGGTAGGCCTCTTCAGCAAACGGCTAGGTTGGCCACCTCAGCAAACAGTAACGTTGGCCACTTCAGCAACAATAGGGTTGGCCACTTCAGCAAACAGTAACGTCGGCCACTTCAGCAAACAATAGGGTTGGCCACTTCAGCAAACAGTAACGTTGGCCACTTCAGCAAACAATAGGGTTGGCCACTTCAGCAAACAATAGGGTTGGCCACTTCAGTAAACAGTAACGTTGGCCACTTCAGCAAACAGTAACGTTGGCCACTTCAGCAAACAATAGGGTTGGCCACTTCAACAAACAGTTTTCACGGCGCGCACCCAGAGTGGTGGCCGCCACGTAATTCACCGATGAATACTTAACCGGTAATTACAACGAGTCTTAATGTACTCACTCCGCTGCTCCTGAATCCAGCTAAGTCAGTCAGTTCGACGTCGGAGGTGCCAAATACATGTTACGGATCCTTTTAATGATGATGCTTGTAGAGGGTGTAATAAATCAGACAACACAAATCACGAAGTTAACTCCAGTGAAGTAACATCAAACAATCATTTAATACTTGAACATGAACTGACATAAAGGTAGAATCAGGAGGAGTACAAAAGCAAACTGTAAATATGCATCCATCTACATAGATGCCCACAGCTAGACTAACTATAAAACAAAGCATGTGCTCCCAACTGTCGGTTAATATACGTCATTTGTACCAAATGACGTATACACTAAAGCTCCCAATATTTACACTCAAGATGGCGGAATGACGCCATAGATACTGCGGTGGGCGGAGCCTAGCGAATTGCGTCATCAAACTTAGACTATATTATTTCTCCACACTTTCATTTGAAGCCCCCCCCCTTTCGGTTGAACCTATTGCAGGATTCAGTAGCCACACCTTTGGGACATTAGGGTACAGCCCTGTTTATTGCAGGATTCAGTAGCCACACCTTTGGGACATTAGGGTACAGCCCTGTTTATTGCAGGATTCAGTAGCCACACCTTTGGGACATTAGGATACAGCCCTGTTTATTGCAGGATTCAGTAGCCACACCTTTGGGACATTAGGATACAGCCCTGTTTATTGCAGGATTCAGTAGCCACACCTTTGGGACATTAGGGTACAGCCCTGTTTATTGCAGGATTCAGTAGCCACACCATTGTGACCATGCCCCCCCCCTCCCTCGTTACCGCCAGTTTAGGTATGACATCATTAAATTATTAAATTATCGAATTATTTTTTGTTCTAAGACTAATTTTCAACATGAAAACAGTTTTGCCCCCCCCCCTCCGCCCCTGTGTGTGTGTGATTTATTTATTTTGAAGTAAATTGTCACATAAGACGGAAGAGAGTTTAATTCGAAGATGTTTTTAGTTGTTTTAGTTTTTTTATTTTATTAGCGGCAACGATTTTGAAGTCATCGTAGTTTAACATGGATGTATGTTGTGACAGCGATGGGTAGCCTTTAGTTTTGGTTGTAGCGGCACTGGGCTGTGTCAGCGATTTGGTAGCTTTTGGTTTTGGCTGCAGTGACAGTGATTGTGGCTGTGACAGCGATGGTTACGGTCACATAGCTGTTTGCTGTCACTGAGGCTGTGATGGTAGCTGTGACAGTGAGGATTACTGTCACAATGATGGTTAGTGTCACATATATGGTATCTGTCACTGATGGAGACGGCGCCGGTAACTATTAATAAAGCCTGAATATTGCCATGACAGTGATGGTTGATGTAATAGGCTGGTTGCTGTGATAGGATAGTTGCTGTGACAGTATGGTTGCTGTGACAGTATGGCTGATGTGACAGTATGGTTGCTGTGACAGTATGGTTGCTGTGACAGGATGGTTGCTCTGACAGTATGGTTGATGTGACAGGATGGTTGCTCTGACAGTATGGTTGGTGTGATAGTATGGTTGATGTGACAGGATGGTTGATGTGACAGGATGGCTAATGTGGCAGGATGGTTGATGTGACAGGATGGCTAATGTGATGACTGAATATATCTAAGGACCTGGTATCATCCAGGCTCGTTTGCCAGGCTCACCCCTGGCACGCCGGCATCCCTCGAAAACAAACGTTTTATAATAGAAAAATAACAATCCATCCAATCATAACAAAGTCTCAGAGCATTGGTGCAACCACATGACACTACAAACCAATCATAACAACATGTCACAGCATTGGTTAGACCATATGACACTACTAATGAGATTGTTCACAATATAACGGAAACAGGCACATGGGTTTTTAAAACTAGATTTGAAATACATTTTTTCAATGACACTTGTAATGATATAGTATTAAAAAAACGAGACATTTTGTTTCAGTGTATAATATGGAAATAACTTTATTTCTACTTCCCCCCCCCCCACCCTTTCACCTAAAGTACAAAGAGAAATGACTGACAGGAGTACTTTTCTGAAACGGACAGTGAAATTAATTGAAGATATAAAGGTTGAAGACGGGAGGGGGGTGGGATTTTAATTTTAGATTTGATAGAAAAATTATGACAAGTATTGGAGCTCATAGGAGCTAGTGGAGGTAAATTATGGGTAATATGAACAAATTCAAAATATACACAAAGTAAATTATGAGTAATACGAACTTATTGAAAATATACACAAAGTAAAGTATGGGTAATATGAAGAAATTGAAAATATACGGCAAGTACATAATGGGTAATATGAACAAATTGAAATTATACACGAATTAAGTAATGTGTAATTTTAACAAATTGAAAATATACGGCAAGTAAACAATGAGTAATATCAACAAAGTGTGTGTACTGGTAGAAGATGACCATGTTTAGATAAATGGATTTATACAGACAAGACTAGACAGACACGGCGATCGAAAGAATAACAGTTAACAAAGATATAGGCTACATGGAAAAACAGATTTTAAAAATAAACATATATTGTGTTAAGATGGCATGGCATCTGTGAATTATCAGTAGGCAATGAGATGTTTATTCTATAAATCAATATGGAAGCTGTTTTTTGTAGTGCCCTTTTTTCATCCACACACCATGACCGATAGTGCAATGACCATGGAGGCACAACGAGAGACATAGAGGGAACATTAACCATGAGCTTAAAAAAAAATACCATAGGTTATCGTCCGAAGATCGAACCCCGAACCCTTGATAGTCGATAGCCTGCATTACATAGGCGTTTTTTTTTAGTTATACCACAAAGCATAAGAGGGGGCGAGGGGAGAGAGGTGATTAAACAGAACAGTAGATAAGCGAGACACGTAGAATAGATAGAAATGATAGATGACAGACAACTGGATTAGACAGACAGTGGAAATAGACGGACAATAACATTAAACAGACAATGGAATAGGACAGACTAAAGGATTGGACAGAGTATGGAAATAAACAGACTATGGAAATAGGCAGCGGAATTAGACAGAGAATAGGATTGGTCAGACAAATACAGATGATTCCAAGCCGAATAACACGTAGGCCGCTTATAAGCTCGTTTCAGCTTAGTTCACTTCCTGGTGTTAACATTAAACTTTAAATTAAAACGTATTCACCCACACTAGAAATCCAGATCTTGTATTATCGATTAGCGGGGGTTGTTTGTCTCCTCCATATGAATCCTGTAATATAAACATCGGTGATTAGTTAAAGGGATAATTTAATTAATTCAATTCTGTTTTTTCCAGTTGTGGTTGTTATTTGATTTTACTTTTGTTATTTTTTTTGGCAAAGGTATAATTTTTTTTATTGGACTGAAATCTCACTTAAATAAAACAGAAGGAAAAAGACAAAAGACAAAATAGATTTAATAGACTGAAAGAAAAAGCAAAATAGATTCAGTAGATTGAAAGAGAAAGCAAAATAGATTAAATATATTTAAAGAAAAAGCAAAATAGATTCAATAGAATGAAAGAAATGAACGCAAAAAAGGAAGGAAGCAAGATATAAAAGAAAAAAGAAAGACTCAAAAGAGAGATTCAAAAAAAAGAAGCACAAATGAAGATTGCCTCAAAGAACAGAATGGAACATTCGATGGAAAATATTTTTACCGAAACCTTCTGGTTAGGCAAGAGAATGAAATAAGGGATACACGGACTTTGCAAAAGAAAAAGGGGGGGGGGGGGGTAAATCTGTTTATAAAAAAAATATATCTTCATCCCATCACGTGACTGGCCTGGGTTGCAGGTGACGCCACTCCATGTTGTTTCCCATCTAATGCGTCACTATAAAACAGTTTCCCATGCTGTTATGTAAAAGGTCAACACAGTTGTCTGTCCAGTCGTCACATCCGTTGTTGTTGGTTTTTTTTTTGCACATAATAAATATGGAAAGATAACTCTGCGTGATTCTAGGAGCAGAGATTTATTTCCCTTGATGTACATGGCAGTTACGTACAGTGTCTGAAAAACTGCATTCTTATTTTTCCACAACACTTCCTTCTTTCGATGAATACAGATGTAGAAAGTTATACAATTTTGGGAAGGTTGAATGCAGTCTGATCCTCTTACATCCAAAGAGCTTACATATAACAAGATTTGACTATAAGTCTCATAGTTGTTGTTTTTTTTTTACATAATATTGAGACTTTAAAAAAACATTTGTTCAAATAATTAAGGTGCTTCATTCAAAGACAGTGCCGAACCAAGGGATTTGGGGGCCCTGGGGGGAGTTTGGCCTCTTTGGGGCACCTGCATTTTGACATTCGACACCATGACGTGAGATAATATTTAATGTAAACAAAATTTTGGGGCCTCCTCAAGCTGGAGCCCGGGGGTGGGACTTTCGAAGTGGGACCCCCTTCCTCCCACCCTAGGTACGCCTCTGTTCAAAGAGTCCATTTAAAAAAGAGAATCCAAGAGAATATTTTTTTTTTCATTATTAGTCATTCCGATTTTTATATGGTGTTTTAATACGTGGCTGATGACTTTCAGGCAGGCAATATCTTATCTATGATATCCAAACTCTCAAAGAGAAAAATCAATAGTTTTGCACTTTAAAAAAAGCCACTGGAAACAAGCCCCTTCAAAATTATGGTTACCGCCATTAATAAGAATTAATAAGATGACTTGTTTGCACACTTTTTGAAAGGTTCCATCTGTTTTACTCAACAACTTTATTTGAAATAGGAAAATATATTTTGGTTAGGGTAGTAACGGTTCAAACATTTTCCTGAACTGGTTAACTATTCTTAAAAGCGAGTGGCCGAGTGGTGTAGCAGTGGTCCCCAACCTTTTTTTTTCTACCCACGGACCGGTCAGCGTTTTACAATTTCACTGCGGTCCACTGGAAAGTGGGAGGGGAGGGAGTTGATTATTTCTCGTCCATGGAAGTTACACAATCTCGAGAGAAATAAAAAGGAAATAATTTAACATTTCTTTGGGCGACCCAGTAGTATTCTTTCCACTGACGGGGAGTGCCGCCGAGAGGGGAGGCGGGGGGAGCAAATGCCCAGGGGCCCGGCGATATTAGGGGCCCGGACTGAGGTGGCCAATCAACTTTTGAAAATATTATTACCAGAAGAGGGGGCCCGTGACAGCCCTGCCCAGGTGCCCGAAATTTCTGTCGGTGGGCCTGCTGATGGGTACCGGTCCGCTGACCAGGGTTCGGGGACCACTGGTGTAGATCACGCGACTGTCAACCATGTGAGTAACTGGCTTTAGTTAGGGAAATAAAGTCAGCTGAGCATTGTGCAAGTCATATAATCCCTTATAGTACAGTGTATACGGAAACATATAAAT
This sequence comes from Bulinus truncatus, assembly GCA_021962125.1. Taxonomy (NCBI): domain Eukaryota; kingdom Metazoa; phylum Mollusca; class Gastropoda; family Planorbidae; genus Bulinus; species Bulinus truncatus. The sequence goes on from JAGDYQ010000022.1 coordinate 5,824,860, forward strand.
TCTAGTATTATTCTGCCCAGAACGACCTTAAGGTATAATGGAACGTTAACTTTTTTTTATATAAATCTAAAAACATATTCCCTTTGTGACCGTCTCGTCCACTTCACTGACATCACAATGTGTGCTATATTGTATCACTTTGTGTCGGTCTCGTCTACTTCACTGACATCACAATGTGTGCTATATTGTATCACTTTGCGTCCGTCTTGTCTACTTCACTGACATCACAATGTGTGCTATATTGTATCACTTTGCGTCCATCTCGTCTACTGCACTGACATCACAATGTGTGCTATATCGATTTGTTTGCTTAAAAAGACTGGACATTAATAATCAACGCAATTGATAAACAGATAAATAAAGTATTGCTATTGTTGTCATGAGAAATTATTGTTTACTCTTTTTCCCCTATGAATGTTTGCTTTTGTTGTTGTGTTTTTGTTTGTTGTATTTCCCATCAACTTCGTTTGTTCTGTTGATGATGGGTTTACTTGTTGCCACGGCCAGAGAACTCTTCAATTTATTTACCTTATTTGGCCCATCTATTTACTCTGCTTTATTACACAGTGAGACTCCTCCTCACATATACCAAACATCAGACATTGTTATCGCATTGGTGAAATGTAAGCAAATAGAGCTTTGTTTAACGACGGTTTCGGTTATGGTCTGTTTCTGTTAACAGCGGTAATCCTGAGAATGTTTTAGGAAATATCGCTAGTATGTATCAATAAATAAAACAGAGGCGAAAAACTAATGAAATGAAAACAAAAACCGTTTTTTACTCTTGATTATTAAGATTTTATGGGGTTTTAAACAAATGTGAATATTCCAGATCTTCCAGTTGAGATTTTTTTTTATTCCTGAACACCCAGGTAGGAGGAGCAGTAGACACTTTGTGACATTTGGCGGAACTATTTCAGACAAGAAGCCTGCTGCTATCTGACATATGGGACGCCTGACAGTGAAGCCTCCCTGGCATTGCATGGCTTTCTCTCTCTCTCTCCCTCCCTCCCTTCCTTTTCCAACTTCGAAACTTCCCCACCGTATTGGGTGATGTGTAGGGGGTGGGGGTGGAACAGAAGGAAGTCGAGTGAGGTCGTAACAATGAGTAAAGATCACAAGTGATTCCTGGTGAGGCCACATTACCTCATTCCATTTGGATGTATCACATCTCTGGTGTTACATAGACGATGTATGTTAGCTACAGACCAAATCAAAAGTTTTATTGTGGATATATCGCATCCTCTCTGGTGTTACATGGACGATAGTTGTTAGCTACAGACCAAATCAAAAGTTTTATTGTGGATGTATCACATCCTCTCTGGTGTTATATGGACGATTATTGTCATCCTCCAAGCAAGGCTGCCCCCATGCTATTCTTACTCACCCCTTCCTCGATTGACTTGTTCTAAATAGGTTGACTGATCATACACACCAATGGCAGATTACAGCAGATTGATGTATCCGTCGGGCTTCGAAGGCATGCCCCGCCCCCTGATATGCGAAGGCACTGCCCCACTACATTGTCTTTTATCATCACTAGACTATGATACTAATTGTATACAATCATTGTTTTACTAATTGTACACAATCATTGTTTTGACATATTAGTGTCAACGAGACTGACACCTGTCTATATCACCTCATTGATAATAAGTCTAGTGTCATGGTATAGTTATGAGTACTACGCACACAGGTGTGTGTGTATCTTTGGAGTTTGGCCAACTAGGTCAACATGTGGTCAATGGGTCAACATTCGAGATGTTGATAGAAAATAAATATGTTGTTTATTATTCTAGATATTAATGGAAAATAAATATGTTGTTTATTTGTAAATTGTACTGACTAAATGAGTGAGAGACAGAGCGATGTGGAATGTTCGAGATGGATGGAAGGAAATTATATAAAGACGATGTTCAGTTGAGAAGAGAGATTGAGAAAAGAGTTGAGTCGATTAAGTCAGTGAAGTAATTTGAGTTCAGAAGTTCAGTTGAATCTTAAGAGAGTATTCGAGTACATATCAGAAGTTTTAGTTGATCAGTTAAGTTCATTGTTTACAAGTATTATTCATTGGATTTATTATGTTTATTTATATTATTGTGTCGTTAATAAATCATATGAACCATGGACATGAATTGAGTTCTTATATTAACCAGTTCATACAATAACGTTTCATTTACATCTAGTCTGGCTAGTTACACGTGATGTCATCTTACTCTCAATTGATAAGTCTCGTCTGGCTAGTTGCACCTGATATCATCATAATCTCAGTTGATAATAACTCTCGTCTGGCTAGTTGCACCTGATATCATCATAATCTCAGTTGATAATAAGTCTCGTCTGGCTAGTTGCAGCTGATGTCATCATACTCTTAATTGATAATAATGTTGTCTGGCTAGTTACACCTGATAATATCATCACAATCTCAGTTGATAGTAAGTCTCGTCTGGCTAGTTGCACTTGATATCATCATAATCTCAGTTGATAATAAGTCTCGTCTGGCTAGTTGCACCTGATGTCATCATACTCTCAATTGATAATAATGTTGTCTGGCTAGTTACACCTGATAATATCATCATACTCTCAATTGATAACACAGCCCAACAAAAAAAATTTTTTTGCGAGTTGCCAAGAATGTTTGAATGAATTTATAGCGATTCATGGGTGCTGATTTCAAAACTGCCACTGCTTTTGCTGAATTGGCTCTAGTTTCTGAGATATTGGACACCCTTGAAAATATGATTGTACCCTTTGTGTAAAACAAATGCAATAAGTTTGGTGTCTGTTGTTTAATTTAACTGTACCAAGTTATAACTTTGTTTAGTTTTTTCTCTTTTATAGCTGCTTTCTACAGACATCATGAGTTCATCACGAAGATGCTGCAAACATAATCCGAATGTATTATGTTACATCTGTGGAGAATACATGATTGAAAAGCAAAGAAATATAATCGAATTTGTGCAGCAGGCATATTTGGCTTATTTCGGTGAGAAGCTGGGAGACCAAGACAAGTCTTGGGCTCCCCATAAGGTCTGCAAAAACTGTGTGGAGAGCCTACGGCAGTGGACAAATGATGAGAAGAAAAGTCTAAGTTTCGGTGTACCAATGGTATGGCGAGAGCCGAAAGACCATTTTGGTGATTGCTATTTTTGTATTGTGAATGTTAAAGGCTTCAATCGCCACAAGAAATCTAAGTGAGATTATCCTGATCTTGAATCTGCAAGGAGACCAATTCCAAATAGCAGTGAAGTTCCTATACCAGTGTTTAGTGAATTATTAGAGCTTTCACCATCAGACTCTGACGAGGGGCAAGATCTGGAGTTTTTGGCAGGTGAAAAAAGTGGAAGCGATTATGAAGGAAGTTCTTCAACACCTCAACCATTTAGTCAAGAAGAACTCAATGACCTGATACGATACCTAAATATGTCCAAGCAAACATCTGAGCTTTTAGCGTCCAGGCTCAATGAAAGAAAATTTCTCAAACAAGAATTTTTAAAATTTCTTATCGGAAAAGAGAAGATTTTCTTCTTCCATATTTCAGCCAAGAGGAAGATCTTGTTTACTGTAATGACATCCTTGGATTTCTGCTCCAAATGGGACTACAAGACTACCATTCCGAAGACTGGCGTCTTTTTATAGACAGTTCCATCAGAAGCTTGAAATGTGTTCTGATACACAATGGTAACCGTTACGCATCTCTTCCTATTGCTCACTCAACAACATCTTAAGAAGAGTATGAGAATATCAAAACAGTATTGCAGAAAGTCTGTTATTATGAGCATCAGTGGTCAATTTGTGTTGATCTAAAAATGGTAAACTTCTTGCTTGGGTAGCAGTCAGGATACACAAAATACCCGTGCTTCATGTGCCTTTGGGATAGCAGGGCAAGGCAAGATCATTGGACAAGAGTGACATGGCCTGCAAGGGAAACCATGACTGTAGGTAAAGAAAATATCATCAACAAGCCACTGGTTGACAAAATAAGATCATTCTCCCACCGCTTCATATCAAATTAGGTTTAATGAAACAATTTGTTAAGGCTTTGGGATTTTTGACGGTGCTCAGATTCGAAAACTCATCAACGATCAAAATTTTACAGATTTCACGGATCACCTTGAAGCTTCTTCATGGAACAGTTTTGTTTCAGTTGTCAGGAACTTCTTAGGTAATAACAAAGCAGAGAATTACGAAAAACTGGTACAAGATATGCTCGCTAACTTTAGAAACATTGGAGCAAATATAAGCATCAAGGTACATTACCTGCACAGTCATTTAGACAAATTTCCAGGTAACCTTGGGGACTTCAGTGAGGAACAAGGCGAGAGGTTCCATCAGGATATGAGGGTGATGGAGGAGAGATATCAAGGAAGATGGGACATAATATGATGGCTGACTACTGTTGGAGCCTCCAGCGCTATTGTCCAAACGACACACACAAAAGGAAGTCGAGCAAACAGCGATTTGCTAATGCATTACCATAGACAATTAACATATTAATTAATTAATTAGACATAATTAGTTTTTCAAATGAAAATGTTTTCTTCTATAGCACTATTACATATCTTTTTAAACAAAATTCTGCATGACTATTAACATTTTCACTAGTATATGTTAGTATACTATTTTACTTCATGCGATTCTTGACAATTTTCAAACACGGTGCATACATTATTTAATTAATTTTAATTATCTCGTAAAATAGAGCCAATCTAGCAAAAGCACTTACATATTCTAAATCAGCATAGTTGACTTTGTATAAAATGATTCAAATATCACTGGCAATGAAATCACTGTTTACCAGTGTAATAAGTCTCGTCTGGCTAGTTGCACCTAGTATCATCATAACCTCACTTGCATAGCCCGGATGGCGTATAAAATTTCAACAGGTAAAAAAAATAATACAACCAGTAAATAAGTCAAGGTTGGACGGACTGCCGAGTGGTGTAGATGTTCAACTGTCGGCCTGACAGTCCTCGGCTAAAACCATGGAAAATTTGTTTCAAAGTCGTCCCTTAACTCCACCAAGCTTTAAATGGGTACCTGACTTAAGTTGCGGAAATAATAGCGTATGGGCGCTGTGCTAACCACACAATCCATTCATTTCCCGAGATTTTAGAAACAGATGAATTCTATACTTCATCTGCCCCGATGGCCCTTTAGTGTTAGAGGAACTTTACTAATTTTTCTTTTCATTAATAATTTTTAAAATAGTAAAAAAAACAGAAAATAAAATAATCAAGATGAAGTTGGGTGGATACTCTTTGTTTACCTGTTGACATTTTTACCGCTGACCGAATAACTAAAATCCCTTCAAAAGTGATTCTTACAAATAGTGTCACAGAGTGACTGTGTGCGCTGTGGGGTGAATAACGGTATGGTATGTATGGGCAGGGGAGAGCATGAGTGTGTAACTGGAGACTGTATTGTATTCTCTGTGGGTCTGTGTGTGTGTGTGTAACTGGACAGTGAAAGACAGTTAGTTGTACGATAACCTTTGTACGGTGAGGTCGTGTTTGAGCTTAGTCATTAGAAGTAGACGCGGTCAGTAGTAATTGGAGTTCAGGATTTCTTAGCTAATAGTGTGTTTGTACTAAATAAAAGAGCTATTGAGTTTCTTCAAAGGATTTGTGTTAGTTTCGTTATCAGTGTTTCTGTTGTGATATCTGTGTAGTAGATAAAAGACGACGGAAGATAAAATTACATTGTGATAAATAGTACATTTCGTGTAAAAAAAACAACTAATAGTAATTGTAATGATGTAAGAAGAAGAATTAACCATTTTAACTAAACCTCAAACATGTTCGAGTTGTAGTTGCCAACGTTAAACCGCTAACATTTTCACGGGTACGGGGCGGGGGGGGGACGGGGGGGATGAAGTACAAAACAATCGATAATTAAGGCTAACGATCTAACCCCCCCCCCAAAGTCAAGTGCGTGTTTGTGAGCCCCATGGGAGATTCAGTAATGACCAGTGAAGCAGATGGACATTGTCCGGTCGTTACTCCTGTTGTTGTTTTTTTTTTACTTTCTTAACACCACGTGACCGGACATTAAGACTTGTATTCTAAAGAGGAATAAATGCCTTGTAGCCAAGGACAACAGAATCAACACATTAATACGTTTGTGTGTACTCTGTTTGTGTGTACCCTGTTTGTGTGTGTACCCTGTTTGTGTGTACCCTGTTTGTGTGTACCCTGTTTATGTGTACCCTGTTTGTGTGTACCCTGTTTGTGTGTGTACCCTGTTTGTGTGTACCCTGTTTTCTCTCTGTTGGTATATATGCGGGTCTTTGTTTAACTAGTGTCAATTTATTTTGATGTTTTGTGTGTGCCCTTAACTGTAGGCATGTATGTGTTCATGGGTGTTTGTGTGAGTCCTTATCTGTAGGCATGTATGTGTTCATGAGTGTTTGTGTGTGCCCTTATCTGTATGTGCTCATGAGTGTTAGTGTGTGCCCTTATCTGTAGGCATGTATGTGTTCATGAGTGTTTGTGTGTGCCCTTATCTGTTGGCATGTATGTGTTCATGAGTGTTTGTGTGTGCCCTTATCTGTAGGCATGTATGTGTTCATGAGTGTTTGTGTGTGCCCTTATCTGTAGGCATGTATGTGTTTATGAGTGTTTGTGTGTGCCCTTATCTGTAGGCATGTATGTGTTCATGAGTGTTTGTGTGTGCCCTTATCTGTAGGCATGTATGTGTTCATGAGTGTTTGTGTGAGTCCTTATCTGTAGGCATGTATGTGTTCATGAGTGTTTGCTTGTAGGCATTATGTGTACATGTTTGTTTGTTTGAATTACAAGCTTGTCTTTGCTTGTGATTTAAAAAAAAAACAGCTTAAGCACTATTCTACTTTCCGATGGAAGATTTAAAATATCCCGGATGTAGTATGTGAACAATATCCCAGTCAGTTCATCATAACCCACTCGGTAATGTCCCACTCTCAAGTTCAAACCTTGTTACAATTTGATTTAAAATAATAGACCGGTTCAGACATGGAGAGCAGAAGATAGAGAGGAGGAGGAGGAGGACAGGAGCGATGCTAAGAGAGGGCATTTTCAAATCAGATTTCTACTGTAAGTTAATCGAGCTGTCCTATCAACCCATGAGTCCACCAATGTACTTTTAACAGCTTCTACTCAGGGCCAGTTTCACTTGAACCTCGAAGATGTTTGGCAAGGTTTCTATCTGACTGATGCCAACTATATATATATATATATATATATATATATATATATATATATAACCAGATAAGCTGTCAGTTAACTGTTATTGAAAAAAGACAACGCGCCCCAAAACATTTGTTTATCAACATTTTACGTCGTATTAGCAACAAATTATGGAACCAAACGGAACAAATTAAAGAAACAAAACACATTATATAGAATACACCAGTTTTTATTTTTTTATATTTTTAGTTAAATAAACATTTCTCTATATTATGAGTGTTTGTTTTATTGTTGTTGTTTTTGTGGTAAGAATAATAAAATTGTATTTCAATTTCCTGTTATTTGCTTGACAAAACCAATTGCATTAGACTGAAGATGATGATATTGTTTTCGAAAATCTTAATAGAGAATTGGATTTGCAAGAGGCTAACGCACATACAAGTTTACTTCCATTTACGTCATTGATTTATGTGGTATTTCTCGACCGGTAACAATACCATTATGGATTCAATGTTCATAACGATTTTGAATCTCGTTTGTTCTGCAAACCTCCTTGACAGAAGTACAGACCGCCTTGACAGAACTACAGGCCTCATTGACAGAACTACAGACCTCCTTGACAGAACTACAGACCTTGACAGAACTACAGACCTCCTTGACAGAATTACAGGCCTCATTGACAGAACTACAGACCTCCTTGACGGAACTACAGACCTCCTTGACAGAACTACAGACCTTGACAGAACTACAGACCTCCTTGTCAGAACTACAGGCCTCATTGACGGAACTATAAACCTCCTTGACAGAACTACAGACCTTGACAGAACTACAGACCTCCTTGACAGAACTACAGACCTCCTTGACAGAGCTACAGACCTCCTTGACAGAAGTACAGACCTCCTTGACAGAAGTACAGACCTTCTTGACAGAAGTAAGACCTCCTTGACAGAACTACAGACCTCCTTGACAGAAACGGCCATAGCGATACCCTGGGCCTATGGCGAGAGTCAGTAGTGAGGTGGATATTAGGCGTCAGAGCATATTTTCTGGGGTTCACAAACTTAATATACTTACGACCACCTTTCTCCCCCACAAACGTACACTTGATGTGAGGGCCTCCAAACAACAACGTAAGAACGGCTCTGCCATACAGCCCAACAGCCATACAGCCCAACAGCCATAATTCACATGAAGGCCTATATAAATGCACATTCAAGGGGGAAAATCATAATGATATCATGATATAGTCTTAACACTGAATACCAAACCACTCTCCGACACACACACACACACATACACACATACACAGACAACAAACAACAATTGCACACACTCCCGACTGAGCCATCTTCCTGTTTGTCTCCTTGGCACTATAAACAATCAACGTTTGTCCGTTGGCCGGCCAGTTAAGGAAATGATCGTTAGCTGACCGTGTTGTTTTATTGCTGGTTCACTGACGTATGTAATGCCCTGACATCAATTAAGCTCAAACAGACACACAGTGAGACAGACAGACGAACAGTTTTAGTAGGAGAGGGAGACGGGTGGAAGGGGGGATAGAGATGGGAGAGGAGAGAGAGGCGGGTGGTAGGAGAGACAGAGAGAGACGGGAGAGGAGAGAGACGGGTGATAAGAGAGATAGAGAGACGGGAGATGAGAGACAGAGAAACAGGAGAGGAGAGAGAGATGGGTAGTAGGAGAGACAGGGAGAGACGGGAGAGGAGAGATACGGGTGATAAGAGAGATAGAGAGACAGAGAGACGGGAGAGGAGAGAGAGGCGGGTGGTAGGAGAGACAGAGAGAGACGGGAGAGGAAAAAGAGAGGGTGGTAGGAGAGACAGAGAGAGACGGGAGAGGAGAGAGAGACAGGTGGTAGGAGAGACAGAGAGAGACGGGAGAGGAGAGAGACGGGTGATAAGAGAGATAGAGAGACGGGAGATGAGAGACAGAGAAACAGGAGAGGAGAGAGAGATGGGTAGTAGGAGAGACAGGGAGAGACGGGAGAGGAGAGATACGGGTGATAAGAGAGATAGAGAGATAGAGAGACGGGAGAGGAGAGAGAGGCGGGTGGTAGGAGAGACAGAGAGAGACGGGAGAGGAAAAAGAGAGGGTGGTAGGAGAGACAGAGAGAGACGGGAGAGGAGAGAGAGACAGGTGGTAGGAGAGACAGAGAGATACGGAAGAGGAGAGAGACGGGTGATAAGAGAGATAGAGAGACGGGAGATGAGAGACAGAGAGACAGGAGAGGAGAGAGAGATGGGTAGTAGGAGAGACAGGGAGAGACGGGAGAGGAGAGATACGGGTGATAAGAGAGATAGAGAGACAGAGAGACGGGAGAGGAAAGAGAGAGGGTGGTAGGAGAGACAGAGAGAGACGGGAGAGGAGAGAGAGACAGGTGGTAGGAGTGACAGAGAGAGACGGGAGAGGAGAGAGACGGGTGATAAGAGAGATAGAGAGACAGAGAGACGGGAGAGGAGAGACAGAGAGACAGGAGAGGGAGAGAGAGATGGGTAGTAGGAGAGACAGGGGAGGAGACAGGAGAGGAGAGATACGGGGGTGGATAAGAGAGATAGAGAGACAGAGAGACGGGAGAGGAAAGAGAGAGGGTGGTAGGAGAGAGACAGAGAGAGACGGAGAGAGAGGAGAGAGAGAGACAGGTGGTAGGTGGGAGTGACAGAGAGACGGGACGAGAGGAGAGAGACGGGTGATAAGAGAGATAGAGAGATAGAGAGACGGGAGAGGGAGAGAGAGGCGGGGGTGGGGGGTAGGAGAGACAGAGAGAGACGGGAGAGGAAAAGAGAGGGTGGTAGGAGAGACAGAGAGAGACGGGAGAGGGGGGAGAGAGAGACAGGTGGTAGAGAGAGACAGAGAGAGACGGGAGAGGGAGAGAGACGGGGGGTGATAAGAGAGATAGAGAGACGGGAGATGAGAGACAGAGAGACAGGAGAGGAGAGAGAGATGGGTAGTAGGAGAGACAGGGAGAGACGGGAGAGGAGAGATACGGGTGATAAGAGAGATAGAGAGACAGAGAGACGGGAGAGGAAAGAGAGAGGGTGGTAGGAGAGACAGAGAGAGACGGGAGAGGAGAGAGAGACAGGTGGTAGGAGTGACAGAGAGAGACGGGAGAGGAGAGAGACGGGTGATAAGAGAGATAGAGAGACAGAGAGACGGGAGAGGAGAGACAGAGAGACAGGAGAGGAGAGAGAGACGGATAGTAGGAGAGACAGGGAGAGACGGGAGAGGAGAGATACGGGTGATAAGAGAGATAGAGAGACAGAGAGACGGGAGAGGAGAGACAGAGAGACGGGAGAGGAGAGAGAGAAGGGTGGTAGGAGAGAGAGAGACGGGTGAGGCGAGAGAGGCGGGTGGTATGAGAGACAAAGAGACGGGAGAGGAGAGAGAGTCCGGTGGTGGGGGGGGGTATAAATGTCAACCTATTCATCAGAACAATTTAGCTGGACAATTTTTATTATTATTATTATTTTACTTTGCAGAATTTAATGTTCAGAAGAAAATGTTGAAATTTCGCTTTAAAAAAGTTGAGTGAGATAATTTGTAAGTTCTACTTTCTGCATTGAGAAATTCTTTGACGACATTTCTTGATTGAAATGTCTAGTTGTTTGTTTGTTTGTTTTTTTTTTGTTGTCGTTGTTTTTGATAATTAATTGTTTTTATTTGTTTTCTTTACAAAAAGGGTTCTACAGTGAGAATTCATATAATGAGGTTTCAAAACTGAGTTTTCTTGTTACTTCTATAATTGAGACATGTTATTGTGATATTTGTATACTGAAACTTCGAATATTGGAGTCATCAATAGTGAGAATCCACACAAGATCTATTTTAGTAAATCTTCTTGTTTTTGTGGCTTTTGTGGTAAGAAATATGAAAGAGAGAATTCTTCAGTTCACTGAGTCCTTAAGGACCATCGGGTTAGTTGAGGTGTAGACTCCATTTGTTACTGTAACTACGGCATGTTAAGGGATTGTGTGGTTAGCACAACGCCCAGCCGACTTTACTTCGCAACATAAAGTCAGGTACCCATTTAAAGCTGTGTGAACTTGAGGGGGTTTAAACGAATTTTCCACAGGATCTGGAAAAATGCTCTTGGCGCCACCAAGTCCATAAACCCACAGACGTGAGTTATGAAAGCACAACAAAACGACAGAACAACAGAACGACAGAACAACACAACGACAGAACGACAGAACAACAGAACGACAGAACAACAAAACGACAGAACAACAGAAGGACAGAACGACAGAACAACAGAACAACAGAATAACAGAACGACAGAACAACAGAACGACAGAACAACAGAACGACAGAACAATAAAACGATAGAACAACAGAACGACAGAACAATAAAACGACAGGACAATAAAACGACAGAACAACAGAAGGACAGAACAACAGAACGACAGAACAACAGAACAACAAAACGACAGAACAACAGAACAACAGAACGACAGAACAACAGAACAACAGAACAACAGAATAACAGAACGACAGAACAACAGAACGACAGAACAACAGAACGACAGAACAATAAAACGACAGAACAACAGAACGACAGAACAACAGAACGACAGAACAACAGAACGACAGAACAACAGAACGACAGAACAACAGAACGACAGAACAACAGAACGAGAGAACAATAAAACGACAGAACAATAAAACGACAGAACGACAGAACAATAAAACGACAGAACGACAGAACAACAGAACAACAAAACGACAGAACAACAGAACGACAGAACAACAAAACAACAGAACAACAGAACAACAGAACGACAGAACAACAGAACGACAGAACAACAGAACGACAGAACAATAAAACGACTAAACAACAGAACGACAGAACAACAGAACGACAGAACAACAGAACGACAGAACAACAGAACGACAGAACGACAGAACAACAGAACAACAGAACGACAGAACAACAGAACAATAGAACAACAGAACAACAGAATAACAGAACGACAGAACAACAGAACGACAGAACAACAGAACGACAGAACAATAAAACGACAGAACAACAGAACGACAGAACAATAAAACGACAGAACAATAAAACGACAGAACGACAGAACAATAAAACGACAGAACAACAGAAGGACAGAACGACAGAACGACAGAACGACAGAACAATAAAACGACAGAACAATAGAATAACAGAACGACAGAACGACAGAACAACAGAACGACAGAACAATAAAACGACAGAACAACAGAACGACAGAACAACAGAACGAGAGAACAATAAAACGACAGAACAATAAAACGACAGAACGACAGAACAATAAAACGACAGAACAACAGAACGACAGAACAACAGAACGACAGAAAAATAAAACGACAGAACAACAGAATAACAGAACGACAGAACAACAGAACGACAGAACAACAGAACGACAGAACAATAAAACGACAGAACATTAGAACGACAGAACAACAGAACGACAAAACAATAAAACGACAGAACAACAGAACAACAGAACAATAAAACGACAGAACAATAAAACGACAGAACAACAGAACGACAGAACAATAAAACGACAGAACAACAGAAGGACAGAACGACAGAACAACAGAACAACAGAACAACAGAACAACAGAATAACAGAACGACAGAACAACAGAACGACAGAACAACAGAACGACAGAACAATATGACGACAGAACAACAGAAGGACAGAACAATAAAACGACAGAACAACAGAAAGACAGAACGACAGAACAACAGAACAATAAAACGACAGAACAACAGAACAACAGAACAACAGCACGACAGAACAATAAAACGACAGAACAACAGAATAACAGAACGACAGAACAACAGAACGACAGAACGACAGAACAACAGAACGACAGAACAACAGAACGAGAGAACAATAAAACGACGGAACAATAAAACGACAGAACGACAGAACGACAGAACAATAAAACGACAGAACAACAGAACGACAGAACAACAGAACGACAGAAAAAAAAAACGACAGAACAACAGAATAACAGAACGACAGAACAACAGAACGAAAGAACAACAGAACGACAGAACAATAAAACGACAGAACATTAGAACGACAGAACAACAGAACGACAAAACAATAAAACGACAGAACAACAGAACAACAGAACAATAAAACGACAGAACAATAAAACGACAGAACAACAGAACGACAGAACAATAAAACGACAGAACAACAGAAGGACAGAACGACAGAACAACAGAACAACAGAACAACAGAACAACAGAATAACAGAACGACAGAACAACAGAACGACAGAACAACAGAACGACAGAACAATATGACGACAGAACAACAGAAGGGCAGAACAATAAAACGACAGAACAACAGAAAGACAGAACGACAGAACAACAGAACAATAAAACGACAGAACAACAGAACAACAGAACAACAGCACGACAGAACAATAAAACGACAGAACAACAGAATAACAGAACGACAGAACAACAGAACGACAGAACGACAGAACAACAGAACGACAGAAAAACAGAACGAGAGAACAATAAAACGACAGAACAATAAAACGACAGAACGACAGAACGACAGAACAATAAAACGACAGAACAACAGAACGACAGAACAACAGAACGACAGAAAAATAAAACGACAGAACAACAGAATAACAGAACGACAGAACAACAGAACGACAGAACAAACGAACGACAGAACAATAAAACGACAGAACATTAGAACGACAGAACAACAGAACGACAGAACAATAAAACGACAGAACAACAGAACAACAGAACAATAAAACGACAGAACAATAAAACGACAGAACAACAGAACGACAGAACAATAAAACGACAGAACAACAGAAGGACAGAACGACAGAACAACAGAACAACAGAACAACAGAACAACAGAATAACAGAACGACAGAACAACAGAACGACAGAACAACAGAACGACAGAACAACAGAACGACAGAACAACAGAACGACAGAACAATAAAACGACAGAACGACAGAACGACAGAACAACAGAACAACAAAACGACAGAACAACAGAACGACAGAACAACAGAACAACAGAACAACAGAACAACAGAACAACAGAACAACAGAATAACAGAACGACAGAACAACAGAACGACAGAACAACAGAACGACAGAACAATAAAACGACTAAACAACAGAACGACAGAACAACAGAACGACAGAACAACAGAACGACAGAACAACAGAACGACAGAACGACAGAACAACAGAACAACAGAACAACAGAACGACAGAACAACAGAACAATAGAACAACAGAACAACAGAATAACAGAACGACAGAACAACAGAACGACAGAACAACAGAACGACAGAACAATAAAACGACAGAACAACAGAACGACAGAACAATAAAACGACAGAACAATAAAACGACAGAACGACAGAACAATAAAACGACAGAACAACAGAAGGACAGAACGACAGAACGACAGAACAATAAAACGACAGAACAACAGAATAACAGAACGACAGAACGACAGAACAACAGAACGACAGAACAATAAAACGACAGAACAACAGAACGACAGAACAACAGAACGAGAGAACAATAAAACGACAGAACAACAGAATAACAGAACGACAGAACAACAGAACGACAGAACAACAGAACGACAGAACAATAAAACGACAGAACATTAGAACGACAGAACAACAGAACGACAAAACAATAAAACGACAGAACAACAGAACAACAGAACAATAAAACGACAGAACAATAAAACGACAGAACAACAGAACGACAGAACAATAAAACGACAGAACAACAGAAGGACAGAACGACAGAACAACAGAACAACAGAACAACAGAACAACAGAATAACAGAACGACAGAACAACAGAACGACAGAACAACAGAACGACAGAACAATATGACGAAAGAACAACAGAAGGACAGAACAATAAAACGACAGAACAACAGAAAGACAGAACGACAGAACAACAGAACAATAAAACGACAGAACAACAGAACAACAGCACGACAGAACAATAAAACGACAGAACAACAGAATAACAGAACGACAGAACAACAGAACGACAGAACGACAGAACAACAGAACGACAGAACAACAGAACGAGAGAACAATAAAACGACAGAACAATAAAACGACAGAACGACAGAACGACAGAACAATAAAACGACAGAACAACAGAACGACAGAACAACAGAACGACAGAAAAATAAAACGACAGAACAACAGAATAATAGAACGACAGAACAACAGAACGAAAGAACAAATAGAACGACAGAATAATAAAACGACAGAACATTAGAACGACAGAACAACAGAACGACAAAACAATAAAACGACAGAACAACAGAACAACAGAACAATAAAACGACAGAACAAACGACAGAACAACAGAACGACAGAACACAAAACGACAGAACAACAGAAGGACAGAAACGACAGAACAACAGAACAACAGAACAACAGAACAACAGAATAACAGAACGACAGAACAACAGAACGACAGAACAACAGAACGACAGAACAATATGGCGACGACAGAACAACAGAAGGGCAGACAATAAACGACAGAACAACAGAATAGACAGAACGACAGAACAACAGAACAATAAAACGACAGAACAACAGAACAACAGAACAACAGCACGACAGAACAATAAAACGACAGAACAACAGAATAACAGAACGACAGAACAACAGAACGACAGAACGACAGAACAACAGAACGACAGAAAAACAGAACGAGAGAACAATAAAAACGACAGAACAATAAGACAACAACAACACAAAAGACAAACAACAACGACAGAACAACAAAAACGACAAACACAAACAAAAAACACAAACGACAGAACAACAGACGACAGAACAACAGAACGAGAGAACAATAAAATAAAATAACATAAAAAGGCAGAACGACAGAACGATGACACAGAACGACAGAACAACAGAACGACAGAACA